>CM062919.1:64170000-64532500 GCA_031878705.1 Tapirus indicus | reverse complement strand
GTGTAGAGGTGATTTTTGGAAATTTTTTTCTTACGTGGAGTTGAATCATGTTTGATGTTAAGAATTGACGTCCAGTTAGGCAAGCATTTTAGTGAATAAAAATTAGTTAAGTTAAACCTTTATGATAGGCATCTAAATTGGGGGCCTGCAGCCTGTTTTTGTAACGGTATTGCTACACAGCTTTGCTTATTTGTTTATGTATCATGTATGGCTGTTTTTGCACCACAACAGAGTTGAGTACTTAGGACAGAGAACTGTAAAAAGACTCAAGTATATGTTCTCTGGCCCTTTACAGAAAAAGACCCATGATCTAGTTTAGGGAATTTGTGTTGGGATTGTTAAGCAGCACTATCATGCTTATCTTATGTAAATATTCCACATCAAAACCTTGTTAAAAAGAGATAAAACTGATTGGATTAAAAACTAGGTTTTAAAAAGTAAGGTCTGTTTTCATTGGCTAATGTAAAGCTATCAAATTCATTTTAATTCTTTATATTGCAGTGTTACCCTGCCCCATGATTTGGTAGATTTAATGAGTAGAAAACAAGGAGAGACTAAAAGCTGTACTTGGGTTTAATTCTTTGCCCCCAGTAATTTAATGTTTCAATTTGGGTGGTGGGGATTCATTCTCACTTTGGACTTTCTACAAAAGTTACACGTGCACATAGAGTTAAGGAAAAACAACTCTTGATTTTTATACTATTTGTTTCCATGTATTCTAAGTCACATTTAAAGTGCTATTCTCAGATCCATTTCAGGCATTATCTCTTGACCTTGATGAATATTTTTCTGCATACCAGGCTCTTGTTTACTTCCAAACTTGCACAGAATTGAAAAATTCTCCCTTTATACAAATCCATTTACCAATTTCATCTTTTTCTTAGGTCTTTTATATTCCAGTCTGAACTCATTGCCCTTTAGAATTGTTGAACAATTTGAGTTGAGACTTGGCCATCATTTTGGAGGGGGAGGGTTCCCCTTGTCAATTTAGATCCTTTATTTTCCTGAATCCCAGGATTTTATTTTTGTGCAGCCCGTCTTTCTGCTTCTGAGACCTTCCTGTCGAAAAAGGTCATTTCCACCCTCTCAGGATTACTAGTTTGGCTGGATGTAGAATTCTAAGTTTAGTGAATAAACTTGATGCTATTTTGATTCCTGATCATAGGAAATATTTTTATTCTAAAATCACCTAGGGTTTTACATCTATTACCAGTGTTCTCAAATTTCATGACTTGGGTTTATTTCATCCATTGTGCTGGGCACTCAGTGGGTCCTGTCATTGTGTAAACTTGCTCTTCAATTCTGGGAAATTTACTGAACTGATTTTTTCCTCATGCCCTTCTCCACAACCCCAATCTTTCTGTTCTCTGGAATTCTTACTTGTGTGTGAGCCTTGGACATCTATTGCCTGTTTTTCATTGCAGTTTGTTATACTGTCTGAGCAATTTTTACAACTTAATCTCAACTTTTTTTTAAGGTTTATATTTCAATCATCTCTAATTTCTAAGACCTGCTCCCTCCAACTTGTTATAAACAGCAACCTGTTCTTATATGGATGTATTATCTTTTTCTCATCTCTAATGTTGTTAACAATAACTTGAGAAGTTTGTTTTCTGGAAGATGCTTTCCTGTTGCTTCAGCTTCTAACTTTAACATTAGTGATTTTCCTCAAATGTTTGGTGATCCTTGGCTCATACTTAGGAGTGGAGCATTTTAAAAGCAAATTGGATGTGAATTTATGCGTGGGGCTGGGAGGGTGAGGCCTTCTCAACCATGGGGTCGCTATTGGGTGATCTGGCTTTGTCATTTTATTGAGGGAACCTCTTGATATATCTTTTTTTTTTTTTTTCTTCCTTCCTTTGAGCTGGTCAGGTTCACCAGAGAAGTCTTTTTCCACTCTGCTGCCTGATGAGTAAAAAACCTGGCTGCCAGTGTTCTGGGATCCCGGTGGGGGAAGAAAGCTGAGGGATCTGAACAAGTAAACTATTTTAATTCTTTAGTTTTCATCACTGTATGCTTATTGAGTCCAAAGACCACCCTGTCATACCCACTTCACATAATCTCCAGTTTTCTGCCAGGATGGGAGGGGAGAGTTGTCCAGCAGTACAGAGGATCTGGGGGTTTAACTGCTTGTCAAACAGACTTTCAACCAATCCTCTTTTCTTCCGTTTTACCTCTCTAGAGGTACCTTGGCTGCCAGTTGCTAAGCCCTTGGGTTCTGTGATATAGTCTGTTATCTTCACTGCTGACAGGATACTCAGTTTTCTTGTCTGCTTAGTCAATTACTGTTTGTTCATAAGCTTTGCAGCTTCTAAAATTTTGTTGCTGTTGTCTCCTATCCCATTCTTTGTCTTTGCAGTTTTTTTATGTTGTCCCTTGCCCCACCTTTTTTTAAGGTATTGGGTTTTAGTAAGATTTCAGAAGGGCCTGGAAGTGATGGTCTGTTTTTAGTAGCTTTTTTATTTGTGGGGTGGGGGTGGGGTGGTTGGTGACGGAAGATTTAGGCGAACCAAAAGGGGCAGGTAAATTAAAATGTTAATAGTTAACTCAGAAGCCTTCCGGAATTTGGCCAATGAAGTAAAGTTTACAAGTAGTTTACTACTTTATTACAGAATCAACTTCTGTTTACCAATGGACAGTGTTAGGTAGCTTTGATTTCAATTCTTCATCAGTTTTGTAGACTCTTGTTAGAGCTACTAATCCCACTTTTTTTCGAGTAATGTATGAGCCTTATAGGTTTGCTGTCCTAATTCAAATTTTGATACCTTTTGGTTTACTAGATGTCTGCTACCAGGTGAGTTACTCTTCCTGGGGTTCTGGGTTTCCTCTTTTACCCCTTTGCTGACCTTCAGTGTGTATTATAAGGTTGCAAGTCTTGTTACCACATTACTCTTTCCACACTGGGATGGTAATTGCTTCATTGTTCTTTGTTGTACATGAGTTAGAATACAGTGTGTGGAACAACTGTCCAGGTGCCTTTCATGCTGAGATAATTTTGAAAAGTTTCACTAATACCGTTAGGTTCCAATTACTAGGCCTTTGCGTTCTATACTTGAGTCTCTGCTTTTATTTTACTGCTTGGAAAAGTTCTTTGAAGTTGTTGTTGTGTACTTTAAAAGTACTTTATGTTTAGAGCCTTGAGGTGTATTGGAAATCCTAAGAACCCACTGTCCACCAGGGTATTTGTGTTGGTCCTGAAATATATAATGGGTTTATTTGGTTTGGGGTCAGATTAACCTGAAATGTCAAAATCTAGATCTATGCATAATATACTGACACATCTTAATAAATTTCTTTGAGAGCAGTTTACTTAGTGAAATGTATCAGTGCACTAATAATTAAAGATGACCCCAAACTATTCCTAAAAAGTGACTTTTACTACCTACTTTTGACAAGGGTACATACATTATCCTTTCTTCACTACTGGCCATATTTGGTTTAGTAGGGTCTAGCCTGAAAATTTTCCATAGGTAAAATGATTCTAGCAAGATGAATACCAGTTGTGCAAAATAAGTCTGCTTGTCCTGTTAACTGCTGTCAGTTGCTTATAATCTTGAAAATTGAGGAAGGGTTGATTATAACCTGGTTGACATTTCAGAGAGGCCTGCAGGCCATTTATTTACATCTGAATCACTTAATAAGTCAGACTTGTTTGGTGGTGGTTTCCTGGGATTCTGTATTTCACATCCCCAAGTGATCACTGCTGCACTGAAGTTTTAAGGACTGTTGCTTTAAGATGATTAAATATGCTGTTTCATAAGGATTATTTGTTTTTACTTTTATCTCATATAAAGACAGACAAAGATGCATGTTTCATAAAACTTAGACAACTCAAGCATTTTAGTCATGGACCCTAAGTCTATCTTGAAAAAAAAAGTCAGGAAGACAGCATTCCAGTGAGTGTACAAGATGACAATGAGCAGTAGTGTACCAAGTGGGGGAAGGGAGGCAGTGGAGGTGGCTGTAGGCTGGGAACATGGTGAGCTGGTTTTATTATTTTTAACTTGTCTACAGGCAAACACTCCCCTTATTGCCTGCATATTGCCCCATTTGGTTTGTCACTGATCTCACCATCTACTCCATTATTATGAATTGGTAATTAGCAACTCTGATTGAGATTGTCTTTTGCTGTTGTCTTGAGTTGGGCTAGTTATATATTGCCCTATTGTCCTTAGCACCTTTTAGATTCTCTTCCAGCAGCCTCCCATTATAAATGGCTACAGTGTAGTAGCCTTAGGTAAAGACTGGGATCCAAAGGACTATGTAATATAGGAGGACAGCAGTGGGGTAACTGCTAAATGTTAGTTTTCCCCAGTAAGCCCTGTAAAGGTGGATAATGGTGGGGCAGCAGAAGGGTGCTCTAAGGGCATGAAACAAGGACTTTACAGAATTATTGCACTACTTAAAAAGGGTGAAATGCTTCATAGGAATTAGATCCTAAGAGCAAGATGTTCCTTGTTACAGCAGTCCAAATCAGTTATTTTAGTTGTCAGGGGAGGAATTCTTTCAAGTCTTCAAAGAAATAGAGATATTAGGAGAGGCGATAATTCATTAAACAGTGAATAGAGGTTATTGGGTTCTATTTTGAGAAACTAAGTTACTTGGTGTTGGGAAGATAGTTTACTTCAAGGTTAATTGGTATACATTTTATTTTCTAATCGGATAGGCTATATTCTGTTCATACTTTAGAATAGGCTCTTATTTCATAACAATAAAATATTGGAAGAAACTTAAGAAATCTTACTGCCAGTACCTAAATGTGACATTTAACATGTGGAAGCTATGCTTTGAATAAATACTTGAGAAAAGGAATTATATAATTGCCCTTTTTTTGTTATAAGGATGGCCTTGGATTACACAGGGCTTAATCACATTTTTAGAAAACTGGCCAATCTCAGGCTGATGAAGTGGAACCCTTTTAAAAATAAAAATTGGAAGACGGCTCTATGATTATTACAGTGCAGAGACTGGCTAAGGCAATAAAACTTCGAAATGCTCAGAAATTTGTTGTAAACTGCTTTTACAATCGATATATAAAGCATGCTACTACTGATCATTTAGTTTTATGTATTAAGACCTATCAGCATGTCTTTTTTTAGTTCCTGGTTGACTTGATTTTAAACTAACATGATGTTCTCTGTACCATTTAACATTTTCAAGACATATTCTCCCCAAGCAAATTCTGTTGGAACCAAGTGTTTCCAGTTCCAGAAGCCTACTTCTAGAGTATTCATATGAAGTTTATAGTGGGCTTTAATGGGGTTTTAATTTGCACTAAGTTTTCTTCTGAAAGATTACTTATGTTCAAATTATAATGTAGTGCTTTTGTCTTACCATTAAACTCTTAACGGCACTCATGCATTTTTTGCACTGTCTTGTCTTATTTTTTATTTATTTTTAATTTATGCTTTCCCCTCTTGGATGAATACTTTGAAATAACATAAGTCATATTTTCTTAGTTGAAAAGGTAAGGCAACTATGATGTTTAAAATGACAAGAATTTTAAATGGTGAGATTCTTTTGAAAGTTAGATAGCTTATGCATAATTGGTAAATAGTATTACAAGTTGAGTCATTGAATTTGATGGAAGGAAAAAGGGCAATTTCTAATTTTCTCCAGAATGTTCATGAGTAAGGATATTGAGAGTAGGAAGATGCTATATAGGGATGTTCAGTCTTTGGCCCCTATTGGGTTTGCTGACAAATGTAGTAAGACCACTAAAAGGGCTGGTAGACCTTTACTGTTTACACAGACTTTTATAAATTTTTCAGAAAATGGTAAATTGAATTAGATGTGTATAATAGCAACAATGTTAACCAAGGTACTCAATGTAAATACAGAGGAAGCCTAACAGTGTTGTTTTGCTGTTCCATTTCCTACGTTTGTGTCCCTTGAGAACTCTTTAAGGAATGTGGGTCACTCACAGTGCTGGCCTGACGAGAGAAGTTGCCATTATGGCGTGTCATGTGCTGAGAGGTCTGCTCCCGCACAGATGATTTCTCTCTCTGTTACCAGCTTGTGATTTGCCTTTTTCTAAAAATCAGAGGCTGGAAATAAATAATGGGTTTTGTTATTCTAGATTCTGCCATGATAATGACATAATACAAATTTTCAAAACAAAATAATCCTTTTCAGATTTATTAAAATGTGTGGGACATACTCCGTTTAGCAAATTTAAAAAACTAGTTTAATACATTAGATGGGATAGATTATTTCAAATGAAGGGTTTAAGGTCCAGCTCTGTTGTTTGCCCTGTGATGTTGGGCAAATAAAATTTAAATTCTCCAATCATCAGTTTTTCCAACTGGAAAATTCCTTCCTCAGGTATGTTCACTAGGGCGTGTGAAAATACTTTGAGGTTAGTAGTTCTCAAGTTCTGGTGGGATTAAACACACACACTTTGAGGCCCCATCCCAGCCTTAAGCAGAATCTTCAGGGGTGGAGCGCAGGCATCTGTATTAAGATCCCTCAGTGATTCTGATGCTGAGGGTTGAAATCCAAAGCTTCACATTTATTTCTGTGACCTTGTTAAAGAGCTATGGAAATCATGCATCTGAAAAAGTATCAAATGTTAATACCTATATGTGCTGGGGAGTCTGAATACAAAGAGTATGATATGGCCAGACTTGTGGGGAGTAAGATACACACAGCTGTCTATGATGGGATAAGTGCCCTTTTCAAAGCTTGTCTGGGCACCTGCAGGGATTCCCTATTTTTGCTTCTGTAACTCTTTGGGCTTCCCTGGCTATGAACGTTCATGAGATGTGACATAGAAGCCCCGTGATTTTTGTGAGTAATTTGGGAAGGTGAGATGAGGAGAAGGGAGGAGTCGAGGCAGGCTAAGACAGTTCTAGATTATGGAATAGCTGTGATCCCCTTTATAGAGATAGGAAATAAGGTCAAATAAGCAGTTCTGTGGGGAAAGGAGGAAGAGTGTATAGTTTTGGGATTTAAAATTTGAGGTGTTTGCATGATATCCAAATGGATGTATTCAATAGAGTTGGAAAATGGTTTGGAATTCAGAAGAGAGGTTATTGCTGGAGAAGGCAAAGTCATGTGAGTGAATAAAAGTACCCTGGAGAATGTGGGAAATGAAGAGAGCCAGAGGTTGAGCTTTGCTGCAGGCCATTTGAATGAATGAACGATTGCATGATTGAACTCCAGGGTCTAGTCTACCTTCTGCACCCCCACAGCAGGCAGTGTCTTCATTTGTTGATCCTCTTTCCTCTTAGGAGCCCAGAGGACTCAGGCAAGTGACAAAACTTGTGCTCCAGTTTTCTCATCTGTAAAATGGAAATAATAATAGTACCTACCTCAGGGTTGTTGTGAGGATTAAGTAAGGATTTCTGAAGTACTTAAATAGCTACTGGCTCATAATAAGTGCTCAATAACTTAATTGTTACTGTTAACTGCCTTTACTGAAGGAAATTCGGTTTTTAGTAAGATGCGATTCCCATCCCACTTAAAACCCATGAAATCTTCCTCAGTGACTAGAGCCGGTGTTGACTATTATCTTTCCTGAATTTAGTCTCTGCCATGCAGTGCACCATTTAAGTAGATGTTGTCTTAGTGTGTTTATGATTTTTATTGGTCTTGACTCAGCTGGAATGTAATCTTCCCTTCGGATTAGGATCATTTCTTACACTTGTATATTCAGCCATTAATTTCTCAAACATCAGTTATTTCTATCAGTGTGGTAACTAAGAATAAATCCTAATGTTTTACAGCTGTTTTGGTGCAGAGAGACGCTCAACAATATTTGAATGCATAAATGAATGAAAAAATCTAAGGTTGCTTTAATATTTGCTTCTTTCTACTCAGGTATGTTCTGACAGATGTAGCACAAATAGTAGGAAAACACTCCTTACTAACCGAGTGCTTTTCTTCTTCCTGGCAGCTTTCAACAGCTCATAAAAACACAAGTCATCTTGAAAACTCTTAAACTCTATTTAAGACTGCCTAGGAAAACAGGCATTACGTGGGACTTGTTGCCTGGAAGCAGGTGATAGCCTGTACTTTTACAACATGCTGCGAGTGGAGAGGAGCTTGCGAAGGCACATTATTCATTTTCCGGCTTCTTGGTCTTGGCATCCTAATATGTAATATTGGGGGGGGGGCTGGCTAGATTAGATGATCTTTAAGTTCAATGTCTTCTAGCAATAAATATGCTAGTATTCCCTGGCAGTCAGGATACAAATATATTGTTTTATACATAATTATAAATTACAGAAATGTTAGAAGGCAAATTTTATAGGGCTTCAAAAATCATGGCAGCAAAATACATGACAATTCCTATTCTCACAGTACTCCTTTTCAAATTCTTGTGTCTACCCCCCAGAAACAATGTCCTAACCTGGCAAAAAGCAAAATAGTACTGATGTGTCTTGTCTGGCCCATAATTAAGGGGTCAGATGATAGATACTCTGAGTTAAACATACGGGTTTCATGGCTATTTACCACAGTCAGGACTTGAATCAGTAAAATCTCAGCTTTCTAGCTGTGTGATCTTGAGCATGTCATTTAACTTTGCTATTTTCTCATCTGCAAAACAACGATAATACTGTGAACTAACATTTATGTAGCACTTAGTATGTGCCAGCCAGTGTTCTGTGTGGTTTACATTATACTAACTTACTTAATAGTTTTTACCTCTTCATGTCTTGTAAAATTAAATGAGACACCCCTCTGCCAAAGCACTTAGTACATTATATCAGAGTAAGTATTCAATATATCACCTGTTTTTGCCCTGGGTGTAAATTACAGAAATGCCAAAGTTTCTAACAAAACTCAAAGTTTCTAACATTTAAAATCCTTTAAAAAATATTTTGTGAATGGAAAGGTGATATGCTGGAGGAATTGGTGCCTATTTAAAATGCTGATATTTCATCATTATCAGAATTAAAGTGAGTTATCTAGCAGTCAGGAACCCCTCTTCTAATCTTTTATTCTTCCCCATGGATCACTAAATGATTTTTAAAACCCACTTTAGACCTCAAGTTTCCACTTAGGAAATAGAACTCATGAAACCTTGTTACCAACTGTAAAGTGAAGTTAGATGCTTTGGCTGTTAGATATCTTAGTGATTTGAGGATATTGGATGAAGTGTATCACTGAAAAAAAAAAAAAGGCTGTTGGAGTGGTAAGATAGGAAGACAGGTCCTGTGATTTATTAGACAAATAATACAGCTTCCTGATTTTTTGATCTTTACCCGAGGAAATGCCTAGTATAAAATATAATGGTTTGAATTTTCATTTCAAATGAAAGAATAAGTAGAAGAGGTGAATGTGTACTTCTGGACTGTATTCATGTTAAGATTCTCATATTTCTAAGGGAATTTTAAGGTCAAGGTCATTTCTGGGTAAGGAGTAAGATGGTAGAGATTTAATCGATGCCCTAAATGCAGTTATCTTTTCCTATTAAGTAATAGTTAACACTTAAGTAGCATTTACTATGTGGTAGACGTATAACAACAACTCTATGCAGTATATTATTAGCTCCATTTTACAGATGAGGAAATGGGACAGGTTAACTAACTTGTCTAAAGTCTCCTAGATGATATGTGGCAGAGCAGAGAGTTGGACCTTGGCAGTCTGATTCCAGGGTTTGAGTTCTTAATCTTAACAAAGAGAAGAGAGGCTGGGGAAATAGTGGAGCAGTGGAAAAAAAACAAATGGGATTACAGAAATGGAAGAGTTGTAAAGACAAGAGTCAAGGGACACTGAAGGGACAAGGAAATACTTCCAACCCCCCTTTCCTCCAGTTTTCCTACCACTAGGCAATGCTTTCATAATTGTTGGTTGTAGAACTCTATAATTACGTATAACAATTTATTGGTACCTGCTAGGGATGGGGAGAAGAAGGGTCAGGTTGGTATTACATTTGTAGTTAAAAGAATGATGATGATTGAAAGGAGAACTGCCACAGCGATGATTATAATCTTTTTGAAGTGTTTCCACCATATCCTAAGAATCTTTCTTGTTTTTTGGGATTCTTTGGCCTGAAATAAAAATAAACACAAATTTAATGTTTTCTTTCTATTTCTGGATTAATGGGCACACTTACTTACTAGAGCTATCTAAAAGAACAGATTTAGTTTGGTTTTGACCCATCCCAAGATGTCTCAATTTGAACAGTTTTTGTAAAACGATGCACCAAGATTCCAGGTGCCTTCCTTATTGTGTTCAGCTGTACTCTTATTAGCATTATGAACTTTGTGAACTTGAACAAGTTACCCTCTGAGCCTCAGTTTCCTCATCATCACTTCATGATTTTACTTAAATGCCACTATCCCTTACAACCTATTGGAAATTGTTCCCCCATCTCCATCCCAGAAGCCCTATTCCCCTTCAATACATTATTTTTCCCCAAAGTACTTATCTCTTATCTAACATTACCTAAATTTTACTTATTTATTGTTTGTCGAGAATGTAAGCTCCATGAAAGCAGGGATTTTTGTCTGTTTCATTCACTGCTTTATTCCCAACAGTGCACAATATAGAGCAGGTGTTCAATTAATATTTGTTGAATGAATGAACAAATAAATCTATCAATTAAGTGGGGATAATAGTATCTGCCACATGGTAGCCCAGATTGTGAGGATTAACTGAGGCAGCGAATATAGTGTATCTAGACTGCCATATAAGAATAAATTTTGCCATTATTCATATTTTTGATGAATAAAGAGATGGATTTTAAGTACTTTATGATACAAAAAAGTTTCATATCTTAACCTAATTAAATCTAAGTGAAATAGCTCACCTTTATTAACATGCAAAAAATTATTGAAAGAATTCAAGGAGCAGTGAGGAGAAATGAAACAAGGCCACACAAAATTGTAAAATTCCTTTTTTTTTTCCTGCCAAAAGCTTTATTGTTTCCATTTGGTCCACTCCTTTTTGGTTTTCTAAATATATATAACTCCTTCTCATATAGCTATGTTACAAATAAATTGCTTGGTGCTTACATGGACTTATGCTGTCTGCCACCTGGATAAGAAGTAAAACTGTAACATATTTCAATTAATTTTTTTCATGCATCAGATCAACTTCTTTACTCTTAGTATATATGGTGATCTTCCAAGAGCCAAATCAAGGTACACGATTACAGTGCATGCCATAAATGGCATGGGTCCTGCTGTGCTATGCAGATAGCCTCATGACTCTAATGTATGACAAGTTCTGGCAGCCCCAGGTTTATATTTCCAAGATGCTGTTGGTTATTCCCAAGGATCTGTCATATGGAAGCTAGTGACTAGGTGTACTTTCCAGGATGTTATAGTTTATTGAATGCTTTAAATGGAGGTACTACATGACATGTATTATATGTATTTTTGCATAATGATATGCAATACTCGTAATAATCTTGTGTGGGCATTCCCATTTTACAGCGTTGAAGAAAAGAGGCTCAAAAAGGTTTTAAGTTACTTGCCTAAGGATATATAGCTAGTAAGTGGTGGAGCTGGAATCCAAATCTAGAATTGCATGACTCTATACTGCCTTGTGTAGACATATTTAACTAAGGTATAAACAGACTTTACATTCTTCTCTTAGATTATTTACTTTCTCTTTTATTAATGCAATATGCATATATAGTTTGAAAAGTCAGAATTCTACAAAGCTTAGGAGTAAAAACATCATGCTCCTACCTTACTCCTTCCCACCCCGGATCCTGTTTTTCAGAGATAATCATTTTCAGCTCTTTTTGTCTATTTTGTTTGTTGCTGTATCCCTATCACTTGGAACAGCAGGGGTGATTTTTCCCTCCATGGGACATTTGGCAATGTCTGGAGACACTGATTTTCATGACCAGAGGGGGTGCTGCTGGCATCTAATTAATAGAAGCCAGGGATGCTGTTAAACATCCTACAATGCATAGGGCAGTCCCTCCCCCAACACACAAATAATTACCCAGTCCAAAATGTGCCAAGGTTGAGAAACCCTGATCTAGAACAGTGTCTGACATATAGTGGGTGATCAATAAATATTTGTTGAATGTACCGCATTTAGCTGTTTATTTTTTCCTGGTGTTTGTTTTCCTCTGCATTACTAGGAAGCATACATATTTCTTGATTTTTCTGCTTCCAACTATGGAAAAGAAGACATAACTCTTAGCATACTCCCCAGACCCTCCCTTCCCCCAACACACACCTTTCCCTTCTTTCCTATCCTCTCTTTTTGTTTAATTAAAACTTTGTAAATATTCACTGAGCCATGCAATGTATTTGATTACATTGACTTTAATGTAAAACCTTCTGGTTTCTCCAGAGGTAATAATAGATAGATAGTTAAGTAAAATGTTTTCACTTGTTAGTTTTTAATCTACCAACCGATAGTTCATTCCCACACTCTCCAAAGGGGCTGGAAATATCCTTCCTTTGATTGCTGCTGTGTTGGATCCTCCTGCTTTATCTTGAAGTTCCTCACAGAGTCTGGTTTGCTTGGACTCTAGGTTTGCTATATAGTTTTAATCTTGAGATCTTCCATTAATATACTGGGAATGCCCCACTCTTGTGTTGGGCCTTCTGTTTTCTCAATCTTATGTCTTTCCTTTTCTTGATTTATTCCCTCCTATTGGTGAAAAATATCTGCCAAAAACTTCCTTAGAATGGGTGAGTGGGAAGTATATTTCTGAGAACTTACATGTCTAGAATTGTCTAATTCTACCCTTACTTTGAGTTGGTAGTTTGGCTGGGTATAGAAATCCAGTGTGGAAATCATTTTCCCTTAGAATTTTGAAAGCATTCCTCTATTTTTCTTTAGCACCCATATATTGCTATTGCAAAATCTGATGCTATCCTAATTGCCAAGTCTTTTGTTTTTGCTCTCTGAAAGCCTTTAGAATCTTCTTTTTTCATGTTCTATAATTTCAAGATTACATGCCCTGCTATGGTGGTGGTTTTTATTCATTGAATCTGGAAATTCATGTTATTCAGTTCTAGAAATTTTTCTTGTATTAGTCTGATTTTCTCCCCTCTGATTCCTTCATTTTCTTTTTCTGAAACTCCTGTTACTCATATGTTGGATCTCTTAGACTGATTCTCTGTCTTTCTTATCTTTTCTCTTTTTGCTGTACTTTCTGAGTGAATATCTCAACTTTATATTATAATAATTCTATTGAATTTTTAATTTTTACTATTATTTTAATTCCCCAAAGATCTTTTTTGTTCTATAAATAAGCTTTTATATAGCTTTCCATTCTTTTTTCAGGGATGTATTATTTTCTATTATTTCTCTCAAGATATTAGAGAATTTTTTTAAAGGAGTCTTTCTTTTGCTTCTGCATGATCTATTTTTGTCTGAGATCCTTTTTTCCTGTTTATTTTGATTTTTATTTATTTATTTTTTGTGAGGAAGACTAGCCCTGAGCTAACATCCATTGCCAATCCTCCTCTTTTAGCTGAGGAAGACTGGCCCTGGGCTAATATCCGTGCCCATCTTCTTCTACTTTATATGGGACACTGCCACAGCATGGCTTGACAAGCAGTGCATCAGTCCACACCCAGGATCCGAACCTGCAAACCGTGGGCCGCCAAAGCAGAGCGTGCGAACTTAACTGCTACACCACTGGGTTGGCTCTGATTTTTTTTTTTTTAATTATAGGGACTTTCCTCAAATATCTCATGAGTTGTGTTGTTGATTTACTAAAATGATGGTTGGAAACTCAGTATGAATGAGAGCTGTCATTTGGTGGGCTTCACTGTAGGATAATCTGGTGTGGACCTGACCATTTCATTGGGGGAATGCCTCAATATCTGTAGGTCAGTATTTGTTTTTTTTCCCTTGGTCTAGTCAGTTTTCCTAGAAAGGAATCCTCTAATCTCCTGCCTGAGTGAAGCTGACTGGGAGAGAGGTTGGGGAGTGGTCACCATAGTCAGGATGCAGATTTTCACTTAGTCTATCTGATTTTAATGTGATGGTCACTCTGGCCTCAACTGTACCTGGTGTCTGAGTTTAGAAACTCTCTGTTCTATTGTCTTTAGACATAAAATTTATTATTCTTTGTCAGGAATAGGGAGAGGAAGCAATGCAGCTGTAAAAAGCAGGGGAGGGGCCCTACAGGTAATATGCTCCTGTTAAAGACTTTAAACCCAGTCTCTTCTTTCTAGACCGTCCTGCAGGTCTACTTTTAGAAGTACCACGTGTCTCCAATTTCAGATCCTCTCCAAGGTTCCGTCGCTTGGATCAGTTTGCATCTTAATGTCTTCTCCTGCCGCAAGCTTAGGTTTCCATCTTTCACAGCTCTGCTGAGGCTAATAAGTACTCATAATCCCTTTTCTAGCTTCCAAAATTGTTGACATTTCTTACCTGTTGTCTTTATTCTTGTTTTTTATCCTACTGGTTTATAAATTAAAATCTCTAATTATTGTTTTACCTATCATTTATTGGAGTTTTGAGAGGATACCAAGATAAATGTGGATGTTTAAACTAAGTTAAAATCCATGACCCATATTTATTTGTAGGCAGACTGACAGAAAACTTATTGGCCTACTTTTTGTTAAAATACCAAATCTGCTTTTTAAGAACATTCAGTAGAGTCTTTTACAAAAAGACCAAGGGAAAAGAGAGAGAGAAAACTAATTTAGCTAGGGCAAAATAGAGGGTTTAGTGAGTAATTATGTGCTATGTGAAAATAATGTGAGAAAAATTGTAAAATACTTCAGTTATTCTGTCTTTTATTGAGCTGCTTCTATTCAACTGGCTTCAAAGAGGAAGTTGTTTTTTCCTCCATGTAATCATGAAAATACAATGTATACGTAAAAGTGGGATTTGTTTGGCAGGCAAGGCAGTAAAGTGAAATAAAATCTCTTAAAATTTTTTTTTGCTATAACTTTCTGGGATTTAGATGTTGCCTCCTTAACTATAAGAAAGACACATAATATAATCTAATAAAAAAGTAAAGATCTGGCGATATGGTGGCTTATGTAACCCCATAACCCTGTCGCTATTACTACTCAGAAATGCTAGATAAAATATAAGAAGCAAACTTTTAAATGCATAGCTGAACCTGGAGGAAAGTAAGAGTAAGGCCAATTGAAGGAACCTACGAATGCAGTGAGAAATTGCACTGATGGTGCATTGCTGGATTTGGGAGGGTGATGATATCGGCCTCTGTCATCCAGGGCTTAGGATTTTAGTGCTCACAGCAGGCTAAGCCTTCAGCTCACATGAAGAGACCAATGGAACTCTACTGAATGTCCATCCAGGCTTCCTGTTAACTAGGCTCAAAGCTTTGTCTTCCTTGATTTTCTCTTACCACACATCCAGTCTGTCAGCAACTCCAGTTCGCTCCACCTTCAAAATATATCCAGAACATGTAGCATTGGCTTAACTATCAGGTGGTAGGCAGTGAAAAAACTACTAGAGGCTGGAAAGATAAAGACCTATGTTATGCAGGGTAAGATATTTGCCAAAATTATCACCTGTGAAAACATGGAAGGCAGACAAAGTGCTTATTGAGAAGAAAGGTTTAGAAGAAAAGGTTGGAAAATAGAATGGTAGAAGTGTGGCTTGTTGTTACTGGGTGCATTTAGCAAGGCAATAGTTGGCTGGTTTGCAAGAAGAAATGAAAAGGAATAGAGAGGGTGCAGAAATGTGGAACACTGAAAGATTGGATAAGCTGATGGTTTGTTTAGCCCAAACAATAGGAAATAAGATGAAAAGACCTTTTAATTACAAATGCCTATTAAGATTCTTCCCTTCTTCAATAACAAAATAACCCCAAATCTGTTAAAAAAAAAGGGCAAAGGACTTGAATAAACTTTCTCCAAAGAAGATATACGAATGGTCAATAAGCACATGAATAGATGCTAAACGTCATTAGTCATTAAGGAAATGCAAATCAGAATGAGATACCACTTCATACCCAGTAAGATGGCTATAATTTTTTAAAAAATGGGAAATAACAAGTGTTGGACAGGATGTGGAGAAAGTGGAACCCTCTTACATTACTGGTGGGAATGTAAAATGGTTCAACCACCATGGAAAATAGTTTGGAAATTCTTCAGAAAGTTAAACATAGAATTACCATACAATGTAGCAGTTCCATTCCTATATATATGCACAAAAGAATTGAAACCTAGAATTCAAACAAAAAATTGTACACAAACGTTCAAAGCAGCATAATTCACAGTAGCCAAAAGCCAATGTCCATCAACTGATGAATGGATAAACAAATTGTGATATAGCCATACAATGGAATATTATTCAGCCATAAAAAGAAATGAAGTACTGATACAGGCTACAACATGGATGAACCTTGAAAACACCAGGCTAAGTTAAAGAAGCCAGACACAAAAGATCACCTATGATTACATTTATATGAAATACCCAGAATAGGGTAAATCCCTAGAGACAGAAGGCAGATTAGTGGTTCCCAGGGGCTGGAGAGTAATTGCTTAATGGGTATGAGGTTTCTTTTTGGGGTGATAATGTTTTGGGACTAGAGATGCGATGGGTACAACATTGTGAATGTACTAAATGCCACTGAATTGTATATTTTAAAAGGTTAACTTCGTGTGAATTTTATTTCAATTAAAAAAAAAAAGATTCTGCCCTGCAGTAGAGATCAGACTAAGGGTGTAAGCTTCCTATCCAAACCTAATGGCCACAAGGTAGTTGCCTTTAAATTGAGAGGGAGGCATGAGTGCAAGGAAGCAAAGAAATAACCAGGTTTCAGAAATACTGTCTAGAAAAGAACTTTACATGTGGCCACAGGCACTTGGAAATGATTCGAAGCAAAGAGTTTAGAAATAAACTAAGTTTTGAATGGAATTATGAGTAAATCAAAATCTGGTCTTTTGAAAAGACCAAAAACAAACAAACAAACAAGCTTGATTAAAAAATAAAGAGAGGTTAGGAATGAGAAAATATAACTAACTATAGGCACAGGACAGACTAAAAGAATTATACGAGAATACAACTGCACATGGCAAATTGTATATAGTTTTTATACATTGCTAGAGTCAGTCTTTTGAGGCAACAATGGTAAAACTATAACATACTGAATCCAAGAAAACATACAAATGTTTAACGTGCAATTCATCATTAATAGGTTAAAGAAGAAAAATCATCTCAATGTAGAAAAAGCATTTGATAAAATTCAACCTCATTTCATGATAAAATTTCTTAGCAAATGAGGAATAGAAAGGAACTTTTATAACTTGTTAAAAGGTATCTATTCAAATCTGAATGTAAATTTAATACTTAATTGGGAAGCATTAGAGGTATTCATTTTCAATGAGGAACAAAACAAGTGTTTCAGACATCACCACTTCTATTCAATATTTTACTTACTAACTAATGTAGTAAGACAAGCAAAATAAATAAATAAATAAAAGAAATATATATTGGAAAGGATGAAAAAAATCCGGCCATTATTTATATATGATAGAATCTCTATGCAGAAAATGCAAAGAAGTCCATAGACAAACGATATTACCATAAAAGATTTCAGTAAGATTTGGGATACAAAATCAGTATGCAAAAATTGATTGTGCTCTTATTAACCAAACAATTCTTTTGAAAATGTAGTTTAAAAAATATCATTTACACTTACAACAAAAATGGTAATATATCAAGGAATAAATCTCACAAAAGGCATACAAGACCTTTAAGGGAAAAATTATAGAACTCTATTGAAAGATTTTGAAAGAGAACTAGAAAAATGAAGAGACATACCATGTTCAGAGATGGGAAAATAATATTTTAAAGAAATCAATTCTCCCCATATTAATGTAATTCCAACTAACATCCCAACAATTTTTGTGTGTGTGTAGAACTGGAGATGTAGAATCTAAAATTCATTGAAAGAGAAAGAAGCAAGCCTTGCCAATTCCACAATTTTCAAAAAGTTGAAAGTAGACGAACTTGCCCTACAAGATATTAAGACTTCTTATAAAAACACAAAACTAAATGGTGTAGTACTGGCCCAAGGATATAGAAATAGATCAATAGAATAGAATATATAAAAATCAAAAGAATGAAAACCATTCACATATATAATGAAAGCATTATATATGACAAGGTTGGCATTACAAACCAAATGGGAAAGGCTGAGCTATTCAATAAATGGTGTTTTGGCAACTGGTTATTTATATAGAAAATAATAAAATTTGATTCCTACCTCATACATGAAAGTTAGATTTCTGTCCTAAAAAAGACACTATACACAAGGTTAAAATTCAAGCCACATACTGGGAGAACATATTTACACTTTATACAACTAAGTGTTAGGATGAAGAACTGTATGTATAGTCATTCTTTACCTTAATAGTTATAAATTAGTATTTTATATATATCCTACACTTTATTAAAAAAGATAAAGACTCCATTAGCAAAATGGGCAAAGGATATCAACACTCAATTCACAGAAGAAACTCTACTGGTTAATAGACATAAAAATTGCTCACTGTCATTCAAAATTAGGGAAATGCAAATTAAGACAATAATTATTTTCTTTCCCCCACTAGATTGTTAAAAATTATAATCTTGTAATCTCAAGTATTGGATAGAATGTGAAGCAACAGGAACTCTCATATACTATTGATGGAAGTATAAACTGGCACAACACTTTGGAAAGCAATTTTGAAATATTTGGTTGATTTAAAGATGCACATATTTTAAGATCCAGCAATTCCATTTCTATGTATATACGGTAGAGTGAGGGTCCAAAAATGGGATCAAGCACCCCAGAGGGTTGCATAAGATGATCCAATGGAGAGCAGGAAAATAATATTGGAATCTCTATTTGCTTATTTTAATCTAAAAAATAAGAAGGAAACAAAAATGTATTAATGTTTAACATATGGATAGGCACTGACACTTTCCATAGGTGTGTAATATATAATGTTATTATAGAAGAATATATATAATTTATACACTTAAATGCATTCTCAAGAATATTTTACGAATAAGGATGCATGATCAAAAAACTCTATAGATCACTGTCTTAGAAACATTTTTGCAAAAGTGTACCAAGAGACATGTACAAGGGTGTTAAATGTCGTATTGTTCATGATAAAGAAAAATTGGAATATACATTAATGTTTATTAAAAGGAGAAAGGATAAGTACATTGTGTTTTCTTAAATAGTAATAATATTCTGTCAGAAGTTAAATTGATAAATTAGAGCTAAGTGTATCAAAATGAATGTATTTAAAAAAAACATAATGTTGAACTAAAAACTCAGACTGCAGAAGGATATGTACATTATAATGTCACAAATATAAAGTTAAAATATGCAAACCAATAATACAGATACATATATGGCTATACACATATAGCTAAGGAATAAAACATGCATACAAATGATCATACAAATGTATCAAATTCAAAATAGTGGTTCTTCTGGTGAGGGAGTGGAATGGGCTTGGAAAAGGTACACAGGGGACTTTAATTATATTTATAATTTTATTTCTTTAAAAAACAAAGGCCAAAATCAAATGTGGCAAAATATTAAGGCCAGATAAAGCAGGCTGATGATTACAAGAGTATTTGATATGTTATTCTCAAAACTTTTGCATATGCTTGAAATAAATATTTCATAATAAAATAGTTTAATTTTTTCAGGATTCTTAACTATGGCCTCTGAGGCACACAGTATTTAAATATCATAATGCTTCCTGATATAACAGAATGAGGTAATATTGATTGTGGAATTTTATGACTGCAATTTGAAAATGCATTGTAAGAATGTAGATACTATCAGTTCTCCACTGTTTGACACTATTATGTCAATCCATCTATTATGACACTTAACCCACACTGCAATATAAAATATTGCAGTTAGGTTTATACAAATCCGTCTCCTGCAGTAGATTAAATTGTGGCAAGTATCTTATCTTATTCTTTTATTCTTGAAGATGACCAACATAATATTTTATACATAATAAGCCCCCAAAGAATGTTTATTAATGAATACTGAATGAGTCTAAATGGCTTGGACAGTATTATCTGAGCTCTTATGTTTTAACTCTCATAAAGTACAACTGCGATCTTAATAATGATTTACTTTATTAATTCTCCTTTGTAGATTATATAAACTGATGTGACCTTATCTTTTTCCTGCTATAAAAATAATGTAGAGGATTGCTTTGTTCAAATAAATAGTATTTAATTTAACTGACATCGCTGTTTGCTGGGGTTGTGGCTATCATAGTCACCATTATATTCTTAGTGCCTCATACAGAGCCTGGCACACAGTAGATCCTCAAGAGATATTTGTTGAATGAATCAAATAAAAGGACCAGGGATGGCAGAGATGAGAGAGTGATAAACTTGGTTGGGCAATGAGGAGATGACCCTTGAGTTGGGTTTTGATGGATGAGCAGAAGTTTCCCAGGGTAGGGAAAAAGAGAGGGAACAGTATGTGTAAAGATGTGAAATAATGCAACATGTATTTTGGAGAACTACAAATAGTTTGGTATTTTTTGAGATTTATAAACTGCAAGACTGTGACCTCTGGGAGATATGACTGGAATATAGTCAGAAAAAAACTCATTATGTTAGGGAGGTTGGACTCTACCTTGTGTGGATAAAGGTGCACTATGAGAGGGTTTTAAAAAGGCTATAGATAATGCTTGTACTTGCATTTTAAAAGAATACTTTAGTGTCAGCATGGAGGATGACTGGAGTAGAGCAGAACTAAAAATAAGGAGAAAAATTAAATCTAGGAATTACCATAGTTAGACAAGAGATAAAAGAACTTGCAGTGGGACAGTGAGTGGCACTGGGATGGGCAGGTGGACTTAAAATTCTGTGAAATACTATTCAGCAATGAAAAGGAATAAAATATTAACACACACGACAACATGAATTCATATCAAAAGCATTATACTAAGTGAAAGAAGTCAAACACAAAGATGATGTATAACTCTATTTATATGAAATTCTAGAAAAGGTAACACCATAGTGATGGAAAGCAGAGCAGTGGTTGGCTGGGGGCAGGGGTGGAGGAAGAGTCAACTGAAAGGTCATAAGGAAGATTTTAGGATGAAAGAGCTATTCTATAACTTGATTGTAGTTACACAATTACCACAATTCATCAAACTCTACACTTAAAGTGGGTGAATATTATTTTATGTAAATAATACTTAATAAATTGTTTTTAAAAGTGAGGCTAAAAATAAACGATTTAGGAGGTAGAATCAATAGAACTTGGTGTGTAAAAAGTATGTGTACACTTTGCTTTACATGGTGGCTGTGTTTCTAGAAAAGATCTGTAAAAATAAAATTTAAAATGCTCTAAGGGAACTATTCAACCTTTAGTGATTGTTTTAAAACTATTTTCTAATAGAGAATTTCGAACACATACAAAAGTTGACAGAATGGTATAATGAAGCCCTATATACTCAACATCCACTTGCAACAATTATCAATTTATGGCCAATTTTATTTCATGTATACCCCATTCTACTCCCTCAATCCTGAACTATTCTAAAGCAAATCTCAGACATTATATAATTTATTCATAAATATTTTAGTATGTGTCTCTGATAAGCAATGACTTTTTTCAAAACATAACCATAATATCATTATCACACCTAAAAATTAATAATATTCCTTAACGTCATCTAATATCCAGCCAGACTTCAAATATATAATTGTCTCATGAAGTTGTAAGTTTTCATTTTTATAGTATGTTTGAATCAAAATCCAAATAAGGACCACATATTGCAATTGACATACCTTCTAAGTCCATTTTTCGGTATGTTCTCCCTGTCTTTTGCCCTTGCAATTTATTTGTTGACTAACCTGTATGTTTCTTAATGTAAGAAATCCTTCTGTTATGCAGATCACCACCTCCTACTTTTTAGTGGGTTTTTAAATTTGGATTGTTTTATAATGATTCTTTTAATATTTTAGTTGTATTCCAATAATTTTTTGATAAAGCCATAGTTTGGTGACATAGGATTATCTCACACTACCCCTGTTATATTTTCACTTTTGGCAATTTGTCTCAAGGGCATTAATTCTATGGCTTAGAGCATTGTTTGGATATCAAGAGGGCGTGCATCACTTACGGTTGTTTGAAGGTCATCTGTTCTATCAGGGAAGATATTCAATCTTTCTTCGCTTTCCAAAATTTTATCAATATTTTGGGTCATAACATTTTTTACATCAGTTACTTGACTCCTCAGTGTAGATACAGAGCTGTTATCTTGATTTTTATTGTATTTTACCTATATAGAAGTGAAATATAATACAAATTTTATTTTCTAGAAATGAAATCTATTAAAATATGTTGTACAAATTAGAACAAAAGTGTCAAAGGCACATCTCCCTTGTATTTCAGTATAAGGAATTCACTAAGCCTCAAATTGTCCCACCTTAATCTTGCAAAAAAAAGTAGGGGAGGGGGCGGCAGAGGGATATATCAATGTATTCCATCAGCATTGGAAGTGTTTTTTTAAAATTTAGATTGTTTATTTATTTATATAGATATTTTTAAAGAGCAGTTTTAGGTTCATAGTAAAATTAAGTGGAAAGTACAGAGTTCCCACATACACCTTATCCCCTGCACATGCACAGCCTCCTTCACTGTCAGCATCCCGCACTAGAGTGGTACATTGCTTACAATGGATGACCCTACATTGGTGCATCATTGTCACCCAAAGTCCATAGTTTACATTAGGGTTCACTGTTGGTATTGTACATTCAATGAGTTTGGACAAATGTGTAATGACATGTATTGACCATTACAGTATCATACAGAACAGTTTCACTGCCTTTAAAATCCTCTATGCTCCACTTATTCATGCCTCCCTTCTTCCCAAGCCCTGGCGACAACTGGTCTTTTTACAGTCTCCATAGCTTTGCCTTTTGCTGAATGTCATACAGTTGGAATCGTACAGTATGTAGCCTTTTCAGATTGGCTTCTTTCACTTAGTAATATGCATTTAAGGATCTCCATGTCTTTTCATGGCTTGATACCTCATTTCTTTTTAGCATTGAATAATGGTCCATTGTTTAGATGTACCACAGCTTATTTATCCATTCACCTATGGAAAGACATCCTCGTTGCTTCCACCTTTTGTCAATTATGAATAAAGCTGCTGTAACATCTGTATGTAGGTTTTTGTGTGGACATGTTTTCAACTCCTTTGAGTAAATACCAAGGAGTGAGATTGCTGGATTGTATGGTAAAAGTATGTTTTGTGAGACACTGCCAAACTGTCTTCCAAAGTGGCTGTACCATTTTGCATTCCCACCAGCAGTCAATAAGAATTCCTGCTGCTCCACATGCTCATCAGTATTTGGTGGTGTCCATGTTTTGAATTTTGGCCATTCTACCAGTATGTAGCAGTTTCTCATCGATGCTTTACTGTGCAATTCCTTAATGACATGTGATGTTGGGCATCTTCTCATAAGTTTAGTTGCCACCTGTATATTTTCTTTGGTGAGGTATCTATTCAGGTCTTTGGCCCATTTTTTATTGGGTTGTTTTCCTTATTGTTCAGTTTTAAGAGTCCTTTGTATATTTTGGATAATAGTCCTTTATCAGATTTGTCTTTTGCAAATATTTTCTCCCAGTCTCTGGCTTGTCTTCTCATTCTCTTGACATTTTTTTTTTATCCCATCTGACAATCTCTGTCTTTTAATTGGTGTATTTAGACCATTAACTTTTAAAATGATTACTGATATAGTTGGATTAATATCTATGATATTTGTTACTATTTTATATTCATTGCTCTTGTTCTTTGTTCCTATTTTTGTCTTCCACTCTATCCATATTAACAAAAAATAATCTCTAAGATATAGTGTTATATTAAAAAAGGAAGCTGCAGCTGCAGAACAATATGAAATAATAACTTACTGAACACTTAGTACATGCCAGGCATTATTTTAAGCACTTCACATGTGTTAACTCATTTAATTCCCAAACCACTTACTCTTATCATCTTTTATTCTCTAAATAAGAAAACTGAGACTGAGAGAAGTTAATAAGTTGCCCAATGTATTAAGCTAGAGGCAAAACAAGGATTCAGACTCAGGAAGCTCCAGAGATTAAGCCTTTACCCATTGTGTTAATGATTCCAGTTTTGTGAATTTAAAAAGTATGTATAAACTTAGGTTATATATATATATTACAAACATATATGTGCATATATAAATGTGTGTATATATTTAAATTTATATATATTAATGCATTATATATAAATTATATATAAGTATAAATATAATATATAAGTTTATATATATTTATATAAACATATATATATAAATAAATAATTCTGGAAGGTTACACACCAAACTGTTGAGTGCTCACCTCAGGGGGGTTTGATTGAGATTGTAGGAGGTAGTCATATTTCATTTTATATACTTTATATTATCTCCCTTTATTAATGAGCATTACTTTTTAAATAAAAAATGATATTAAAAACCTTTGCTCTTTGGCAAGTGATCAAATCCACCTGAAGTAGAATTCTGGTCTTGGTAGTTACTGGACCATGCAGCTTACAATTGAGGTTCTATGAAGAGCTCACTAGGTAAATGTAGCAAAGAGGAGGTTGCTAGCTGAATTGTGTTTCCCACAAAAAATATGTTCAAGTTCTAACTCCAGATACCTGTGAATGTGACCTCATTTGGAAATAAGGTCTTTGCAGATGTAATCAAGTTAAGATGAATGGTTAATATTTGATTTTTCTTTTTGTTCCTTTTCTCTCCTTTTAAAATATGCTTAATCTTTTTAATCTAAGAAAATCATATAAGTTTTGTTAGGATAATGTATTCATAGTCCATTCAATGGCATTTGGTACATTTATATATATCTCTTGAAATCTCTCAAAACTACTTTTTAAAATTTTGTTAATTATAGTATAAGAAATTCAACAACTTCTATAAAATTTTCTACAGATTTAAAGCTTACCAGGTTAGTTTATAAATGTTAAACAGAAATTTCTTTGATGTCAGATGTGTTAACTGCTTAAAATGTGCATATTTTCGCACGATAACTAGTTTTCAGGGAGCTATGTTAATAATATATTTTGGCTGTGTTGAACATGCAGAATTCTTCATAAGAAAATGTATGAATTTAATATAAAAGCATCTATCCTTAGTTATTTTGTCAGGTATTGTGGTAGATACACCCTATGGTGACCCCCAATGAGTCACATCCTTATAATGTCCCCTTCCCTTAAGTGTGCCTTGCTTCTAACAAATAGAGGCAAAGGTGGTGGGAGGTCACTCCTGTGATTATGTCACATTATATAATATTTAGTGTTGTGAGAGATATTCCTCTGCTGGCCTTGAAGAAACAAGCAACCATGCTGAGGATGCTCATGTGGCAAAGAACTGCTATCAGTCTCTAGGATCTGCGGGTGGCCTCCAGCTAACAGCCCCCAAAAGCTGCATCCCTGGCACTGCTATAAGGAAGTGAATTCTGCAGCAGCCTGAATGAGCCTGGAAGCAGATTTCCCCCCAGAGCCTCCAGATGAGAACACAGCCTGACTGCCACACTGCCTGCAGCCTTGTGAGACCCTGAGGGGAGAACCCACGTAAGCCTCGCCTCGATTCCTCATCCACAGGAACTGAGAGGTAACAAATGTGTGCTGTTTTAGGCCGCTGATTTGTGGTAATTTGTTACACATGAATACAAAATGAATACAGGTATACTTAAAATATTTTATTATGGAAAAGTTCAAACATATGCAAAAGCAGAGTGAACAACCCTTATGTACTCATCACCTAGTTTCAGCAATTATCAACACATGGCCAATCTTGTTTCGTCTATACTGACTGACTACCCCTTCACAAAATGTATTATTTTAAAGCAAATCCCAGATATTCTGTTATTTTAATCTGTAAAACCTCAGGTTGTATTTCTAAAAGATTAGACCTCATTTTTTTTTTTTTTGAGGAAGATTCGCCCTGAGCTAACATCTGTTGCCAGTCTTCCTCTTTTTTTGCTTGAGGAAGATTACCCTGAGCTAACATCTGTGCCAGTCTTCCTCTATTTTGTGCATGGGACACTGCCTCAGCATGGCTGATGAGTGGTGTAGGTCTGTGCTGGGGATTCAAACCCGCAAACCTAGGCCACCAGTGGAGTGTGCCGAACTTAACCATTACCCCACAGGGCTGGCCCCATGACCTCATGTTTTAAAAAACAAAACTACCACATGATTATCACATCTGAAAAACTCCTTAATATCATCAAACATCCAGTTTGTGTATAAATTTATTAAAAACAAATCATAGTATTTTTTATGTTTGTTTTGTTGATCCAGGATCCAAAGTTCACATGTTGTGTTTAGTTGATAGGTGCCTTAAGTCTTTATTATTATTATTATTTTTAATTGATGTCTTAATAGTTTATAACATTGTGGGGTTTTAGTTGTACATTATGATTTGTCCGTCACCATGTGGATGCATCCCTTCACCCCTTGTGCCCACCCCCCACCCCCCTTCCCCTTGGTAACCACCAACCAGTTCTCTCTGTCCGTGTGTTCATTTATATTCCACATATGAGTGAATTCATGCAGTGTCTGTCTTTCTCTCTCTGGCTTATTTCACTTAACATAATACCATCTAGGTCCATCCATGTTGTTGCAAATGGGACAATTCTGTCTTTTCTTATGGCTGAGTAGTATTCCATTGTATATATACCACATGTTCTTTAACCAATCATCAGTCGAGGGACACTTGGGTTTCTTCCACTTCTTGGCTATCGTGAATAATGCTGCAATGAACATAGGGGTGCCTAAGCCTCTTGTGATGGTTGATTTCATGTCCATTGGGTAGATGCCCAAGAGTCGGATTGCTGGATCATAGGGTATTTCTATTTTTAATTTTTTGAGGAATCTCCATACTGTTTTCCATAGAGGCTGCACCAGTTTGCATTCCCACCAGCAGTGAATGAGGGTTCCTGTTTCTCCACAACCTCTGCAACATTTGTTGTTTTTTGTCTTGGTGATTATAGCCATTCTAATGGGTGTCAGGTGATATCTTAGCATAGTTTTGATTTGCATTTCCCTGATGATTAGTGATGTTGAACATCTTTTCATGTGTCTATTGGCCATCTGTATCTCTTCCTTGGAAAAATGTCTGTTCATATCCTCTGCCTATTTTTTTGATTGGGTTGTTTGTGTTTTTGTTGCTCAGTTGTATGAGTTCTTTATATATGACAGAGATTAATCCCTTGTTGGATAAACGATTTGCAAATATTTTCTCCCAGCTGGTGGGTTGTCTATTCATTTTGATCCTGGTTTCATTTCCCTTGTAGAAGCTCTGTAGTCTGATGAAGTCCCACTTGTTTATTTTTTCTTTTGTTCCCCTTGTACGAGTAGATAGGGAATCTGAAAGGATCCCTTTATGACCAATGTCAATTAGTGTACTGCCTATATTTTCTTCCAGGAGTTTTATAGTTTCAGGTCTCACTTTCAGGTCTTTGATCCATTTTGAATTGATTTTTGTATATGGCGATAGGAGATGGTCTACTTTCATTCTTTTGCATGTGGCTGTGCAATTTTCCCAGCACCACTTATTGAAGAGACTTCCTTTTCTCCATTGTATGTTCTTGGCTCCTTTGTCAAAGATTAGCTGTCCATAAGTGTGTGGTTTTACTTCTGGGCTTTCAGTTCTGTTCCATTGATCTGTGTGTCTATTTTTGTACCAGTACCATGCTGTTTTGATTACTATAGCTCTATAGTATATTTTGAAACCAGGGATTGTGATGCCTCCAGCTTTGTTCTTTTCTTAAGTCTTTTTTAATCTATGAGTTCTCTTTAACTAGAGTTTTTCAGTGGATAGGCTAGGAAATACTTTTTTTTAAGAGAAAATATATCCTGAGATATATTTTCAATTAAAATTTACGATTATAAGGTTTTACTTAATTCTTTCACTTTATATTTGTAACTCTTCTTGTTGAAAATCTTGATTCCTAATGATATTAACGTGATTACTCGAAGTAATACAGCTATATCTATATAAACCGACTTCAGAATAGTAACACCAATGTTATTACTAATAATGTGACACTTGAAAATAAATACTTTAAAATTTATTTTTAGTTCTTTTTTCATTAAGGTATAATCTCACTAGGAATATACAATCAAATTACTGTGTTTTAAAGTCACTTGAAACAAATTTTCACTGTTTTTTAAGCCATCAGCTCAAGACACAGCTAGGTTCTTTTTTTTATTGCTTTTAAGTTGTAGAATTTTTTAAAATTAAAATTTTTTATGATGGTAAATAAAATTTACAATTTTAACAATTTTTTTCTTCTACTTTTTTATTGAGGTCATAATAGTTTATAACATTGTGAAATTTCAGTTGTACATTATTATTTGTCAGGCACCATATAAATTCACCCCTTCACCCCTTGTACCCACCCCTCCACCTCCTCCCCTGTAACCACCAATCTGGTCTCTCTGTCTGTGTGTTAGTTTATCTTCCACATGTGAGTGAAATCATACGGTGTTTGTCTTTTATCTGTCTGGCTTATTTCACTTAACATAACGCCCTCAAGGTTCATCCATGTTGTTGTGAATGGGATGATTTTGTCTTTTATTTTTTATGGCTGAGTAGTGTTTCATTGTATATATATAGCACATCTTCTTTATCCAATCATCAGTCGAGGGACACTTGGGTTGCTTCCACTTGTTGGCTATAGTGAATAATGCTGCAATGAACATAGGGGTGCATAAGTCTCTTTGAATTGTTGATTTCAAGTTCTTTGGATAAATACCCAGTAGTGGGATAGCTGGGTCATATGATATTTCTATTTTTAATTTTTTGAGATATCTCCATACTGTTTTCCATAGTGACTGCACTAGTTTGCATTCCCACCAGCAGTGTATGAGGGTTCCCTTTTCTCCACAACCTCTCCAGCATTTATTACTTTTTGTCTTGGTGATTATAGCCATTCTAACAGGTGTCAGGTGATATCTTATTGTAGTTTTGATTTGTATTTCCCTGATGATTAGAAACATCTTTTCATGTGGCTATTGGCAATCTGTATATCTTCTTTGGAAAAATGCCTGTTCACATCCTCTGACCATTTTTTGACTGGGTTGTTTGTTTTTTCTGTTGTTCGGTTGTGTGAGTTCTTTATATATCATGGAGATTAACCCCTTGTCAGGTATATGATTTGCAAATATTTTCTCCCAGTTGTGGGTTATCTTTTTGTTTTCTTCATGTTTTCCTTTGCCTTGCAGAAGCTCTTCAGTCTAATGAAGTCCCACTTATTTATTTTTTCTTTTGTTTCCCTTGTCTGAGTAGACATGGTATTTGAAAAGATCAACTGTATAGTTCAGTAGCATTAAGTATATTCATGTTGTTGTGGAACTATCACCCCTATCCATTTCCAGAACTTTTTTCATCTTCCCAGACTGAAACTCTGTGCTGATTAAACAGTAACTCCTCTTTTTCCCTTCCCCTTCAAGCTCTGGCAACCGCCATTCTACTTTCTGTCTTTATAAATCTGACTACTCTAGGTACCTCATCTAAGTGGAATCACACAGTATTTGTCCTCTTGTGACTGTCTTATTTCACTTAGTAGGGACTACTTTTTAAATATCTAACATAATAGTATTTTATAATTATGTAAAATATTTACATGGTTCCAAAGTCAAATTTGCAAAACAAGTTTCATGCAGAGAGATCTAGTTTCCACTCCTGTCCCCCATCCCTACATAGGCAACCATTGAAATATTTTGGTTTATCCTTCCCTTGCCCCCCCCCCCGCCCCTTTTTAACTATGAGCAAACAAATACATATATTTGTATTTATTCCCTCTTTCTTAAATTGTTGCATATAAGAATCGTAAATAAATAATAGTATACCATACATACTTTCTCTATCTTGCTTTATTCACTTATCAATATATCATGGATATCATTCCTTATCATTATACAGAGATAGAAGTTCTCCATTCTCATTCATCTTTACAGCTCCTAACTCATAATTCCTCACTGATTTGTCAGCTGTAATACTGACAATGGGATACAGTTGGAGGTTACATACCATATACTTTCCTAATACTTGTTGAAAATCTGCAGCAACTGCATTTGAAGGAGAAAAATGTTCTCGTGACATCAAAGGGTTTCTCAGAAAAGTATCACTAACCTGGGGAAATTAATGGAAACATTTAAACTATATAGATATAGATAATTTCAACTGGAGAATTACAAAGCAAATGTTTATTTGAGCAAAGTCTGGCAGAAACCTGAAATAAAGAAACCAAAACATTTCTAGATTTTTGGTGGCAGGCTGTCCTTTCTACTTAAAGATGTAGTATGCATGAAAACTGTGCTTGCCCAGTCTTCTCCACTGCTGCAGTACAGATCACAACCTCATACTGTGAGATTGCAGGTGCTACCTTGATAGATCTGAGGACTGGAGGGAAAGGGCAGATGTTTACCTCTGGCTAAGGAAAGATGAGAGTTCATGATATTTTCTAAATAAGTGCTTTTCATTGTCCCCTCTGGCCCCTACCCTCAAAATCCACCCAATGATAATCAAACAATGCCAACTAAATGTCATGATACTATCTTTCAAACCCTAGTTGTTATAGGATATTTCAAAGTCTCAAGAAGGAATTCTGACAATTGTTTGTACTTAATGTTCTATTCCCAAGAAGAAGTGGTAAAAATTATGTGGTTAATAATTTTCTGTCATCTGGTTTTGGAAAGATGGTAGAGTTGCAATGGTTTGTCGTAATGGTAGAGAGAAATAAATTTAGAGTATAGTCAGTTAAATGCCTAACAGTGTTTACCATCTAGAGTCTAACAATTGTCTAGGCATAACTGTAGAGTGAATTACAATATTAGGCCTTATAATCCTTGATTCTATATATGGTTACAGTTTGACCTGTGTTAAAGCAAGCTGGTACACTAAACAAATAAAATATATGCATGATTCATGAATGTGACTGGAGAAAAACTATTAGTAACTATAGTATAGCTGATTGATTTTTCCATTAATATTTTTTATTAAAATATTTATCCTGAATTACATATTTGTGAATAAAATTGAATATCAGTATTATTTACTTTTTAAAATAAGAAACAGACATACTATCTGGACCATAAAGTTACCAGCATAATGGTTTAGTCTTAGTCTGTCTCTGAGACTGCCTTTGACCGTCTCCTTATTCTGGCTGGAGATCAAACTCTGGGTGATAGTCAGCAACAGGTGATATCTGTTGAGAAGGTTCACTACCCTTTAAGAAACTTATAAAATCTCATGTATCTATATAAGTATATACACATAAGTACTCTATTTACCATATTTTATATTTGCTGGCAATTTTCTGGTAAAACTTTCCCTAAAGATAGTATGTGTCTTGAGTTAAAAAAAAACTTCTTTTCATTTAACTCTTATGATGATGATTCATATTTTCTACCAGAAGAGTCTTGTATATAACTATTTGTAAATTAAATACATATGCTATTGAAAAAGCATATTAAATATTAGTAAAGCTTAATTTCTTTCTTAATAAACATAAAGAGAAATTCTGATAGATCTCAGTGGATCATCTTTGCAGACCTTGCTTTAGACTCGGGGGAAGTGTGGAAGCAGGAGACAGACAAGGGATGAGGGTAAGAAATCTCTGAAGGTTTCATTAACGGCTCTGCTTTATAGACAGATGAGTGATCTGCTTTTGGTTAGTGACATTATTACTAATAAACTATAAAACAGAGACCTCAAAATATCAGAAACTGAAAAAGTCCTTAAAGTAATACAAGAAATTACTTACATTTTTGAGAAATGCAGATGGTGTTACAGTATCCAGGGCATTGTCTGAGGCACACAGGTAAGTGATTCCATCAATAAAGAGAGTATGGTAGACAAAGCTTTGAAAAGAATACATTCATTTACATGGTAATATTGAAGAAATTAAGTACTCACGCAGAGAATTTAATTTCGTTTTCAAGCTCTTATTAATAGTATAAAAGCTATAAAGATAATTTTTATAATCAGATTAGAAAATCTTTCATATATTTGAAAAATTGAAGTAAATTTTGTTAAATAGAAACTCTATAAAATTTGAATATGTATTTAAAATTGCATCAGTAAAAATAAACTATAATAAAGAAGAAACTCTAATAACCTAATATATACATATTTGAAATGGTTTGATAGAAGTCACTCACATTCCAAGACTGAATCAAGATTCTGACCAAATAGAAAATGCTATGTTCACAGATTTTTACTATCCCTATGTTTTTAGGTAGACATATTTAATTTTGGCACTCCTTGGCTTTCTATTATGATAGATTAGATTTAAAAATTGTTAACTGCCAAAATCAAATATTCTGGAGAACAGGATGAGTTGGGGAGGAAATTAAACTCCCCTATATTATTCTAAAGTGTACCTTATCCTGACCACTCCAATTCCTTTTGTGCCTTCTGAGTCACACATTAGGAGGCTAGAAGGCTCTTGGAAAGTGCCTCCATCTTGACTGCCCAACCATCCCCCAAATTTAGGAATATGGCAACAAAAATAGTTGCTTGGTGCCTAGGCTTTTATCTAGTCATTTTGAACCCTCTATATCCAAATGGTTAACAGGCAGCAGACCTGGTCAAATGCTAAACTGGATATACATGAGAATGAGGAAACTCAGAAACAGGCAGAAAAGATAATCCCGGAGGCAGAAAATTTAAAGTATGTGCCCTTTCAACATAAATCCTTCATATCACATCATGAATACAATATGCTACAAATATTTTTAATGATGATACTGACTGATATACATAATCTTCAGTTGGAAAATATTTTTATTTCTAAATTGAGAGGAGTCTTTGCTGAAAAAAAGAGTTGCTAATTCTATCATCTCTCTAAAAGTTATATCTGTGATTTGAAATAAATTGATACTGGGTGTGAAAGGAGAGATTTTTTTAAATTTATGCTTAGTATGTTATTACTAACATTCAGAAACCATCTTTGAATGCTAAAAACCTTGAATATCTGATGTCCAGGATACACTGTTAACTGACAAGAGCAATCTGGAGAAAAGTGCGTATGATGTACTACAATTTGTCTATTATTCTCATATGCTAGCATAAGGGAAATACAAATATATGTATGTATCTCTTATAGAAAAAGAAGAAAAGAAAATTATAAACTAAAAAGTTCTTCAAAATGGTTACCTATATAGGGGGAGAGAGAGTAATGTGGAGAGTAAAGGAATGAAAATTAGACTTCTCGAAGGAAACTTGTTCTGTAGATTTGACTTTGAAATAATACAAGTATTTTTCATAATTATAAAATGTTATTAAATCAGACTTTTAGAGAGCAATCCTTAAAAATCAAAAACAGAATGAAAAAAAATGAACCTAATTTTATATATAGTTACCCAGGCAAGAAATGATGGTGGTGTGTTTCCTACGGCAGTGGTGGAGGTGGTCAGACTCTGGATATATTTGGGAAGTAAAGGCAATAGGATTTGTTGATTGGCGGGATTTGGATATAAAAGAGACAAAAGTCAAGGATCATAAAGGTTTTAGGCCTGAGGAACTGGAAAGGTGTTATATGGAAGACTGCAGGAAGAGGCTTGGTTTTGGACATACATTTGAGATGCCTATCAGACATCCAACAGAGATGTGGAATAGGCAGTTGGATATACGAATCCGGAGTCTAGAGCTTCAAGAGATTGAATATTCAAAAGACTGAATCCCTGGAGCTCAAAAGATTCAAATTAGAGTGTACAATATAGGTAAGCAAATAGTAGATGAGGAAAGTGTCGTTGTTTGGAAATCATTCCAGCTAATAAGTGAAAACAAAACTAGAATATCACCATTTTGCAACCCTCAATAAATTAATGGCTCTAGGGTGCAGGCAATGATATCATGGCTGGTAACATGTCAAAAGGAGATACAAGCAGACATTATACACCATCTGATGAAAAAACATCTATCATCTTGCCAAAGAGACCACGCCTCTGGATCCAGCTGCTTGGAACATGGTGAACTGCATTTTGAGTATGCAATCAGCAAACCCATATTTGTGGGAAACTCTATATGTTCTTCAACAACAAATTGTAAGGAAAGGAAAGGGATGGACGGGGAGTATGTAGATTGAAGAAATTTAAAAGACACCAAATTAAATAATGGGCAGGATTGGGCTCCAATGTCTGAGGATACACATTTAGGTGCTGAGGCAATGAAGAAACAGGATAAGTCCCTGCTATAGAAGCTGGAATGGTGCTTGACTTGAGGGAGAGGGAGAAGCTGTGAAGGGGACAGGACACATGGTGGGGAGTTTTGGGGGTGGCTGGTAGTGCTCTAGTTTTTTGGCTTAGGTGGAGTTGCAGTTGGTGGGAGGGTTCCCTTGTAAAACTTCACAAAGCTATATATTTGCTTGATGTGGTTTTTGTATTTTGTTTTATTTTACAATATAAAGGTTAAAACAAACCTACTCTTAAATAAAATGATGATTCTAAAAATGATAGAAGCTCTGTTATTCCCCACCTGTTCCTTTACTAGCAAAATGTTTTCAAGACTGGTTTAGGCCATACCATGAAATGCCCCAAATAAAACTTAGAGTGGTCTTATGAAAGACATATTCAAATGGAAGTTTCCTTTTTTATTAATGAAATATTTCAGGTTTACCAAAAACGTATGGAGAATAACATTACAAAAACACTTGTAGAACCACCATCCAGTTAAAATGTTACAGATACAATTAATGTCCCCTGTATACCCTTCCTCAATTTCTTCTCCTTTCCCTTTGCAGAGGTAACTACTATCTTGAATTTGGTGTTTATCATTCCTATTCATGATTTTATACTTTTACATATAGAAGTTCTCCTTTCTGAGGGTTTAATCAAGAATATGTGCAACTAATTTTTTTCCCCTCATGTCATTATCATTGGAATTATAAGCCGGTAATCATTAATAAGTAGAGTTTTGTTAGAATATGCCTTACCTTCCCATTTGAATTATGGTCTTTGGTTCAGCTCTAAGAAGCACTAGTCTAAGCACTGTTGATGCTGCTTCCTAAAAATAAATTGTTATCATTTACTTTGTAGAAGATTGTGGCATTTTCATTATTCCTCTCCTAAATTTACCAATGGTCTGATTAGCTTATTAAGGAACAACTGTTTACTAGGAGAACTAATGAGTGGTTATTCATAATGCATGGTAAGAGGAAAGTTATCATGAAGGAAAATGTTAAAATTATACATATACTTTGTGCATATACACATAAGTGTGCAAAGATAGGTTGCACTAATCAGCCTTTTTTTTTTTTTTTTGTGAGGAGGAGCTAACATCCGTTGCTAATCTTCCTCTTTTTGCTGAGGAAGACTGGTCCTGGGCTAACATCCGTGCCCATCTTCCTCTACTTTATATGGGATGCCACCACAGCGTGGCTGACAAGCAGTGCGTCTGCGGGCACCCGGGATCTGAACCTGCGAACTCTGGGCTGCCAAGTGTGCACTAAACCACTGCACCACCAGGCCGGCCCCTAATCAGTCTTATTTTTACACTCACATCTTATACATGGCATCAAGGCTGGGAAACACTATCTAATAAAATTATCTTTTCAGTGACCAATAGTAACTGAAACTATACATAAAATGTTAATGGATTAAAAGTATTCAGCTATTATTCTCTGAATACTCTAAGAAGTTTTCTGTTTTTTTTGATTGAGATAAAAATTTTTAGTCACTATTATTCACTGATCTGTTTCTATAAAATAGATAATTGCTAAGATCTCTTATACCTGTTTCTTATAAGGCTCATTCTTTGGGGGAAAATTCGCAAGGTATTGCGATTATCCAGAATACCTTAAATAAGGTTAATTGTATGGAATCCCATTAATTTACTAGGCATTGTACACTGGAAAGTAAGTGATGAAGACACTCCCTGTCCTGAAGGAGTCTAAAGGCAGGAACCTGAAAGTTACCTAAGAAGACTTGAATAGCCACACTCCTAATCAACTTTTCCATTTTCACATAACGACACTTGAAATAAAAACTTTTGGGGAGGGTAAAGCTTAGTATTAATGGTAGAGAATAACACTTGAAATTCTTGGTATTGCCTGAAAAATCTAGGCAGTATTGTCTAGGAAAGGATTCCTAAGAAACATGAAAATTTAAGGGAATACATCAACTTTCAGTTAGTCTATTATTATGACTGGAATATTCCTCTAGCTTTCTCCAAGTGTCTCTTTTAGAGCATATAAACAATGAAATCATAGCAAAATTTGAAACAAAGCAAATGACAATAGGAGGCAGTAAAATGAGTGACAAACTGGGCTCTAGTTCTGTTTCTGACATTAATGTGCCGCACAACTTAAGAAAGTGACTTTGGGTCTGTTTCCTTGTGTGAAGAATGAAAGGATTGGGCAAGATATCTCTAGGATTCTGTCTAGCTCCAGGACCCTATAATAGGAGCTGATTTGATCTCAGTTAAGCTTTGGTAGGTACTGATATTTTTCCACTGAATATAATATATTTGTGACATTAATATTTAGCACTGAGGAAAGACATAATAGAACTGTCCCTTAAAGTGCCTTGTCACCCTTTTTCTTCGCCCTGGTCAGCTTTCTGACAGCAGTCATTCCAAACCTTTAATCCTTCCCTCCAACTGCATACTGCTCCACCCTCTTCCACTTTCTTACCTTCCTGAATGCTTCAGAAAGAGAGGCCATTGGGCTTATGAACTCCTTCAACTTTCTGTCTCTCTCCCTTCTTAATTAAATGTTTACTGAGAACCTACTATGTACTAGGCATTGTACACTGGAAAGACAGAGATGAAGACAGTCCCTATCCTGAAGGAGTCTGAAGGCAGAGGAGAGAAATAAAAGATTCCAATTCAGCTTGGTAAGGAGTTTGGTAGACATGTAAATTACCTTGAGTATAGAGAAGACTTCAAGGAGGAATTGAGAAAAGTCTCAAAGCAAAGAAGAGGTATACTGCTTAAAAGTGGAGAAAAGTGGGTTCCAGGGAGAGGGAACAGGAGATGCAAAGGGAGACCTTGGTGAGATTGGAGAACAGCATGAAGTTTAGGATAGCTGGAGCACTGGGATTTGTGGGGAAGAGAAGGAGATAATCATGGAAAAGCCCTACCAAGGAGGGCCTTGAATGCCAGGCTAAGGAGTATGGGCTTTATTCTGAATGTAATCAGGTGCCACCAAATAATTTCAAGCAGGGGAGTTAAATAATCCTATTTGCTGTTAGGAACAATCACTTGAGCATTAGTGTGGAGGCTGGTTTTGAGATGGACAAGGCTAAAGTCTGGGAGATCAGTTAAGAGATATTTTCAATAACCCTGGGGGAAGTAATGAGGGCCTAGAAGAAGACACAGTTCTGAAACAAGGATTCAAGACATACTCAGGAGATAGAAATAATAGAACTTGGTGTCAAAGAACAAATGTGAAGGTGGAGAGGGAAAACTTGAAGGTGTCTGAGTTTTCAGCTTGAATGCTCAGTAGAGCTACTCAGCAAGATTAGAAACACATGAGGAGGGGGCCAAACCAGTGGCACAGCAGCTTAGGTCGCGCTTTGGCAGCTGGGGGTTCTCAGGTTTGGATCCCGGGTGCCAGCCGACACACTGCTTGTCAGCCATGCTGTGGCGGTGTCCCATATAAAGTAGAGGAGGATGGGCACAGATGTTAGCCCAGGGCCAGTCTTCCTCAGCAAAAAGAGGAAGATTAGCAATGGATGTTAGCTCAGGGCTAGTCTTCCTCACACACACAAAAAGAAATACATGAGGAGGAATCTGTTAGGAAAGAATTTAGTTCTGGACTTGATACATTTGAACTTCTACCAGGCAATCTAACTGTGGAGAGAGATTATTTTGGAAGTGGATTTGGCAGTGATCAAAGCAAAGGTGTCCCTGGGTGTGAATGAATGTGTCAAGTTAAAAGAGGACTGAAGTTAGAACGCTGAGAAACACAGCATTTAAGGGACTGGCAAAGCGGAGAGTCCCAGAGGATACCAAGTTCTATGTCTATATCCACACCCCTCTTTTGCCCAGGAGGAAGAGGGTATTCCTCTAATCCAAGGCTCACATCTCTACTGCCACTTTGGATTCCCTTCCTCTGTGCTCCTTCAGGTCTTGCTCCACCAATAGCCCCCTCCTCTCTTATATCTTTAACCTCTTCTCCTCCTCCACTAACCTGTATACCTGCAAATGTTTTCCTTGTATTACAAAATGAGGCTCCTTCCTGGACCATGCTTCTTCTTGCTTTCACCCTATCTTATTCCCTTTCTAAATTCTTGGAAGAAGAGTCTGACTTTACTCTCCCTACCTCCTCATCTCCCATTTACTTGGCCTAAAGCAGTCTGGCTCCTGCCTCTACCACTTCTTTCAAACTGCTAACAGTAAGATCACCTATCATCTTCTAATTGTTGAGTCCACTGAACACTTTTTAGATCTTGTTCAACTTCTTTGGGGCATGAGACATTCTTATAATTTTCTTCTCTTGACTTTCAGAATACCACTGCTCTCATTTGGTGACCCACCTCTCTATTCTACTCCTAAACAGTGTTCTGCATTTTGGTCCTTTTCTCTTCTCATTCTCTATACTTTTCTTGGCTATCTTACCCATTTCTATTCTCTTTAACTGTTAGCCCTAACCCTCTGAGTGCTACCTATTGGAAATTTGACTTACATCTTTTGGGAATAAGGTGGAAGAATAAACACATAAATAGATTGGCCATTTCCAACAGGCAACAAAATTCAACCTGTCCCCAAATCCCTCTGACTCCCTCCCCCACAATACTTCTTCCTCTGTAGTTCCTATCTTGTTTAATGTTACCCAAGAAAAAAATTTGACAAATGATCACAATGTACACCTTAAACTTACACAATGTTATATGTCAATTATATCTCAATAAAGCTGGGGAAAAAATTTAAAAAATAGAAAAAAAAATTGAGAATCATCCTAGGCATGACCCTGTCCCTTATCCCATATATTCAACCAGTCACTAACTCCTGAGGATTAGTTTTACAAATTCTCTTTAGGATCTGCCCCTTCTTTTCCATCTGCACTGTCATTGCCTTAGCTAGGCCCTTAGATCTCCTACATAAACTATAACAATACCATCCTAACTGGTTCTCTCCACTCCAATCCACCTTCCATATTGTAACAAGACCAAATTTTCCACAAGATGAATCAGATCTTGCTATTCCTCTATTTTATTTTACTTTATTTTATTTTTGGTGAGGAAGATCAGCCCTGAGCTAACATCTGTTGCCAAACCTCCTCTTTTTTTTCCCCTGAGTAACACTGGCTGTGGGCTAACATCTGTGCCCATCTTTCTCTACTTTATATGGGACGCTGACACAGCATGGCTTGACAAGCAGAGCCACGGTCTGCACCCGGGATCCAAACCTGTGAACCCTGGCCACTGCAGAAGTAGAGTGCGAACTTAACCGCTATGCCACTGGGCCGGCCCCCTATTCCTCTATTTATAATCTTTAATTGTTCCCCAGTTTTTCCAGGATAAGAAAAACTAAATATAGGATGCTTCGTTAACTATCCTCTGCCCACTTTTCTGACCTCATCTTTAGCCCCTATATACTGCACCTCTGTGCGCTAGTCACACTGAAGTTCTTGAGGCTCCCCAAACACACCGCACTGTTCCCTCTGCATGGAATCCCCATTCCCCTTTCCTGTTCTAAGCTCGGACTAACTCTTAGGCTTCTAAGCCAAGCACTCTAACATCACCTCCTCTGTGGTGGACAAGCAGCTACCTATCTTGAGTGCTACAGGAGCAATCTCGACCTACCTCCACTGAAATACTTTTTACCCTGTAGGACAACTGTATATAGCCCTTGGGCATAAAGTGACAACGAGCTCATCAAGTGACAACTCCAGGCGCCGTCTTCTCTTCACTGCTGCATTCCCCACACCTTTACCCTGGGACTTTGCAACTAACACATGCTCAGTAAATGTGTGTTGAACTGCAGGCCATTTCTCTGTGGGGGAGAGAAAATCTTCAGGGGGGTCTCCGGAATTAAATGTGGCTGCTGATCACCGCCAAACGGGTCGCATGCAGCACCAACCCTTAACCCCTGGGCGGCGCACGTGCGGCTTCGCAGTCCGGGAGGCGCAGGGCTTCCGCCTGGGATTCACCATCTCGCTAGCTCGCCCGCGCGGGGGCGTGGCCTCAAGCGGGGCGTGGCCTCACGTCCCTACAGCCCGCTCGGGGCCGCGCCTCAGCGCCGCGCCCTGAGGGGCGGGTACCGTGGGCGCCACCCTCGAAAAGCGGAACCCGCGAAGGCCGAGGTGCCAACCCAGGGGTACCTGATAGGAGCCACCGGTCAGGGCCAGCTCCGCTAGCACCGCTCGGCCATTAGCAATGCAGCTGTAGGTGATCGTCATAGTGGGCGGGCCGGTGAAGGAAAGGCTGCTGCCGGACCTAACGGCCCGCGACAGCCTCTGGGCGGTGAATGGGGCGGGGCTCCGGGGGGAGGACGGTGTCTGCGCAGGCGCGAGGAGAGTGATTGGCAGGGAGGGAGGCGGGGCCGTCTCCTGTCTGGGCTGAGCGGGTATGGAGACCCCGAGAGGTCTTTGGGAAAACTGGCTTTGGGTGACTGAAGCCCTTCTTCGTGGTCATTCTTATAATCATTTAAAAGCCAGTTTACTTCACAGTGCTTACCTGCGTATGATTCATCCACAGTCTGGAAAGTGTAAAATATAGACCTTGATTTAAAGTAAAATTCATTTATTAAATAACTCAACAAGCATTTGTTGAATTCCCACTAAGTGCTAAGTGCCTTAGATTACCGGGTATGCAAAGACGCAGGCCCCAGACTCTGACTTTGAGGAGTTTGTATGCTGTTAGTGGTTACAGAGGCACATGCAAATGCCTGTATCAAGTAATATGTGTGTGCTGTGATGGAAAGATCACCAAGTTGCAGAAGCTGGAGTGGAGGCAGCTAATTCTCCTTGGGAGAGGGAGCAAAGCTTTCAAAGTCACTGTCCGACTTAGAGGATGGGTTGGAATTCTCTAAGTGAGGAGGAAAGATAGGACAGTCTAAGCCGAGGAACAGCTGTGTAAAGGCTTGAGAGAAGGCAGGTGGGTTTAGGGAATGGATGTGAGTGAGTGTGGCAGAGGAAACGTCTATGGTAGAGTGGGTAGGAGATGAGAGTGGTAGGAGTGGTAGAATGACTTTTGTTTTCCCAGATCTTGAGTTCCTTGACAAGGAGTTTTAAAAGTATAAGCTTAAGATAGACTCATATATTTTCATTAGTAAAGCATTGTGGTAGAGCAGAAAGAAGTCAGACAAACTTGGATTCAGATATAGCCATTACCATTTACTCTGTGCCTTTATTGTAATTTAACCTTTCTGAGACTCAGTATCCTAATCTATAAAATGGGGATAGTTGTCAAGTTTAAATTAAGTAATTATGCAAAATACTTAGCATCAGTAGATATGCAATTGCAATCCTTACTGTGATAAATATATTAAGAGAATTACTTTCTTGCTCCCGATGGTATAACTTAAAGGAAAAGCAGTCGATGTCCTTCTGGGGTACATGAAGACAGGTAGTCAATTGAATTTATTTTAACCCATTATAATCGAATTGGATTTGACAAGCAAGCAGCAAAACTGGTCTGGATTGTACCTCCTGAGAAAAATGTCTTGTTGAATCATGTATCCTCCTATATAAAGGAAATCTTGAATCAATGTGTTATATCAGCTTAGAGATAATGACTCATGTTACAGGTCGGATGACTGAATTAAAAGCACTGGTCACATCACTTATATGTGGGAAAATGAAATATGTTAATTCTGAGGTAATGTGTTGGTATATTCTTGCTTACAGTAAAAATAAGCTGAATAAACTTGGCCACATTGCAGTGCCCCTTCCGCTTAGTAAATAGTGGATCTGAAAGCGACTGGGTAATGAAATCATGAGCTGTAGGAATGACAACAAGCATCTGATAGTCGGAGAGGTGTATATGGGACCTCCCCCATCTCAGTCTCACTTTGTCATATTAAAACAATCCTGTAAAGCAGGTTTGGTGGGTTCATTTTGCACAGTCCACAAATTCAGGCCTACAGCAATGTAAAATGTAATTTATAACATAACTCTGCCTTTCTCGTGAGCCGCATTTTACCTGATATCTGAGCCTTAATCCATCCAATGCCAGGTTTCCTCAGTTAACTCAGGATTTCCCCCTTCCCTTCTGTCTACATGAGATGGCATCTGTTTGTGTAAGGAACTTGGTGGAGAGGGAGATCTTCTGATTTGTGACCTGCATATCTCTAAGGTGGCACCTGCTAGTGTTTGTTTTCTGTCTGTTTCCGGTCATCAGTTTACATAGTCCACTTGGAACCTCCAGGCCCCTTCAGGTGCTCTGGTTCTCTCTCAGCCACTTTTGTGGCCCTCTTGGGGTGAGGAAAACTTTCCGCTGTTCCCTCATGCCATTCTGAGGTGTTGGGAGGCCCGAGAGGCTGCCTCAGGCCTCTGGCCAACACACCATGCTGTCACCCCTCCTGTCGTGCTGTCACTCTGTTGTCATGTGGGGAGCAGCTCTTGGACCTTACCTCACCTGGAAAGCAGGCCCTTGCATCCCCAATTTACTGAGAGTCTTTTCGTCACCACACTCCATCACCCCTCACCTCCCATCGGGGACTCTGTGGCTAATTGGATTGATTCCTTCAACTCTCTGCCCTCCTCCAGCCTGTGGAAATATCAGTAAGTCTAGGTGGGACACCTCCTACACCCCAGGCATTCTTCCCAATTTATGGCATTAATGTTGGCTTCTACTGTCCCGAACCTTTTCTTTCCTTATAGTCTCTCTTCAGGGAAAATCTATTTTGAAACATTAAGAGCTGAGAATCTTTTCCTTCTTTCCCTGCTCTCCCTCCTGGGTCCCTCCTCCTCCATTTTCTTTGTTCTCTATTTTTATGCAAAAGGAATAACTGAGAATAAAAAGCACAGCAGGTAATATAAAACATCACAGGTATTTCTATCTTTCCCATGATAGTTTGACAAAACTTTGGGTAGAGCAGAACGAGTGATGAGAAGCTGAATCCCTGGGAAGGAGAAATGGGACATTTCATTATTGTCCATTTTTTTAAAAACAAACCTTGAGATCTCATGACTACTTTCACATACTGGCAAATCTACTGTCATTGCTTTTTAGAATTTAGCTTCTCAGAAGGAAAAGTCACTAATTTTTGAATCATTCACTGATGAGAGAGTTCGTAAATATTCCACAAACTGGAGACTTTCAAGCACTCACTAATTCAGGATGTTTCTTACTAAGTATTGAAGTTCTCCAGTAAAGAATTAAAAGTTCTGTTTTACTTATAACTGTTCTTCAAGATGGAAATATTTTTATAGTTTTTTTTCTTATGGTATGTGATGACTGTAGAAATTCAAACAATATACCAGTAAAAGCCGATTTTTTTACCATCTCATAAAAATAACCACTGCAATAATCTAATTTATGTTTGCCTTTTCTTTTTAATGTATTTTTATATTTAACATTAATGAATACATGCATATGCATTTTCCTGAAATTTGTTTTTTAAATTAATAATATGTTGTTTTCTTTGACTATCATATATTTTTCAAATATTTCCTCTGAAGTTTTTAGTTTTCTTTTTCTTCTTGGTGTTTAGTCTTTTGCAGACATTTTTGTTTCCTACCTAGTCAAATGTATCAGTATTTTTTATTATGATGTTGGACATTAGTGGCATGTTAGGCAAGGCTTCCTTTCCTATTCCCATATAAAAATATTCCCTTATTTTTCTTCTGTGACTTTTGTTTGTTTTAATGTTTACATCTTTAATCCACTCGGAATTTGTTTTTGTGTCTCTTGCGAGGTAGGACTTTGGGTTTTCCCAGACATACAGCCAGTTGTTTCATACTACTGATTGACTACTCTGTCCTTTCCCCACTAATTTGAAATGCCACTTTTTCCATACACTAAATTCCACCATAAACATTGTTAATTGGATTTTAGAGTTGATTTATATGCCTGTTTCTGGGCTGATAGCATAATGATTCAATAACTGTAACTCGAATTGCTTTAAATTTAACAAATTGGAGAAAGTTGATATATTTACAATATTGAGTCTTCCCATTCAAGAACGTTCTATTCATTGTTTATTATGTCTTCCTGTAAAAGCTCAATAAGTTTCTTCATAAAAGCTTAACAAATTTTTTTTATGTTTATTCTGGGGTATTTTGGCTGCTCTTGTTAATGGAATTTGTTCTTCATTATGATTTCAAACTGGCTGCTCCTGGCATGTAGAAAATCTGTTGGCTATATTTAATTTATTTTACATATAGCCCCTGATCCATTATGCTGTAAACTCCTTAAGGCCAGGAGCTTTGCATAGAGCACATAGTGCTTTGCTCAGTTTGAACATGATGTAGGATACTATCGTTGACTGTTATATTAGGCTTTTCCATTATACTCAGCAGCCAAGTTGAGGGGAACCTCAGGTAGCAATGATATTTGTAGAAACTGGATAAGGATTGAGGGTAGTGTAGTGGGAGGAGATTGAAGGGACTTTGGCATCAAGCAGATGTGGACTTGAATGCTGACTTTGCCATTTTCTAGTTGAGTAATCTTGGCACCTCTGAACCTCAATTTCTTCTTAAGGCTCATCTCCGAAACTAATTCATAAAATGAGCTAACATACATAGAGCATATTGTGGCTAGTCCCCGGTAGGTGTTCCATAATGGATGGCTGTTAAGATCATTATGAGTCTATACTGTCATGTAACCAAGTCTATCCAATAACATGCACATTTAAGAAAGCACTGCCTGGCCTATGTGAAGTGCCTCTTTAGATTCAGTGAACATATTTGAATCATCATTCAAGGTACATGTTACAGAAATTTTCTAAAATTCTTCCTTTTGAGAAATGTGTCATATATTGGTCTCCTCTCTCTAACTTGTAAGTTTCCTGAGAGCAGAGGTCGAGTATTACCAATCTTTTTATCCCCAGCACCTCACACAGTGATGGACACAACTTCAGTGGCTGCATTTCATATTATGAAGTACAATAATTTATTTAACCATTCCCTCATACCTCCATTTTTTTGTTGTTGTTTCTAATTGAAAGAAGTTGAATTCTCATCTTTGCTAGGAAGTGTAGCTAAGTTTAAGAGAGGATATGTAGATGGCAAACATCACTGAAGGCCACCATATGTAACCATTATAATATAGTTGGTTTTAAATCTAATTGCTATGTCAGGGCCAGCAGAGGGAGCACAGAGCACAGCTTTGAAGGAGAAAGCCGACCACAGCAGTGTTGGGGAAGAATTAAAAAGGCTGCTGAGGGCTTTTGTAGAGGAAGAAAATGAGAACTAGGAAGGTCATTCCTCATTTTCATTCTCATCTGCGTTGTTCTCTTTTGTAACTCATTCAGGCCCAGACAGGCCTGTTTTCATCTTTCTCTTGTCCCTTGCTCAGCAGCTTTTCACAACCCTTCCCTCTCCTCTAGTTAATTACCCAGGAAGACCCACAAGTGCCATCATGTTCTCCAGGCTGTTTCTCTTTTAGCCAGCTGAGTTACTTAGCTCAGATTCAGGAGATGGACGTTGGTGAGGGTCCCAGAAAAGCACTGTGGAACCCAGGAGCCTTGATTCACTATCCCCACTGAATAAAGCCATTTGCAGGGACTTAAAGAGTGGGAGAGAGGGCTGGGGTTGGGTTCTTCTCTGCATGAGGGATTGAAGAAGCAAATGAGAGCTGGACAGGAAGGGCTGTAGGGAGTGGGGTTTCTAGAGTAGGGGGAACACCACTTCCTGCTTTATTGTCTTATATAAACAGATCTATGGCAGGTGCAGAACCACATCTGATGTGTCCCCAACCACCTAGAAGCTAGTATAGCCAGTGTTTCTCAACTTTTTCTGTGGAATACTAGGATATTAATAGATATGTGAGAATAAGTGTGTGGAAACTCTGGGTTAAAAAAATGGAACAGGTTTCTTTACTGTGGGAGTTCTTAGATCCTTTAGTAGGCTAATTAATAAGGTTTGTGAATCTCTGATAGAAGGGGATATGATTTGTGGGATTTCCTAAAGTTATGTGAACTGAACCTTTTTAACAGATGGCATCTATGGGACGAGTGTTTTATGAATTACATTTTGGAAAGTGCTGAAATAGAGTTGTCTAAGGTTTAGGAAATTAGGCAATTACTCCATGAAATACAACTCTGAAGCACTTTCAGAAGGGCAGTGTTTTCTTCATAGGTTTTCCGTGACTTTCCATTCCCACTGAGGGAGGTATGGAGGGATGAGTGAAGGAAGGATAGCAGTGAAGGAAGGAAGATTATCAGAATCTCAAGTGGGGCTTTTTGAAATTTCTCATGTCCTTCATTACCACCCCTCCCTCTGCCCTGAGATTCTGATACCATTTTCACTACTGCATCCTCATATTTCAGGATCTCTTGAATTGTGAGCCATTGCTGTTACTGGGAATGATCGCATCTCTCATGTATATTGGAGGAGAGAAAATGATTGTGAACCATTGTCCTACAAGTCAAGTCCAAGATTCTCTGCCTGTTCTTTAAGGTTTTCTCTTGTCTTCCTCAACCTCAATATCTCTCTAACTTTAACCTTCTTCCCACATTAATCACCACTATAGCCAATTAGTCTGCTCACTGATATGGGATCATATTATACTCATTGCAGGCTGGAAGCTTTTGGCCTTATAATCTTTCCCACATTCTCCTAATTCCTCTTCCATCCTTCAAAATCCAGCTTAAGTATTACTTCCTTCAGAGGTCTCCAGTAATCTACCAGGCTACACCACTTATTTTTTACACAATTGGTTTCAGCCATGAGTTGCATGGAGTTAGTTCTTTGTTAACAAATCTGTTGGGTTTAAAAAGTTTGTAAGGTGACTGCAATGTAGAGCACATTTCTCTGCAGAAATATTGTAACTGGGTCGAGGTGTATCTGAAATAGAAACAGTAGAAAACAATCTCTAGTAATTAAAACAGTAACTCTAGTGATTAAATAAAACAGGGAATCAATAAGATTGAATTAGCTTACTCTCATTTATCTTGGTGCTGGTGTTTAAGGAAGAGCAGTTTTAATTAAAGGAGGATGAAGAGGTGTTGGAAATTAGTGGATGTTCTGAATGGGCCTTATGGGGCAATTACACAGAAGACACAGGCTCTTTGTTATGTCTTCATTACTTCACAACTCCTAACTCTCCATTTCCATGATGCTGGTGTCTGACTCCTAGTGCTTTTGTACTTAGCCATGGTTTGGATTATTTTTGGCTTAAAAAAAGTTGTGGGAGAATGTCAGCAAAAATGGCAGAAAAAAGGACCTCCAAAAATTTCCCCTCAATAAGAGCAATGAAAAAACTGGCAAAAGTTTCAGAATTAACTTTTTCAGAACTCTAGAGGTTAACCAAAGGCTTGCAGTAACCTGGGGATTGTTTACTCAAGAAAAACAATCTTGAATCTTAGTAAGAATCTTAGCTGAATCTTAGTAAGAACAGTGAGCTCTGTAGCATTTTAACCTGTTCTGGTGCCACTCCCCACTTTCCAGCTATGCAGTAGTCTTAAAAAATAACAGGCCCCATTCCTGGGGCAGCTTGATAGCCACCAAAGAGGGCAGAATGTATTTGGAACTCTTTCAAAGACTTTTTTTTTTTTTGTGAGGAAGACCAGCCCTAAGCTAACATCCGTTGCCAATCCTCCTCCTTTTGCTGAGGAGGACTGGCCCTGGTCTAACATCTATGCCCATCTTCCTCTCGTTTATATGGGACACTACCACAGCATGGCTGACAAGCAGTGCATTGGTGGGCGCCTGAGATCTGAACCCACAAACCCCAGGCTGCCAAAGAGCGAACTAAACCACTGTGCCGCTGAGCCAGCCCCATCAAAGCCTCATTCTTGTAGAATTGTCATTACCTGACCTGTCTGGTGGTTCCCTGGAAGACTTCACTTGCAAGGCTGACTCAGAGCTCACTCAATGCTAAAAACATTCTCACCCCACGGGGGGCATTGTCAAAAACAATTATAGGCCAGGGTTTTAACTTTGCAGATGCCTTAGGTGATGGATAACAGTTGGGGCAAACAATAGACTAAGAAAAAGCTTAAAAGGAATAGCTAGATTATACTGTCCATAGGGGCTTTGAAAAGCTCTGACATATTCATGGTACTCTAGAGGGCCATGTAAATGGAAGGGCTGTGAACATGCTTAGGAAAGGCCTGAGAAGGCCCTAAGCTGTCACTTTTGGTTGATCTTGAGACTCTATGCAAGTAGGAAGTGAAGGCTAAGGTGAAGTTATAAACTGGGTTTTAAAGGCATGCCCAACACCCACACAGAGCCACTCACAGCAAAGTCTGAATGATTTATTGGTTCCAGGTGTTCAAGTAAATTTCTGTCCAATCATTCGCTGACCAATAAGCTAACCAAGTAGAGACGCTAATGTGACAAAGAATGTAGACTTTACAGAATTAGTTCAGAAAAGTCACTAAACAAGCAAACAACAAGTGTAACAAGTGGCAACAACAAATTCTGTAGGTGGGAGTGGGTGGATCTGATTGCCAGAGTTGTCACATTATATTATTTTAAATGTCCAGTTTTTAACAAAAAAATTATGAGGCATATGCAGAAACAAGAAAATATGCTGCATACAAGGAAAAAAAGCAATCAGTAGAAATTGTTCTTATGGAACCCCAGATGGAGTTCATGAAGACTTTAAATCAGCTGTTTTAAATATTCCAAAGAGCTAAAGGAAACCAATTAAAGAATTAATGTATGATGGTGATGTCTCACCAAACAGAGACTATCAATAAAGAGTTAGAAATTATGAAAAGGAAATAAATAGAAATTCTGGAGTTTAAAGATACAAAAACTGAAATAAAAAAAAATCACTAGAGGAGCTTAACAACAGATTTGAACAGGCAGAAAAAAGAATCAGGGAATTTGAAGATGGATACATTGATATTATCTAGTCTGAAGAACAGAAAGAAAAGAAAATGAAGAAAAATGAACAAAGTCTCACAAACCAGTGGGACACCAAAAAAATGTACCAACATAGGCATAATGGAAGTCCCAGAGGAGAGGAGAGTGAGAAAAGGTCAGAAAAGATACATGAAGAAATAATGGCTGAAAACTTCACAAATTTGATGGAAAACATTCATCTATACATCCAAGAAGTTCAAAAAACTCCCTCCACATAGGGTATAAACTCAAAGAGATTCACACCTAGACACATAATAATCAAACTGTTGAAAGCCAAAGGCAAAGGTAGAATCTTGATTGCAAGCGACAAGTGATTCATCATGTATATAGGAACCTCAAGAATGTTAACAGCTGATTTCTCATCAAAAGCCATGGAAGCCAGAAGACAGTTGGATGATATATTCAAAGTGCTGGAAGAAAAAGAAACCTGTCAAACCAAGAATTCGATATCTGGCAAGGAGAAATTAAGACATTGCCAGATAAATGAGAACTGAGAAGAGTTTATCCCTAGCAGATCTGCCCTGTAAGTAAAACTAAATGAAGGACACTATGCAGTAACTCAAATCCACATGAAGAAATAAAGAATACTGGTAAAGTAACCACGTAGGTAAATGTGAAAGATAATAAAAATGTAGCTTTTGTTATTCCTTTTCCCCCTCATATCTAATTTAAAAGACAACTGTGTAAATCAGTAACTATAAATGTATGTTGATGAACACACAATGTGTACAGATGTAACTTGTGATTATAACATCATAGAGGAGTGGTGGGGAATGGAGCTATTTAGAGTGATTCTTTTCCACACTATTGAAATTACGTTGGTATTAATCAGAACCAGACTGTTGTAAATTAAGATGTTAATAGTAATCACCGGAGCAACCAGTAAGAAAATAACTCAAAGATATGTAACCAAAGAATCGACAAGGGAATTAAAATGGTACACTAGAAAAATGTCTAAACACAAAAGAAGGCAGTATTGGAGGAACAGAGGACCCAAAATACATCAGATATGTAGAAAACAAACAACAAAGTGGCAGACATAAATCCTACCTTATCAGTAATTAAATTAAATATAAGTGGATTATACTCTAATTAAAAGGCAGAGATTGATAGGATGAATTAAAAAACATGGTCCAACCGTATGCTGCTTGCAAGAGACTCACTTTAGGTTTAAAGACACAGATAGTCTGCAAGTAAAAGGATGGAAGAAGATGTACTATGCAAATAGTAACCAAAGAGCTGGCATGGCTATACTAATATGAGATAAATAAACTTTAAGATAAAAAATGTTACTAGAGACAGAGAGGAAATTTTATAATGATTAAAGGGGTCAATTCATCAGGAAGACATACTTATAAACATCTATGCACCTAACAACAGAGTCCCCCATTACATGAACTAAAAACTCACAGAATTGAAGGAAAAAATAGAAAATTCAAAAATAATAGTTGGGACTTCAATGCTTCACTTTCAATAATAGAACAACTAGGCAGAAAATCAACAAGGAAATAGAAGAATTGTATAACACTATACATCAACTAGATTAATAGACAACTGTAAAACATTCCACCCCCAAACAGCAGAATACACATTTTTCTCAAGTGCACATGGAACATTCTACAGAATAGACCATATATTGGGCCATAAAACAAGCCTCAATAAATTTAAAAGGATTGAAATCATTACAAAATATGTTCTCTAGGCACAATTCAATAAAATTAGAAATCAATAATGGAAGGAATTTTGGGAAATTCAAAATATGTGAAAATTAAATAATACATTCCTAAAATAACCAATAGGTCAAAGAAGACGTCATAAGAAAAATTCAGTCATACTTTGAGATGAACGAAAATGAAAATAGAACATGCCAAAATATAGGATGCTGCTAAAGCAGTCCTTAGAGGGAAATTTATAGAAATAAACATCCTAGATATTAATTCTATAGACAAATTAATAAATACAGGAGGCTCTCCATGGTGTGTTCTCATGGTGATACCAGAGAAGCAAGAATAAATAAAATCAGTCAAGCAAGCTCTTTCCAAGCCTCTGCTTGTGTTACATCTGCTAATATCCTGTTGGCCAAAATAAATTACATGACTGAGCCAGAGTCAAGGGGAGGCACACAACACACTCCCCACAGTGGGAGGGCCCTGGTGCTCTCATTGTATTGTACTTCTCTGTAATATTGTTTGTTTCTGCTTCCCTGTTTTTGAAATAGGTATAGAATTATAAAAACCTAAGATAAAGGCAGTGAAAACCATCTTGCTTTCATTGTTCACGATCTGTGGTTGTGAATTAATACTTAGCAGGAATTCATATGTTAGAAAACTACTTTAACTATGTATTCTAATCATTAGTGTCCATGGAGGAAATATTTACCTGTTGTTATACATTCCCTGATCAGCAGTGTCAGTTCTGTTCAGATGCCGTTGTTTAAATGATACTGGAAAACGATACTTTAATATGGCTTATCTTTTGAGGTTGTCCATCTTCAAGTAGTGAGTACTGTTGGGGCTCTATTAGTTAGATCAGAATTAATAACCCTTCACTAACCTGTGAAGCTGGAAGATGGAATTGGAAAAAGCCTGAATATTGCATCATATAAACTAATTTTTGTACTGTCCACTTGGTGGTAGAGTTGTTTTTAGAAAGCAGTGTGAAGAGTAATGAGCCAAGGAAAAGAGAAATAGAATCTCATGAATTCCTGGCCATGAGAAAAATGCAGCATACATTTTTAGTAGGTATTTTTCTAAGCTGCATCATTACTTTTATTAAAATATAAAAGATAATATAATCCAGAGTATGTTCATATAATAGTTTCTTTTTGCTAAGGAGGCATGATAATTCCATTTCCCAACACATCAGATGAAACTACGTGCTTACTGCTTAGAGTTTAGTGCTCAGAAATACAGATTTTAGAGATTGTCTCAATTTGGGTAATCCTAGACACCGTCTGATCTTTCTTTCTTTTTTTCTAATTTAGAAGAGTCCTTGTTTTTAAATTAAATTTACATTAAAATACAGGAGATCCTGGAGACTGGTGTTCTATTCTGGCACAGCTAGTAACTGATGGTATGACAGTTGGCAGGATGTTAATCTCGTAGTCTTTAGCTTTTTTTATCTGAAAAATGAGGTGGTTGGGCAGGTTTATCCACTTCAGCTTTTCTAAAAATGCTATGGTTTTAGGTATAGTCAGGGCTGATACTCAACTGGAAAACCCAGGTGGCCATGTACTCATCTTTCTGCTGGCATCTGTTTGGAGTGGCTGGTGCTGGTGCCCCACTGGTTGTTACGTAATTTGACCACTCCTGTCAACTGACGATTGTAGGAGAACTAAGTGCCAGGGACTGTTAGCAACTAAGTATTATCACTGTAGGTTCCAGAATACTTGCATGTCATAGACTCATACATGTAAATACAGGCCTGAGGTATAAGAAAGCTGAATCAAGCAGTGCAGGGAGTGGAAAGTACACAGGCTTTGGTGTCAGTTTTGGGTTTATATTCTAAGTCTGCTGCAGACTAGCTGTATGGGTTTAAGTACACTACCTAAACTCACTTGGTATCAGTTTTGTTTTTTAGCTGAAAAATGGGATTAATATAATAATATGTACCTCAAAGTGTAATTATGAGGAATTAATGAGATAATTGATGTAAAGAATCTGGCAAATAATAGATGCTCAATAAATGTTAGTTTTCTCTTTACTTATGTATCCATACTCCGAATAACTTGTACATCTTGGAAACCTCTATAATGTGATATACTGAATGAACAGAGACACAATGTGCCTTAATAATTTTAGGAAAAGATAGGTAAACTTTAGGACAATTCTAATAATTCTGATTGGGGATGGGGATGTTATACATCCATCTAGGGCTCTTGCTAAAATCAAAGGTGACTTTCTTCTTTAGACAAGTGGTCTTTGAACATTTTTGCTTGCATGCCCCATCTAAGAATTTTGAAAACAAACAAGCAAAAACAGCCATGTACTCCACATACATTTTTAAGTTATCTAAAATTTTTCATCATAAATTTAAATAGTTGCAAAGGATGCAATTTCTAGTGTACTACAAATATTACCATTTAAAGTAAAACTATTGTTTATCTGTCTTTAGACAGATTTAGAATAATAAGATTTAGAATAATAAGCATGTGGGGAAATTCCAATCTGCAAGATAGACCATTTTGTAGTTTACAATTCTTGTTAGTGAGAAATAGCTTAGCGAGGACTCACTTTCACCAGGCATTGGTGGCACCAGCCCTGGCTGCTTATTTAGCTTCATTTCAAGGAAGACAAGTTGAAAAGTTACATGTCTATTTCTGACAATTCAACATTGCATCTTTGAATAAAAGGGGGGTTGGCAAACTTTTTCTTAAAGGGCCACACAGTAAATATTTTAGACTTTGAGGATCATATACTCTCTGTTGCAACTACTCAGCTGTCCCTTGCAGTGCAAGAGCAGCCATAGACAAAACATGAATGGACAAGACTGTGTTCCAATAAAACTACTTACCCTATTAGCAGTTACTCCCTGTTCCCACCCCACCCCAGCCCTAAGAAGCTACTGTTTACTTTCTATCTCTATAGATTTGCTTAGGCAGGACTTTTAGAAGCCTACTTAGAGCTTGTTCCAGTGATTTTCTGGGAGCCTAATTCTCTGTATTAAATTCCTTTCTGCTTAAAATGCCTTGTGTGGTTTCTGTTTCTTGCACTGAACCTTGACTGGTTCAGTCAGAGTTAAAGGAGAAAGATGAATGATGTAGCATTTTCAACTTTTAAAGAGGAGCTTGTTTATTAATGTGTTATAATGGGTATCCAATCACTATGGTATTTAGATTCAATTGTATACATTTAAAAATATCAATATTTATAGCATGCCCAAAATTATATCCTTCAAAATTATTTATATTTATGATGAAAAAATTTAGATGTTTCACTTAACACTATGCAAGATAAATAGTTTTCAAAGTCCTTATCGGTGAGATGCAAGCAAAGGAGTCTGAAGTCTTGCTTTAGGCTGGGCGTTATTATCTCTAGAATATCCTTTGAAACTAAGGCTTTGACTATACTTTTTTGGCTTTGGTCTTTAAAAAAAGTTTACTAACTTTTACAAATCATTTTTGTTTGATTTCTTCAATGACAAAGCAACATTTATTTATTATTTAAAACTTTCAAACAATACAGACATGATGGTCCCACCTTTAACCACACTTTCTAGAGGTAACCATAATTAACAGATTTTTATTCTTTGAGATCTTTCTCTGACACAGGAGCTGTAAGAGAAACATTAGATGACCTCTTGAGGTACCTCCTAGCATCTAAGAGTTAAATACAAATTCTCTGCATTTCGCTGGGCTGTCTTTGAATTCCTGGCGTGGTGCCCTATCTCTGGTACTTAATGAATCTTGTTGATGCTGACTTCTAATTTAAATGATTCAACCTTGACAAGGATCTAAAAAGTAGATCATCTAAGATGTGAGTCTGAAGTGCACATCTTATGTGTAGCAAAGATCCTCTGCAAAGCCAGTGGGGTTTTTTTTGTAATTAAAGATTTTATTCACTTTTTAAAAAAGTAGATACCCATCATACAGAAATAACAAATGTCTTTTCTTGTCAAGTATTACCTTCTTGATCTGAACAAAATGAAGTGATTCCTCATACTATATCGTTTCAGTAAAGATAATACTAATAATACCTGACATTTATAATTGCTTTATATTTTACAAAGTACTTTGAGATGTGTCTTATTTGATTCTAGTGAGGCAGACTTAGTAAGGGTTATACCCATCTTAGAGATGAGTAAATGGAGGCGAAGGGAGGTTCATTGACTTGCTCAAGGTCACACAGTGGTAGAGCTTGAACTAATACATTTCAACTGTAGTGTTCTTTTCCCTTCCTACACACAAAACATTGCCCAGCAATTGCCTTTATTAAATGAGAATTTGGGTAAGATTACTTTGGGGGCAATTACGGGATGGCTGGCATATGTTTCTGCACTTTTCGCTTATTGTTGCACAACTTTCTTATCTTGGAGGCTAACTGACAGTTTAGCAATGTTAATATAACTCAATAAATTAGTTGTGGCCTGATGAGGGTGCTCTTATTCAATGCATTTTTTGAGAATTGATATTAAATCTAGTTTATAACTTCACATATTGCTTAAATAAATGAGTGTGAGTTTGAGTGTATTTCTCTTGGACCAAATAGAGTTCAGTTTCACTTTTTTTTTCCTTAACCTATTCAAAGAACTGGAATCTTATTTTTTTCCCTTACTCTGAATATACCATAGTGTAGATTTAAAACAGTAAAGAACCTTCCAACGATTGGATCGATTTAACTCTGTCCTGGAGGGAGAGTGTGGAAGGGGGAAACAAGGCTGGATCTATCCAGAACTGAGAAGACAGACAGCAACTGGTGAAACTCCTTTAAGGAGCTGCTCTCCCAACCCAGTCCTAGCAGTGCAGACATCACATGAATGGGATTCCCTTGTATGGGCACTCACTTTTTAGATTAGCTTGTCTATAGTTTTGGCTAACACCAAAAGTTATAAAGTTTACATTTGTCTTTCTTGATTTACTGATGGAAAAATTAACCTTAGATTCTGCTTTTGTATCCGAGCTGCCCATTTATGGGCTGACTTGGGTAACATCTTCCGGGCCGGGCTGATTCCCCTTCCCTCACCTGCCACCATCACACGCACACATACTCAGGTCTCTCTGGAGCAGGTGCTGTCCCATCCTCCTAAGTCTGGGAAGCCCTAGACAGTATAGGAACATCACGTGGTCTGTCAGCCCAATAATCACTCTCAGTGGCTAGCCTCTGGGCAACACATAAATTTACTGAAACCCATTATACCGCAGTACATTTAATTCCTTAAATTAAATAGTGTCAGGCAGCAGTGACTCTGCCACTTCCTAGCCTGGATACTCTGGGCAAGTTACCTAACCTCTTTAGGTTTCAGTTTCCTCATTTGCAGACTGGGGCTACCTTAAAGTGTGGTTGTGGGGATTTAAGGATACTGTAGGAAGACTGCTTAGCATATGGCCTGACAAATACTCTGTATTAGTAACCATCCTTGATCATAGGCCCCAACCTTAGGGGGTAGGGAGGGGGACACAGGACTAGTAAGAATAACTTTAGGAACAATAACAGGAAATAGGGACCAAAGAAAAATTCCTATAAACTCAAAAGCAGGAAGTTAATGATAGGAACTTAAAGGGGAGAGATTCAGGGTCCACACAGGAAATTAGTGGTCATTTTGGGAGATACATCCTGGGTATGAATGACAGTAAAGGGGGCTGAGGTTGCAAATCAGAGATCCCAGCAACTCCTTCCCTAGGCAGTCTAACAGGAAGGATGAGTCAGCGTTAAACGAGGGCTGGAGCAGCTCCAGTTAAGTTAGATCAGTGCGTGCATTAAACCCAGGAAGACAGAGATAGGAAAAATGTGCAGATTGGTACCTGAAAGAACGAAATGCAACAGCATTTCATTGTATGTCTACCCTCTTATTTTTTCCCTCAGTGTTTTATTTTTTCAAAGCTTATTTTATATAGTTGAAATAATATATGTGCCTAGGATTTTTTTAGTCAAGAAAGTGCTCCTTTAGAGATCTCAAATATTTTTGGTTTGGCATACTTTTTTATAGTATGAATTACTGAATTATTACTGGAGCATTTGAAATGATATGATTGATATGATATGTTTTTAATGTTGAAAAATAGAGGACTCTCCCAGTATGTATAAAACCTTCTGGTGATATTCTCTTTCTTACCCTCATTTAAATTTGTATTTTAAACTTATCCTTGTCTTCCTTCTCTGTTTTCAACTTCCTAAATGCTGCAGAGAAAGGATGAAATCGAATTAATGTGAATGAGACTTCCCTGAGAAAGGAACATCTATTAGACGGATAGGATGTCCACTGGACTTAAGAAAAGATACCGAACAGTAGTGTGTATTTCTGTGTGTGTTTGGGAGGTGGGCTGAGGATGGTTATGTAAAAGGAAGAATGTGATCAGCTTAGAAGAATTAAACCTCAACCATCTGTCTATTCTAAAAGACATTCTTGATTCCAAAATCTTAGAGTGTAATGTCACTGATGGAGACTGTAGTAGTTAGGCTAGGCTAAGCTGTTCTGTGGAACAGACAAACCTGAAAATCTCAGTGACTTACCGCAACAAAGGTTTATTTCTCTTTTATTTCACAGTCTGATGTAGGTTGGGTGGCTCTCCTCCTTGGCTGTCTTCCACGTGGTGACTCAGGGATCTTTTATCTTGCAACTCTGCCATATTGGAGTACTTTGTTTCCAGCTGCATGGACAGGAGAGGGAGAGGGTGTGGATAAGGTACATCCTTCTTGGATTAGAAGTGACAGGTCACTGTACCCACATTCCATTGTTAAGAATTAGTGACATGATCCCACCAGGATTCACGGGGGCTGGGAAATGGAGAGGAGCACATGGATATTTGGGGAGCGTTAACAATCTCTGCCACATACGCATTGCTCCATCATATTATCCTGTGTCCTTTATCTTCTCATGGCATATTTCTCATAGAATTAGTTATCAGGAAAAGGTTTTCCTCTTCTAAGGAGTTGGTATGCTTTTTCTTTTTTTATAGTCCAGAACTTTAAATTTAATGCTAATGTCTACCTGATCTCAAATTTTTGATAGCATCATCTATCTATTCCTCTACCTGGTTTCTGAAATCATTTAAGATTTTTTTTTTTCCTTTGGGGTTCGCTGAACATTTATTACAACTAATTGGCGATGTGATAAGACAATGCTCAGGTGACCTGAATATTGGTCACAATCACAACAAAGCTTAGTCCACCCCAGCAGATACAAATGAAAGTGTAAGCCGTGATGACATGTTTACATACCTAGAAGTATGTACAAAAGTGACATGGAAACTGTAGAGCTTTAAAAAATAGAGGGCCCACTAATGCCATTTTACTTCATTCAACTCTCGCTTTATATGAAAGGTGGTGTCTGTTTATATAAGACTTCTGATAACTAGGCAGTGCCATGGAAGGGAAGGAAGCTGCCTTAGAGTTTGCAGTACTTACAAGTGGAGGGAACCAATAGGGGAGCAAAATAAATTTAGCTGTAATAAGCACCCCAGAAGGAATATTCGTGCTTTAATGACTTACACAACACTGGGTAGAGAGTAACACATCTTCTGTAAGATACTGTTATAAAGAATTCCTGGTAAGTCAACATTTCCATTTTATTTTGGGGCATCAAAAACAATGCAAGTGACTAAATGATTATGACCACAAATAATTTATCTCAGGAGTCAAATGTTCCTTGGCCGTAAAAATAATGTGCTCACTATTATGAAATGGTCTATCTCTGTTCCTCGTCCCAGGTTTGGAATGCCTAAGAAAATATTTAGTGTAAAACAGCATTGTTCTAATTTAGTCATTGATGTATTCCCTTTGTTTTAAGGTATGTAGTTTCCAACAAGGGTCTTTGGTATAAATTTTTTTTTTTTAAGTTTCAACATAAATTTTCATTCATTTGATATGTGACATATCAATTCCCTTTATTCTCATATATACTGAAATGCTACACTAGTCTTTGGTTTCATAAAACCAGGTTCCACATTATAATTTGTTTCCTTTGCCAAAGATAGTAATTAAGAAATGTATTTTGCCTGATTGTGTCATTTTCATAGATACTGATTGTGTCATTTTCATAGATACTCATAATCAGATTAAGAGAAATAGACCTATAAACTTTAAAATATTCAGAAAAGGTAACTTTCTTTTTCTGCATCATTCTGATTCATATTTAAGTCCCTTAAGTTATCACTTGATTAACCAAAGTTCCCTTAAAAAAAAACTTGTGTAGGCCTGAATGAAGGAGCTTAGGAAAACAGTAATACTGACATCATCTTACACCATTAGCTAGCATAGACATGAAGGCAGTGACCATCTACAGTGTGTGAAATGCCACAAGAAGTCATTAACAAGGGAGGAGAGTCAGTCCAATTTCTTCAAGGACACTACATGGGGCTTCAGCTTCCTCCTGCAGTAGATCAGCCTGCTCAATTGCTTTAAGGACATTTTTCCTGGACGTTTCCTGAACTTCTCCTCCTAAAAGAAACTCATCCAAAATAAAATAAGCCTTCTCAAAATTAAAGATGATATCAAGTTCACAGACACTGCGAAAATACTTGTCAAGTAATTCCACGTAAGGATGAATTATTTCCAGGGTAATGAGTTCATTGTCCCGATCCTTAATAGCACAGCAAAAATACAGACTAGTATATCTTTTGTAAACAAGCTTCAGATCTCGCCACTCAAGAAAGCTGCACATTTTAGGTTTCCGTGCTAAGACGGTTTGAACAAGTTCTCCTGTGACCTTTTTCTTCTCTTTGTCCGGTAGTGGGACATACCATTTCTGCAGTCGAAGCTTTGGGACGACTAAAAAGCAACGTAAACTGCACCGCGGCCGCGGGCTGCGGGGCGGCGGTGGCTGAGGGGAAGCCCCTCTCGCTGAGCTGAGGCAGGGAAGCCCTGTTGCTGGGGGGGAGGGCTTAAGATTTTACTTTTAACTGACTTATTGGGATTTGTTTTTATTTTAAGTTGCCACCCTCCTTTCTAGTTATTGGTGTATGTATAGGTATACTGATCAAGATGGTTTTGGCTGTAACAGAAAAAACAACAAATAGTAGTTTAAGCAATAAGAGCTTTATTGTCTGACATCACAAGCCTGGCAGTTCAAGGACGGTTAAGGATTAGTTAAGGATGGTACAACAATATCACAGAGCACCATGTGTATTCTACTTTTCTGCTCTACAAATCTATGTTTGGCCTCCTTGTCATGAATAGCTTAGTAGTTCTAGATGCCACATGCCATGGTAGACCTTGGTCAGGCCTGGGCCTTGTGATGCAGGAGACAAATGATGCTCATATCCTGGTCATCATGACATGGTTGCAATGTAGTGCCACCAGGCATGCATCTTGTCTAGTCATTATATAATATCGTATTATGTAACTTGTGGGAAATGTTGCAAAATAATGCTGCATGTGGGGTAAAAAGTTGTATGCAGAGTTAGGTGTTAGATCCAGGCAAATGACTTGTTGAAAGAAGATTTTGCAAGCATATAAAGAAATCATGTTGGCAGTATCAGGTGACATGTTTGGCGGGGAGTAAGGGGATGCTTGGACAGCATGGTAATAATGGAATTGGTGAGAAGCAGCTGGATTCTGGATATAGTTAGAAGGATTCACTGATGAATTAGATTTGAGGAATGAGAGAGACTGAGATGTTGAGAATGGCTCCAAGTTTTTGAGTTCAGCAATGGGAGGAATGGAGTTTCTATTTAATGCTGGAAGAACTTGGTGTTGTTTCATAAAATAAAATGTGTCAGGTTATTAACAGCAACTGGAGGTAAGACATTGCCAGGAGTCTGGACAGGGGCTGAGATAAGGAGCTGAGATAGGGAGCTGATATCAGAGCACTGCCCCAGATCCTGGGACCCAGACAGAAAAGGTACCTGGCATGGGCAAGGACTCCTGTATGCTGGAGCCCTTCCTCCTGTCCCAGGACATGTTCACTTCCAAGGATCACTGGCTACAAGTGTTAAATTTACAAAGAGCTCTGATACCCATTTTCTCACTCAGACCTCAGGAGGGTTGACTATAGAGTGGTGACTGCTCTTATGCCTATGCCAAAGACTTGAAAACAGTCTCAGAAAAGTTGTTATTTATGCTTTTATTTAACAAACATTTAAGTGCTTGCTGTATGTCAGGAAATAAACCCCAGCTCTCCTGATTCAAGGCCAGTATTCTTTCCACATATCTACTTCAATATATTGATTCCTGCTCCCTCTCCTAAATTCGCCTCCCAAATATTCCCCTTCTGTCATGGTTATGAAATGTCTACATATTCATTAATATTTCTTTCTTCAAGAAGGGGAGCCTAATTCCTTTCCCCGTGAATGTGGGCCAGTTCACTTCTAACGAATAGAATAAAGCAGAGGTGATAGTGTGTAACTTCAGAGGCCATGTCATAAAAGGTATTGCAACTAGGAAGTTGTGTGTTCTCTTGCTCTGTTTCTTGAATCACTTGCTCTGGGGGAAGCCGGCTACCATACTGTGATCAGACTTATAAAGAAGATCATATAGTGAAGAACTGAGGCCTCTGGCCAAGAGAAACTTCTGTGACCTTGCAATCAGATCCTCTGCCCCCAGCCAAGCCTTCAGATGAGACTGCAGCCCCGGCCTACATCTTGACTGCAATCTCGCAAGAGATCCCGGGCTAGAACCATCTCAATAAGCTGATCTTGGATTTCTGACCCTCAGAAACTGTGAAATAATAAATACTTGATTTTCTTTTTGTAAATATTAGATTTTAAAAAATGGTGAAAAAACAAAGAAGAAAAAAAGATAATTTATAATCTCATGAAAAAGAATACTATCTATCCCTAGAAAAATTCCAATAGTATAAAAAGGAAAAATTAAACTAGAACTCTCCCTCTCCCATCCTTGATCTCTACTTCATCCTAAGGTGACCAAGTTATTCTTCCAGAAAATTTTCATGTACATATGTGTAAATGAATATATGTGTAATATATGTGTAAATCCTTTTAAGAGGGTCACAAAAGTCATATTACACTCTTTTGAAAAACTAAATAACCTTGAAGATGTCTTCATATTGGTACATACACATCTATCTTATTCTTTTTAATGGATTTTCCATTTTTTGAATGTATCATATATCTTTTGTCAGTCCCCATATATGCATATTCAGAGTATTTCCAGTGTGTTTTTCCACTATAAAAATGTTGTGATGAACATTTTCATGCTTTTGTGAATACCCTCAGGTAAACTCCTGGAGGATTTTGGAATTCTGACATCAAAGGGTATGCACATTTAAAGTTGATATTATCCACCTGCTCCACAATCTTTGCCCCCAATTTACACTGACAAAGTATGAGAATGCTATTTTCTCAGGAACCTGTACATATCTTTGACAGTAAGCATCTTTTACTATATTTTTGGCTGTTTATTTTGCTTCTTTTGAGAATTGCTAGTGCCTGGTAGAGTGCTTATCTTCTAATACATAACATAATAATAGTAATAGCTAGCATTTTCTGAGCCTTCTTGTGTTTTGTATATATTCACTCATTTAATACTTACAAAGACCCTATGAAGTAGATACTATTATTATCTGCCTATGGCTGGTAGGAAAACTGAGTCATAGAGAGGTTAAATAAACTGCTCAAGGTCACACAACTAGAAAGGGTAGAGCCAGGATGCAAATGATACTGAATCTAAAAAAAAACGAATAGTTGTTGAATGAATGAATAACCTGTTTGCATCCTTTGCTAATTTTCTATTGTTTTTCTTTTTTATTGGTAGGAGCTCTTTATATATTATGAATATTAACTCCTTTCCTATTATATGTGTTGCAGATATTCTCCCCAGCCTATTACTTGTCTTTAACTTATTTATTTGCCACAGTTTGGTATTCATTTTTTGTTTGCATTAGAAAACCTCAAAGCTGTAGTTAAAAATATGACCTGAGATATTGTTAAAATTTGTACTGAGCATTTGAGAAAAGTAGTAATAATAAGTGTACAGAGGAGCTATGATGTGGGGAATATAAGTTCTCACTAAGTTAATCTAAATATGAAAAATAACCTCAAGGGAATTAGTTGCTTTGTTCACACTGAGGTGCTTTAAAATTACAATTTCCCTTTAGGCATAGTTATAATTGAAAAAGAAGGAGTCGAAGGTTTTCATATGTATTAGACTGACATTTGGGGAAATGAATTTTTACTTCATCTGCAACAAATGAATCCTAATCAGTTAAGTGGCTCTGAACTAAGGGAACTATAGCGACTCATTTTGTTTGACTTTTTGAAATGCGCTTTTCGGTCTGATGAAACTCTCCCATCCTGCTGGCCACGTAACATGTCACTTCCCTTGAGGCCTGTAATTCCTCTGATCCACGGAAGCATTTTTCAGGGAGACTGGGTGGCAGGTGTCTTTTTTTTGCTGTCAGAGCCCCAAATTTGTTAAGGTGCTCACTTTCTATCTTGTGTCCTCAGGGGTGTGATCATGTCTCTAGCTTCAGAGGTTAAATCAGAATTAGCTGAAGCCTAAACCAGTGTTCTCAAACTTTAGCATGCATCACCTTCATCTGAAGGGCTTGTTAAAACACGAGTTGCTGAGCCCCACCCCCAGAGTAACTGATTCAATAGGTATAGGGTGGGGCATTCCTGACAAGCTTTTTTGTTTTTTTTAGTAATAATTCTTTAATGTTATTTAATCTCCAATCTCTGTTCATTTTCCCTGATAGAGTAATAAAAATAATTCAGTTTGATTTGTTCAAATCAGAATCCAATCAAGGACCACACTCCCTCCAGTTGTTATGTCTCTTAAGTCTCTTTTAATCAGTAGCAGTTTCCTCCTCTTTTTTAAATTGGTGTTATAATAGTTTATAACATTGTGAAATTTCAGTTGTACTTTATTATTTGTCAGTCACCATATAGATGTGCCCCTTTACCCCTTCTGCCCACCCCCCAACGCCCTTCCACTCTGGTAACCACTAATCTGTTCTCTTTGTCCATGTATTTGTTTATCTTCTACATGTGAGTGAAACCATGCGGGGTTTGTCTTTCCCTGTCTGGCCCTGACAAGTTTTGAGGTGATGCTGATGTTGATGGCTCAAGGACCGTACTTTGAGAATCACTGATCTAAGCTTGTCATGATGATCCAATATCCTTTGCCCATGATTGGTTTAGGTATAGACATGTGCCTGGATCCTGGCAATGGGACTTGAGAGGAAGTCTTCTGGGGGGCACTTGTGTAAAAGGTTGTCTCACTAATAAAAATAAATGCATAAATGGAGACACTTCTTTGCTGGGTGTATTCCTGTCTCTTTTTTTTTGTATAGCATGTCATTTTATTTCTTTTCCAGCTTTATTGAGGTAGTTGACAAAAATTGTTTATATTTAAGGTGTACAATGTGATGTTTTGATATATGCATACATTGTGAAATGATTACTACAATCAACCTAATATACATATACATCATCTCACAGAGTTACCATTTTTTTTTTTGTAGTGAGGACACTTAAGATCTACTCTCTTAGCAAATTTCAAGCATACAACACAATATCATTAACTACAGTCATCATGCTATTCCTGTCTTCTTGTAATATCTGGAAGTGCTGTGGTCATCTAGGGAGCAGGAGAAACACCGCTGATGTATTGAGGATAGCAGAGCTAGCAGAAGAGTGGAGAGGAGCTTGGTCCTTGATGATGTCGTTGTGCCATTAAAGCCAGAATTCTGAAGCCAGCTTAACCCTGGGCTTTTTTCTAGACCTATCATAAACACACCTTGTTGAGTTTTATAGATGGTTTGTATTAAGCGTTGAATAGCATAAAATCTATAAAATACAGAGAATAACAATATATGAACACCCATTCACACAAAGCCCAGCATATAAAAAAATATATCACCATTACCTTTGAGGTCTACCTTGTGCCTCATTAGCCCCTCCCTGGCCCCCACCCCCATGGATAAAATTCCCTTCACCCTGAATTTTGTGTGTCATTCTATGGCTTTTTTTTAGTGTTTTTGTTTTTTACCACATGTATTTGTATTCTGAAGCAATGTATTATTTAGCTTTGCCTGGTCTTCAATTTAATATAAATGGAATTGTACTGCATGTTTTCTTTTTTAACTTGTTTATACTCAACATTATGTTCCTCAGATCCATTCATGTTATTGTTGTAATTTATTCACTCTCACTGCTGTAGAGTATTCCACTACATGACTATTCTAGTCTTAATGGATACTTTTATTGTTTCTAGAGTTTTCTATTATTTCTCAGGGCGTGCAGTGAGAGTGTTTCTCTAGGGCACCACTTTTCAACTGATGTGCTTTGCGCATTGTTGTGTCGCCAATGGGTGACAGGGGTGCAGAAATATTGATTCCTCCTGGCCCTTGGGTGGCTGGGCAGGGCCTGGGACAGCTCAAGCCCTGGATCCTGTCACCTCCAGCCCTGTCAGCTCTGGTTCAGAGCAAGGAAGCCTGCTCTAAGGAGTGGAATTGCTGGGCTGAATGAGGCATTTTTCAACCTTGCTACATAAAGATGAAGAGATTCCCAAAATGGTTGTATTTGTTTATGTTCCCTCCACAGGGAGTAAGTGTTCTCTAGTTCCACATCCTTGAGTATACTTGCTATTGTCAGACTTTTAAATTTTTGACAGTATGGTTGTTGCGAAATATCTCCTTGAGATTTTAATTTGCATTTATATGATTATTAATGATGGTGAGCATATTTTCACGTTTATTAGCTGTTTGATTTTCTTCTCTGTGAGGTACTTGTTCAATTTTTTTGTCCATTTTTTCCCACTGGATTATGCAAATTTTACTTATTGATTTTTAGGAGTTTTATAGATATTTTAGATGCGAAACCTTTTGTAGTTATATTGAGCTACACATATCTTTTAGTTTAGACTTGATTTTTGACTCATTTTATTGTGTCTTTTGGTGAATAGAATTTTTGTTTTTTGCAGTGTAGAAGTTATAAGTGCCATATAGGGTTTTTATAGAATCCTAGTAGACAGCTAACAACATTTTTTTTTACTGGTAACATTGCTTTATAACATTATACAAATTTCGGGTGTACATCATATTTTGATTTCCATGCAGATTACATCAAGTTCACCGCCCAAAGACTAATTATCATCCATCACCACACACATGCGCCTAATCACCCATTTCGCCCTCCTCCCTCTCCCCTTCCCCTCTGGTAACCACCAATCCAATCTCTGTTTGTTTGTTGTTGTTTTTATCTTCTACTTATGAGTTCTCACTCATACGGTATTGGACTTTCTCCCTCTGACTTATTTCGCTTAGCATAATACCCTCAAGTTCCATCCATGTTGTTGCAAATGGCCGGATTTCATCGTTTCTTGTGGCTGACTAGCATTCCATTGTGTATATATACCACATCTTCTTTACCCATTCATCCCTTAGGCACTTAGGTTGCTTCCAAGTCTTGGCTATTGTGAACAATGCTACAATGAACACAGGAGTGCATGTATCTTTATGCATTTGTGTTTTCATGTTCCTTGGATAAATACCCAGCAGTGGAATAGCTGGATCGTATGGTAGTTCTAGTCTTAATTTTTTGAGGAATCTCTGTACTGTTTTCCATAGTGGCTGCACCAGTCTGCACTGCCACCAGCAGTGTATGAGAGTTCCCTTCTCTCCACATCCTCTCCAACACTTGTAGTTTCCTGTCTTGTTAATTGTGGCCATTCTGATGGAAGTAAGGTGATATCTCATTGTAGTTTTGATTTGCATTTTCCTGATAGTTAATGATGTCGAACATCTTTTTATGTGCCTATTGGCCATCTGTATATCTTTGGAGAAATGTCTGTTCAGATCTTTTGCCCATTTTTTAATTGGGTTGTTAGTCTTTTTGTTGTTGAGATGTATGAGTTCTTTATATATTTTGGAAATTAACCCCTTATCAGATATATGGTTTGCAAATATCTTCTCCCAATCGTTAGGTTGTCTTTTCATTTTGTTGATGTTTTCCTTTGGTGTGCAGAAGCTTTTTAGTTTGATGTGGTATAATTTGTTTATTTTTTTATTGTTTCCCTTGCCCGGTCAGACATGGTACTTGAAAATATGCTGCTAAGACTGATGTTGAAGAGCGTACTGCCTATGTTTTCTTCTAGAAGTTTCATGGTTTCAGGTCTTACATTCAAGTCTTTAATCCATTTTGGTTAATTTTTGTGTATGGTGTAAGATAATGGTCTACTTTCATTCTTTTGCATGGGGCTGTCTAGTTTTCCCAACACCATGTATCGAAGAGACTTTCCTTCCTCCATTGTATGTTCTTGGCTCCTTTGTCGAAAATTAGCTGTCCATAGATGTGTGGGTTTATTTCTGGGCTTTTGATTCTGTTCCATTGATCTTTGTGTCTATTTTTGTGCCAGTACCATGCTGTTTTGGTTACTATAGCTTTGTAGTATATTTTGAAATCAGGGACTGTAATATCTCCAACTTTGTTCTTTTTTCTCAGGATTCCTGTGGCTATTTGGGGTCTTTTGTTGTTTCATATAAATTTTAGGATTCTTTGTTCTATTTCTGTGAAAAATGTTGTTGGAACTTTGATAGGGATTGCAATGAATCTGTAGATTGCTTTAGGAAGTATGGACATTTTAACTATGTTAATTCTTCCAATCTAAGAGCATGGACTATCTTTCCAGTTCTTTGTGTCTAATTTCTTTCAACAATGTTTTATAGTTTTCAGTGTACAGATCTTTCACTTCTTTCGTTAAGTTTATTCCTAGGTATTTTGTTCCTTTTGTTGCAATTGTAAATGGGATTGTGTTCCTAATTTCTCTTTCTGCTACTTCATTGTTAGTGTATAGAAATGCAACTGATTTTTGTATGCTGATTTTGTATCCTGCAACTTTACCATATTCATTTATTATTTCTAAAAGTTGTTTTGTAGATTCTTTAGGGTTTTCTATATATAAAATCATGTCATCTGCAAGTAGTGACAGTTTCACTTCTTCCTTTCCAATTTGGATCCCTTTTATTTCTTTTTCTTGCCTGATTGCTCTGGCTAGGACTTCCAATGCTCTGTTAAATAAGAGTGGCAAAAGTGGGTATCCTTGTCTGGTTCCTGTTCTTAGAGGGATAGCTTTCAGTTTTTCTCCATTGAGAATGATATTAGCTGTGGGTTTGTCATATATGGTCTTTATTATGTTGAGGTATTTTCCTTCTATACCCATTTTATTCAGAGTTTTTATCATAAGTGGATGCTGTATCTTGTCAAATGCTTTCTTTGCATCTATTGAGATGATCATGTGTTTTTTATTCTTCATTTCGTTAATGTGGCATATCACGTTGATTGATTTGTGGAGGTTGAACCATCCCTGCATCCCTGGAATAAATCCCACTTGCTCATGTTGTATGATCTTTTTAATATATTGTATTTAGTTTGCTGGTATTTTGTGGAGGATTTTTGTATTCATGTTCATCAGTGATATTGGCCTGTAATTTTCTTTTTTTTATGTTGTTCTTGTCTAGTTTTCGTATCAGGGTAATGTTGGCTTCGTAGAATGAGTTAGGAAGCTTCCCCTCCTCTTCAATTTTTTGGAAGAGTTTGAGAAGGATAGGTATTAAGTCTTCTTTGAATGTTTGTTAGAATTCACCAGGGAAGCCATCTGATCCTGGACCTTTTGGGGGGGGAAGTCTTTTATACTGTTTCAATCTCCTTACTGATGACTGGTCTATTCAAATTCTCTATTTCTTCTTAATTCAGTTTTGGAAGGTTGTATGATTCTAAGAATTTATCCATTTGTTCTAGGTTATCCAATTTGTTGGCACATAGCTTTTCATAGTATTCTCTTATAATCTTTTGTATTTATGAGGTGTCTGTTGTAATTTCTCCTCTTTCATTTCTTATTTTATTTATATGAGCCTTCTCTCTTTTTTTCTTGGTGAGTCTAGCTAAAGGTTTGTCAACTTTGTTTATCTTTTCAAAGAACCAGCTCTTAGTTTCATTGATTTTTCTTATTGTTTTTTCTTGGTGAGAAAGGTTGGCCCTGAGCTAACATCTGTGCCAATCTTCCTCTATTTTGTAAATGGAACACCACCATAGCATGGCTTGATGAGTGGTGTGTACATCCATGCTGGGATCTGAACCTGTGAACCCTGGGCCACTGAAGTGGAGTGCGTGAACTTAACCACTATTGTTTTTTTAGACTCTATTTCATTTATTTCTGCTCTGATTTTTATTATTTCTCTCTTTCCACTGACTTTGGGCTTTGTTCTTCTTTTTCCAGTTCCTTTAGGTGCACTGTTAGATTGTTTGAGATTTTTCTTGTTTGTTGAGGTAGGCCTGTATTGCTATAAACTTCCCTCTTAGAACCACTTTTGCTGTATCCCATAGGTTTTGGCATGTTGTATTTTCATTTTCATTTGTCTACAGATATTTTTTGATTTCTCCTTTGATTTCTTCATTGACCCAATCGTTGTTCAGTAGCATTTTTTTAATCTCCACATATTTGTGGTTTTTCTGATTTTCTTCCTGTAGTTGATTTCTAGTTTCATACTGTTGTGGTCAGAAAAGATGCTTGGTATTATTTCAGTCTTCTTAAATTTATTGAGACTTGTTTTGTGGACTAATATGTGATCAATCCTGGAGAATGTTCCATGTACTTTTGAAAAGAATGTGTATTCTGAGGTTTTTGGTTGGAATGTTCTGTATATATCAACTAAGTCCATCTGGTCTAATGTGTCTTTTAAGGCCAATGTTTCCTTATTGATCTCCTGTTTGGATGATCTATCCATTGGTGCAAGTGGAGTGTTAAATTCCTCTACTATTATTGTTACTGTATATTTCTCCTTTTTTGTCTATTAATAATTGCTTTATATATTTAGGTGCTCCTATGTTGGGTGAGTAGATATTTACAAGTGTTATATCCTCTTTTTTGGACATTTCCCTTGATCATTATGTAGTACCCTTCTTTGTCTCTTGTTACAGTTTTTGTTTTAAAGTCTATTTTGTCTGATATGAGTATTGCTACTCCAGCTTTCTTTTCCTTGCCATTTGCATGGAGTATCTTTTTCCATCCCTTCACTTTCAGTTTGAGAGTGTCTTTAGGTCTGGAGAGTGTCTCTTGTATGCAGCATATATATGGGGTTTTGTTTTTTTATCCAATCAGCCACCCTAAGCCTTTTGATTGGAAAATTTAGTCCATTGACATTTAAAGTAGCTATTGATAAGTATGTACTTATTGCCACTTTGTTACTTTTTTCTGGGTGTTTTAGTAGTTCTTCTCTGTTCCTTTCTTCTCTTGCTCTCTTCCCTTGTGGTTTGATGGCTTTCTTTAGTATTCTTTTCAGGTTCCTTTCTCTTAATATTTTGTGTATTTATTATAGGTTTCTGGTTTGTGATTACCATGAGGTTCATATATAATAACCTATGTATATAGCAATCTATATTAAGTTGATGGTCTCTTTAGTTTGATCTCTTTCTAAAAGCTCTACTGTTTTACTCCCCTCCTCCCACATTTTATGTTTTTGATATCATATCTAACCTCTTTTTTGTGTGTGTGTGTATCGGTTACTCTCTCTCTCTCTTTTTTTTTTTATGAGGAAGACCAGACCTGACCTAACATCTGTTGCTAATCTTCTTCTTTTTGCTGAGGAAGACTGGCCCTGGGCTAACATCTGTGCCCATCTTCCTCGACTTTATATGGGATGCCACCACAGCATGGCTGACAAGCATTAGCGTCAGCGGGTGCCCGCGATCCGAACCCGCGAACCCAGGGCTGCCAAGTGCGAACTAAACCGCTGCGCCACTGGGCGGCCCCTGTTACTCTCTTATCATAGAAATAGGTAATTTTAGTACTCTTGTCTTTTGACCTTAATATTATCTTCATAGGTGCCTGATCTTCTACCCTTACTGTATTTTTGCCTTTACCAATGATTTTTATTGCTCTTTTTTTTGATAATTTTCTTATTCCTATGTGTGGTCTTTTCTTTCCCACTTAAAGAAGTCCCTTTAGCATTTCTTGTAAGACTAGTTTCTTGGTGGTAGACTACTTTAATTTTGCTTGTCTGGGAAACTCTTTATCTCTCCTTTCATTCTGAATGATAACCTTGCCAGGTAGAGTATTCTTGGCTATAGGTTGTTTCCTTTCAGCACTTTAAATATATCGTGCCACTCCCTTCTAGCCTGTAAGGTTTCTGCTGAGAAGCCAACAGATAGCCTTATGGGGTTTCCTTTGTATGTAACTTGTTGTCTTTCTCTTGTGGCTTTTAGGATTCTCTTTTTATCTTTAATTCTTGACAGTTTAATTATAATATGTCTTGGTGTGGGCTTTTTTGGGTCTATCTTCTTTGGTGCTCTCTGTGCTTCCTCTACCTGGATGTCTATTTCCTTCCTTAGGTTAGGAAAGTTTTCAGCTATTATTTCTTCAAATATGTTCTCTGCCCCTTTGTCTCTCTCTTCTCCATCTGGGACACATATAATACGAATGTTAGTATGCTTGATGTTGTCCCAGAGGTCCCTTAGACTGTCCTCATTCTTTTAAATTCATTTTTCTTTTATTTGTTCAGCTTGGGTGATTTCCTCTAGTCTTTTGTCCAGCTCACTGATCCGTTCTTCTGTATCATCTACTCTGCTATTGATTCCCTCTAGTGAATTTTTCATTTCCAGCATTGTATTCTTCATTTCTGATTGGTTCCTTTTTATATTTTCCAATTCTTTGTTGACATTCTCACTGAGTTTATCCATTCTTCTCCCAAGATCAGTGAGCATCCTCATGACTTTTTGTTTGAACTCTTTGTCAGGTAGATTGTTTATTTCTGTTTCATTTAGTTCTTTTTCTGGGGTTTTGTCCTGTTCCATTACTTGGAACATATTCCTTTGTCTTCTCATTTTGCCTCTTTCTCTGTGCTTATGTCTATGTATTAGGTGGGTCAGCTACATCTCCTGATCTTGGAGAGGCAACCTTACGTAAGAGATGTCTTATGAGGCCCAGCAATGTGCTTCCCTCTTGTCACCAGTTCCAAATGTTCCAGGAGTGTCCCCTGTGTGGGCTACATGTGTCCTTCTGTTGTGGCAGGGTTGCTCTTGCTGCAGGTGCACAGGAAGGCTAGGCTGTCCCCCTGGCTGGCTGGTTGTATTGCTCAGCTGTGTGTAGCTGCTAAGGACCCTACAGTTACTTTATCAGGTGGGGGGAGCCCCAGCACAGTTGGCTGCAATGTCTAATAGCTCATTGTTCTTGCAGTTTTTCTGTTAAGTCAATAGGCCCCCAGCATGGCTGGTTGCTAGGCTCAGGGGCTTACAACTGCTATAGGCCTCCAGCCTGCAAGGCTCTTGTCAGCTCTCTGAGGATTGCAGGTGAGAGGGGCTGGCTCCAGGCATGGGAACACCCAATTGTTTCAGGCTTTAGAAGGTGGGGCCAATCCCCACCTTCTGGCTGTTTGAGAAGCACAGGTCTTCTGCAGCTGACAAGCCCCACTGCCCACAGGGCCACAAACACTGTCAACACAGTCCTGCCCCTTGTGTGTGCCCCAACCCCCTGAAGTTGCCCCACTGCAGAGGCCCCACACACTCCACCAATGCCCCCCACACTCCACCTGCTCCTCACACATGCCCTGCCCACTTGTCTGGCTTCAGAAGATCCAGGCACCCAGCCTATCAGGCCAAGTTGCCTGAGAGCTTGCTGTTGGGTGCAGCCAGTCCTTAGGGTGGGCTGCCTGCCCTGGCTGAGCTGGATTAAATTGGTGCTCTAGTGGGTGGGGCAGACTCTGGGCTAGCAGGTCAGGGAAGAACTCTAAAGGCATCTGACAACGTCTGTGTCATCACGCCTGTATTAGGTGACCTGGCTGCCATCAATGTCTCAGTCCCTGGAGAGGTCTCACCTTTCACTGAGATGCACCCAGAGCCTATCACGTAAGTCTCTTTTCACCAAAGGACTGTGCACCTTTCTTTCTGGTGATTTTAGGTTGCTTTCCAAAATGAGTGAATTTGTGCATGGGCCCTTTAAGAGCCAGCCTTTTTTCCCCTTATGTCTGATGGCTTTTCTGGAGGTATTCCCCATTGTTGTTAGTAGCCAGCAAGGCCAGATATTATGACACTTGTGTCAGTTGTGCTGAGTCCAAAAGATGCTTATAGTGGTAATGCTTCCCCACTCAGGTCCCTCACTCCTCCAGGGAAGGCTGTGTACCTTAGGATTGCTCCCTGCTGGCCATGAAACACTGTGGCTTGTGAAAGTGGCTTTTTTTTTTAATCTCCAGAGAGGAGCTTCTGCCTCTTCCACCTCAGTCAGGACTGTCCCTTGTTGTGAGGGTTCTTTTTATCTAGTTTTCAGTTCTCTCTCAGGGTTAATTTTTCCAAGAGTACTTGTAAATTTGTTGTGTCCATGGGAGGAGGTGAGTTCAGAGTCCACCTGTGCCACCATCTTGACACCAACTCAAGAATAGAATTTCTTAATTTTAAGTTACTCAAATGTATCATTCTTTTCTGTTATGGCTTCTGCTTTTTGAGTCCATTTAAAGAAATCCTTATGTACTTTGAGTTCATATTGACTTCCAATTGTTTCATAGTTTTGGTTGTCACAGTTAAATGTTTAATCCACCTGGAATTGGTGTGAGGCAGGAAGTCCAATTTATTATTATATTTAATATGGTCAACCAGTTATCCCAGGAGTATTTATTGACAAGTCTGTCCTTTCCTTTGATCTGTAATACCATCTCCATCATATCAGGTTTCTATATATGTGAGAATCTGTTTATCCCTGCACCAAGAACCAGTATCTTAAAGCGTTATAATAATTTTTTATATCTGGTAAGATAGGCCCCCTTGTTCCCCACTTGTTCTTCTTTACTGGCTTCTGGCTATTCTTAGCCTTTTGCTGTTTCATATGTATTTTAGAATCAGATTCTCAAGTTTAAAAAAAATTATCTGTTGAGAATTTGATTAGAATTACATTGAATCCATGGATCAAGTTGATGAAAATTAACATCTTTATGATATTGAATCTTCTAATCCATGAATGTGATATTTACCATCTCTGTTTTTTTAACGAAGTTTTATAATTTTCTCCATAAAGGTATTTCACATCTTCTAATAGATTAATTATTAGGGACTTCATATGTTTTGATGCTTTTATAAATAGTATCTATTTGTTAAATATTTTCTATTTGTTGCTAATGAATGGAAATGCAATAGATTTTTATACCTGAATTTTGTATTGTTCAATCTTGCTAAACTCTCTTATTAATTCTGTAGAATATTTCTTATTTTTTACATCATCAATCATCATTTTTGAACATGACCATTTGTTTCTTCCTTTTGATTCTTGAACATTTTATTTGTTTTTCTTGCTTTATTACACTGGTTAGGGTATCCAACTGAGGTTGTATAAGAGTAGGAATGGCAGGCACTCCTATCTTGTTCCTAATCTTAAAGTGAATGCTTTCAATGTTTACCATTAAGTTAAATGTTTGCTATAGGTTTTTATAGGTATCCTTTTCTAGGTTAAGAATTTCTAGTTTACTAAGAGTTGTTTTGAGCTCTATCAAACACTTTTTCCTGCATCAGTTGATATAATCATATAATTTCCTTTATTAATTGTTAATGTGGTGAATCATATTTTTTGATTTTCTAGTATGAAACCAACTTTTCATTCCTGGGGCAAAACCAACTTTTTTTGTGATATATTTTCTTTTTTTCTGTATTGCTTGATTGTTCACTAATATTTCCTTTAGGATCTTTGCATCTGTGTCCCTGAGCAATATTGGGCTGTAATTTCTTTTCTCATTCTGCCCTTGACAAGCTTTGGAATCAAGGTTTTGCTAGTCTAGTAATAAAATGAGTTGAGAGTATTCTCTGTTTTTCTATGTTTTGAAATAGCTTTATATAAAATTAGAACTATTTGTTCCTTGAATATTTGATAGAACTTTCTGTGAAAATTGTGTGAGTCTGATATTTTCTTTACAGAAATATTTTTTCCCCAACATCTTATGTGGAAAATTTCTAAGAAACAATCAGGCATAAGGAATTTTATAGTAAACATTCATATACCTGTCACCTAGATTATACCATTAACATTTTACTTTATACTGGCTTTATTACATATCCATCTTTCTATCTATCTGTCTGTGGGGTTATTTTTGACTATTGATTTAATTTTTATAATGATTTTTGGGCTATTTGGATTAAAAAATTCTTATTGGGTCATTTAGGACAATTTATATTTTTCTAAGAATTTTTCTATTCCATTAAAGTTTTCTTTTGCCATAATTTTTTCTACAATATTTTCTTGTCTTGTTAATGTCTCTTGCAGCATAGTTTTGACACTCTTTTTTATTCCTAGTATTATTTATGCCTTCTCTTGATCCATTTTGGTATTCTATTTTATTGGTTTTTTGAAAGCACTAGCTTTTAGCTTTCGTGATCGTCTCTATTATATACTTGTGTACTGTTTCACTAATGTATGCTCTTATCTTTGTTATTTTATTCCTTCAAGTTTGTTCTGTTGGCTTATTCTGTGTTTTTTTCTAATTTCTTAAGTTGAATTCTGACTAATTTTCTTTCTGTTTTTAATATAAGAATTTAAAGCTATAAATTTATCTCTAGGTATACTTTTATCTGCATACCATACATTTTGAAATGTAGTATTTTATTATCATTTGGTTAAATATTTTCTAGTTTCTATTATACTTTCTTCTTTGATAATGAATTATTTGGAGTTTCTTATTTTCCAAATATATATATATTTTCCTGCTTATCTTTTGCTATTGATTTCTATCTTATTTGCTGTTGTCAGGGAACATGAGTTGTATGATACCACTCCAGTTTAAATGATATTAATATAGTTCCACCACATTTCTTCTGGTTGGTATTTATCTGGTATATCTTTTTCCATCCTTTTACTCTCAACCTTTCTGAATCTTTATGTTTTAGAATTTCTTTTATAAATAGTATATAAGTGGATTAACAAATCCGGGTTGAGACTGTTTGTATTTTAATTGAAGTATTTAGTTCATTCTTACTTAATGTAGTTGTTGATATAGTTATCTCTGTCATCTTCTTTGTGCTTTCTGTTTTTCCTGCCTTCTCTGTTTTCCTTGTCTTCTTTTGGATGGATTGATTACTTTTTCTTATTCCCTTTTGCCTTCTGCTAATTGGAAGTTTATGCTCTATTTTTTTGTTTTTTTTGCTGAGGAAGATTTGCTATGAGCTAGCATCTATTGCCAATCTTCCTCTACTTTGTATGTGAGCCGCCATCACAGCATGGCCACTGATAGACGAGTGGTGTAGGTCTGTGTCTGGGAACTGAACCCAGGCCACTGAAGAAGAGTGAGTCAAACTTAACCACTAGGCCACTGGGGCTGACCCTCTATTTGTTTTCTTTGGGTGTTATCTTGGTGTGTTTGTTTCCTATGGCTACTGTAACAAAGTACCACAACTGTGCAGTTTAAGACAACAAAGGATTGGTTCCTTCTGCAGGCTCTGAAGGAGAATCTGTTCCATCCTCTCTTCTAGGTGCTGGTGGTTGCCAGCAATCCTTGACATTCCTTGGCTTGTAGATGCGTCACTCTAGTCTCTGCCTCCATTGTCAGATGCTTTTCTCTCCCCATCTGTGTCTGTGTCCAAATTTCCCTTTTCTTATAAGGACACCAGTCATTGAATTAGGGCCCACCCTAATCCATCATGATATCATCTTAACTTGAGTACATCTGCAAAGATTTCCAAATAAGGTCACATTCACAGGTGACCTTATTTATGTCATCAAAGTTGGAAATTAGTCACTATCTTTACTCTCCTTTAGACAACATAAGGACCTTAGAGCATTTTACTCCTTTCAGTCTCCCTAACTTGTATGATACCATTGCTGGGCATTTTTTAACCATACAAGCCATATTTATTGTTGTGCTTGAAGTCTCTATGTGTTTAGATTTAAGCATGCATTTGCCACATTCTTTGTTCATCAATCCACTATATTCTTGTCCACATTATTGCTGTTGAGAACTCAGCTCACAGTATAGTTGCTATTCCTTTGCAGATAGTCTACTTTTCCTCTATGGTTTTTTAAAGATCTCTACCTTCTCACTGGTGTCCTATAGATTCAATATAACATGTTTATCTGTGTTTTATATACCCTGTTTGTAATTCATTGGAATTCTTGTATCTGTAGATTGATATCTTTTATCAGTTCTGGAAAATTCTTAGCTATTATATCTTTTCTTTTTGATGAGGAAGATTGTCCTTGAGCTAACATCTGTGCCAGTCTTCCTCTATTTTGTATGTGGGATGCCGCCAAAGCATGGCTTGATTAGTGGAGTATAGGTCCGCGCCTGGGATCCGAACCTGCAAACTTCAGACTGCTGAAGTGGAGCATGTGAATTTAACCACTATGTCACCAGGTCAGCCCCTATTATATCTTTAAATATTATCTCTGCTTGTTCTCTCTTCTCTCCCTAAAAAAACCCCAAAATCCTATTAGATGTATATTAATGCTCCTTTCCACTCTCTCTTCCATGAATCTTAACTTAGGTCATATTTTCCATTTCTTTGACTCTCTATTTTCTATGCTGGATAATTTTTTCAGATTCATCTTCTAGATCACTAGTTCTTTTGTCATCTATGATTTTCAAATCTGTTTGTATGTTTTATGGTGTTTGGTTCTTTACTCATATTTCCAATGTCTTTTTTTTATTTCTTTGTTATCTTATCCTATACTATATTACACTTATACTTATGATGCATCAAAGTATTCATCAGATGTATCTGAAGTCTTGCAAGTCTGATTCTGCTGTTGTTATTTCTGCCTCTTTCATATTGCAGTATATTGTTTCTGTATGTATTCTGTTTGTTTGTATCATGAACTTGTATTTATTGGAACTTTGTGATCATTCCTTGAAGCTTGGGTTGGGTAGATCACTTCAGGGAGGATTTGCCTTTGTATCAAGTACTTGCAGGTACCACCAGCCTGAGTCTTAAATTCTGAATGAGGCTGAATTTTTTTCGACAATTCAAGTAGTAGGTATTTGGGCTGCTGTGAAGGCCAACTGGTGGATACAAAAATTCTCAGCGTTGATATTTTCCTTTTTCTTACTACCAGGAATGAAATGGGCCATTTTTCTTTTAGAGGGCTGTTTGTTTTTCTATTCCACATGAATTCCAGGGGCATAATTTTGTTTATAGAGGAGGGGGTTTCCTGCTCTATGTGGGGACATCTTCTATGTTCTTCACCTCTGGGGATGGCTCTGACTCCTATCTTCTGTGACCTGTGAGGCCTTGAAAACCTCATGGTTGAAGTTCACACAGCTCAGTGAATCTCAAGTTGAAAGTCAGCTTCCATGCTTCTTCCTCTCTGGGCTCTATTTTCTCTCAGGGTTTTCCCTCTGAGTATTTGTTACTAACTGGAATGCTCAGTGTTTATCTTAAAAGACTAAAAACTGTTTTATTAAATACTTTTTGTTGTTACAGTGGGAAGATTAGTCATAGTATTTATTTATTAATTTATTTTAGGTTTTTTTTAAAATTTTCATTTTTATTGATGTCTTAATAGTTTATAACATTGTTTTAGTTGTACATTATTATTTGTCCATCACCATATGGATGCATCCCTTCACCCCTTGTGCCCACCCCCCACCCCCCTTCCCCTTGGTAACCACCAAACAGTTCTCTCTGTCTGTGTGTTCATTTATATTCATATGAGTGAAGTCATATGGTGTTTGTCCTTCTCTCTCTGGCTAATTTCACTTAACATGATACCCTCTAGGTCCATCCATGTAGTTGCAAATGGGACAATTCTGTCTTTTTTATCGCTGAGTAGTATTCCATTGTATATATATACCACATCTTCTTTATCCAATCATCAGTCAAGGGACACTTGGGTTGCTTCCACTTCTTGGCTATAGTGAATAATGCTGCAATGAACATAGGGGTGCATAAGCCTCTTGTGATGGTTGATTTCATGTCTGTTGGGTAGATGCCCTAGAGCAGGATTGCTGGATCATAAGGTATTTCTATTTTTAATTTTTTGAGGCCTCTCCATACTGTTTTCCATAGAGGCTGCACCAGTTTGCATTCCCACCAGCAGTGAATTAGGGTTCCTGTTTCTCCACAAACTCTGCAACATTTGTTGTTTTTTGTCTTGGTGATTATAGCCATTCTAATGAGTGTAAGGTGATATCTTAGTGTAGTTTTGATTTGCATTTCCCTGATGATAGTGATGTTGAACATCTTTTCATGTGTCTGTTGGCCATCTGTATCTCTTCCTTGGAAAAATATCTGTTCATATCCTCTGCCCATTTTTTGATCTGGTTGTTAGTTTTTCTTGTTGCTCAGTTGTGTGAGTTCTTTATATATTATGGAGATTAATCCCTTGTCGGATATACGATTTGTGAATATTTTCTCCCAGCTGGTGGGTTGTCTATTCATTTTGATCCTGGTTTCATTTCCCTTGTAGAAGCTCTGTAGTCTGATGAAGTCCCGCTTGTTTATTTTTTCTTTTGTTCCCCTTGTATGAGTAGACATGGAATCTGAAAGGATCCCTTTATGACCGAAGTCAATTAGTGCACTGCCTATATTTTCTTCCAGGAGTTTTATAGTTTCAGGTCTCACTTTCAGGTCCTTAATCCATTTTGAGTTGATTTTTGTGTATGGCAATAGAAGATGGTCTACTTTCATTCTTTTGTGTGTGGCTGTGCAATTTTCCCAGCACCATTTATTGAAGAGACTTCCCTTTCTCTATTGTATGTTCTTTGTTCCTTTGTCGAAGCTTAGCTGTCCATAGGTGTGTGGTTTTATTTCTGGGCTTTCAATTCTGTTCCATGGATCTGTGTGTCTATTTTTGTACCAGTACTATGCTGTTTTGATTACTATAGCTTTATAGTATATTTTGAAATCAGGGATTGTGATGCCTCCAGCTTTATTCTTTTTTGTCAGGATTGCTTTAGCTATTTGGGGTCTTTTGTTGCCACATACGAATTTTAGTATTCTTTGTTCTATTTCTGTGAAGAATGACATTGGGATTCTGATTGGGATTGCACTGAATCTGTAGATTGCTTTAGGTAGTATGGACATTTTAACTATGTTTTTTCTTCCAATCCATGTGCATGGAATACTTTTCCATTTCTTTATGTCTTCATCTATTTCTTTCAATAGTGTCATAATTTTCATTGTATAGGTCTTTCACTTCTTGGTTAAATTTATTCCCAGATATTTTATTCTTTTTGTTGCAATTGTAAATGAGATTGTCTTTTTGAGTTCTCTTTCTGTTAGTTCATCATTAGTGTATAGAAATGCAACTGATTTTTCTAAGTTGAATTTATACCCTGCCACTTTGCTGTAATTGTTGATTATTTCTAGTAGTTTTCCAATGGATTTTTTTGGTTTTCTATGTGTAAGATCATGTTGTCTGCAAATAGTGAGAGTTTCACTTCTTCACTGCCTATTTGGAGTTCTTTTATTCCTTTCTCTTGCCTAATTGCTCTGGCCAAAACTTCCAGTACTATGTTGAATAAGAGCGGTGAGAGTGGGCACCCTTGTCTTGTTCCTGTCCTCAGAGGAATGACTTTCAGTTTTTCCCCGTTGAGTAGGATGTTAGCTGTGGGTTTGTCATATATGGCCCTTATGATGTTGAGGTACTTTCCTTCTATACCCATTTCATTGAGAGTTTTTATTGTAAATGGATGTTGGATCTTGTTGAATGCCTTCTCTGCATTGATTGAGATGATCATGTGGTTTTTAGTCTTCGTTTTGTTAATGTGGTGTATCACGTTGATTGATTTGTGGATGTTGAAAAACATGTCCCTGGTATAAATCCCACTTGATCATGGTGTATGATCTTTTTGATGTATTGCTGTATTCGGTTTGCCAATATTTTGTTGAGGATTTTGCATCTATGTTCATCAGCGATATTGGCCTGTAGTTTTCCTTCTTTGTATTGTCCTTGTCTGGCTTTGGTATCAGGGTGATGTTGGCCTCGTAGAATGTGCTAAGAAGTATTCCATCTTCCTCTATTTTTTGGAAGAGTTTGAGAAGAATTGGTATTAAATCTTTGAATGTTTGGTAAAATTCTCCAGGAAAGCCATCTGGTCCTGGGCTTTTATTTTTGAGGAGGTTTTTGGTTACTGTTTCAATCTCTTTACTTGTGATTGGTCTATTCAGATTCTCTATTTCTTCTTGATTCAGTTTTGGGAGGTTGTACACGTCCAAGATTTGTCCATTTCCTCTAGGTTGTCCAATTTGTTGGCTTATAGTTTTTCATAGTATTCTCTAGTAATCCCTTGTATTTCTGTGGTATCTGTTGTAATTTCTCCTCTTTCATTTCTAATTTTATTTATTTGAGTCTTCAACCTTTTTTTTCTTAGTGAGTCTGGGTAAGGGTTTGTCAATTTTGTTTAGCTTCTCAAAGAACCAGCTCTTTGTTTCATTGATCCTTTCTACTGTGTTTTTGGTTTCAATTTCATTTATTTCTGCTCTAATTTTTATTATTTTCCTCCTTCTGCTGATTTGGGGATTTGTCTGTTCTTCTTTTTCTAACTCTGTTAGGTGCAGTTTAAGGTTATTTATTTGGGATTTTTCTTGTTTGTTAAGGTGGGCTTGTATTGCTATGAATTTCCCTCTTAGGACTGCTTTTGCTGCATCCCATATGAGTTGGTATGGTGTATTTTCCTTTTCATTTGTCTCCACATAGCTTTTGATTTCTCCTTTAATTTCATCAATGATCCATTGGTTGTTCAGTAGCATGTTGTTTAGTCTCCACATCTTTGTCCTTTTCCCAGTTTTTTCCTTGCAATTGATTTCTAGTTTCATAGCATTATGATCAGAAAAGATGCTTGTAATGATTTCAGTCTTCTTAAATTTATAGAGATTTGCCTTGCTTGCTAATATATGATCAATCCTTGAGAATGTTCCATGCGCACTTGAGAAGAATGTGTAATCTGCTGTTTTTGGGTGGAGTGGTCTGTATATATCTATTAGGTCCATCGTGTCTAGTTTTTCGTTTAAGTCCATTATTTCCTTATTGACTTTTTGTCTGGATGATCTATCCATTGAGGTAAGTGGGGTGTTAAGATCCCCTACTATTATTGTGTTGTTGTTAAAATCTCCTTTTAGGTTATTTTAGTAGTTGTTTTATGTACTTTGGTGCTTCTGTGTTGGGTGCATAGATATTTATAAGTGATATGTCTTCTTGGTGAAGTGTCCTTTTTATCATTATATATTGCCCCTCTTTGTCTCTCGTTACCTTTTTTATCTTGAAGTCTACTTTGTCTGATATAAGTATGGCTACTCCTGCTTTCTTTTGTTTGCCATTAGCTTGGAGTATCATGTTCTATCCTTTTACTTTGAGTCTATGTTTGTCTTTAGAGCTGAGATGTGCTTCCTGGAGGCAGTAAATTTTTGGATCTTGGTTTTTAATCCATCCCGCCACTCTGTGTCTTTTGATTGGTGAGTTCAATCCATTTACATTTAGAGTGATTATTGATATATGAGGGTTCAATGTTGCTATTTTATTGTTCATTTTCTTGTTCTTTTGCATTTCCTTCATTTCTTGTCCCGTGTGTTTTGGACTGCCAATTCAGTTTGGTAGTTCTGCATGATGATTCTCTTAGTTTTCTCTTTATTTGTCATATGTGGTTCCCTTCTGGTTATTTGTTCGGTGGTTACCATGAGGTTTATATAAAAGATCTCCTGGATAAGATAGTCCATTTTCTGATGTCTCTTGTTTCCTTAGACTGATCGATTCGATCCCTTCCCTCTTCCCCTTCTAAATTGTTGTTGTCACTACTTATCCCATCTTGTGTCATAAGTGTGTATTTACAGTGATGAGTTTAGATTCATTTTTGTTGTTTTCCCACTGTAGTTTTTCTGGTTTAGTCTCCTTGTTTTTCTCCTTGCTCAAAACTTTGTATACCCTTTCTCTTTTTTTTTAGGCCTAAGGGCCTTCTTGAGCATTTCTTGTAGTGGGGGTCTTGTGGTGGTGAACTCCCTTAGCTTTTGTTTATCAGGGTGAGTTATTATTTCTCCATCATATTTGAAGGATATTTTTGCTGGATAAAGTATTCTTGGCTAAAGGTTTTTGTCTTTCAGGATTTTGAATATATCATTCCAGTCTTGCCTAGCCTGTAGAGTTTCTGTCGAGAAATGAGCTGAGAGCCTGATGGGGTTTCCTTTGTGTGTTATTTTGTTTTTTTGTTTAGCTGCCCTTAATATTTTCTCTTTGTTATTGACTCTTGCTAATTTAGCTATTATGTGGCTTGGAGTTTGTCTTTTCCTGTTTATATATTTAGGTGATCTATTGACTTCATTCACAGTTATTTCCATCTCTTTCCCCAGGTTTGGGAAGTTCTCAGCTATTATTTCTTTGAACAAACTCTCTGCTCCTTTTTCTCTTTCTTCTCCTTCTGGAATACCTATTGTCCTTATTTTACTTTTCCTAATTGAGTCTGATATTTCTTGAAGAATTTCTTCATTTCTTTTTAGTCTTAGCTCTCTCTCCTTCTCTATCTGGAACATTTCTGCATGGCTCTCCTTGATAATGCTAATCCTTTCCTCCATATTATCAGTTCTCCTCTTTAAAGATTCCAGGTTTTCCTTTATCTTGTCCATTGTGTTTTTCATCTCCAATATTTCGGATTGGTTTTTCTTTATGGTTTCAATCTCTTTTGTAAAGAAATCCCTGAATTCATTGATTTGTTTCTCTGTGTTCTCTTGTAATTCATTGAGTTTGTTTATGATAGCTATTTTGAATTCTCTGTCATTCAGGTTATAGATTTCTGTGCCTTCAGGATTGGTTTCTGGGTGTTTGTCATTTTCCTCTTGGTCTGTAGACTTAAGATACTTTTGCATAGAGCCAGCTGATTTACCTTTGCTATTCATCTTGATAAAATTTCTGGTCCTGCAGTTTCCGCTTGCCGCCACTGGGTGGAAGTCATGAGCAGTGTGTTCTGAGCCCGCGTCAGTCCCCAGAGGGATTGTGCTGAAGCACAGGGCGTGTGGTGGCAGGGGTTCTCTGTTTTGCCTGCCTGACCTGGGGGCTTCCTTTCTTGCTCTCTTGGGGCATTTACCACACCCCTGAAACAGTCTGTCATTGCTACCTGGTGGCGATCTCTCAACAGTCTGTGAGAGCACCTAGAGGGTGATAGCTTTCCCTCCAGAGGGCTGCCCCTCCCCACCCTCTGTCTCTGAGCCATGCTGTTTTTGCTGATTGGATGGGGAGGGGAAGTAGATTTCCTTACCTCTCCTCAAGTCCTTTGGGGCTTCCCATGCCTCCACTGTCAGAAGTACTGTGGCAAGTGTCTCTTAGAAGTCCTTTGTAGTGTTTGATTGACCTCTGTTGGTATGCAAATGATGTTTTTGTTGTGTCTTAGGGGGCAGAGATTCAGAGAGGGAATCTCCCTCCTCCATGATGCTGATGTCACTCTAGTCATAGTATTTAGTTATCCATATTGCCAGCATTGGAAATCCAATACCTTAGTTGAATTGGCTCTTATGTTAATTGGTTACATTTGATTGGCTTTTAGGTTAAGAGCAGTTGAAAACATCTAACTGATACAGATGTATTTTATACTTATGCTTATGCTATTTGGTATTTGTTACTTAATGCTTTTGTGCCTTGCCCCCTCAGTGTGAAAGTATCTTACAAGTGGAATTCTACCTCATAGTTATTCACATACTTCCTTGATTTTCTGGAGTGATTTAAAAGTTTTCTTCTGTAGTCCATATGAACTACTGAAGTACACCAAAAATTACAGAATGCTGTAATCTGTGTTATATGATGTGGACTATCACACCTGGAAAGTGACACAAAAATAATTTCCCAGATGGTAGGTCTCAATATGTTCTGGCCACTATTTTATATGATTTCTGTGCTTTTATTTCTACAGACTGTACACATAACACAGATCCAAGTATATAAATACACAGGGATGCATAAAGATGCATTTGCAGCCCCACAATTCGGGTTAACTGGATTTGTGAGGAAGCCTGGTCCGTGGACTTGCATGTCAGAGTAGCCTGTGTTTGAATTATGCTTGTTCTGCACAGTACTAACTACATGGATGAGAGCAAATGACTAAATTTCTTGGTCTTCGGTTTTCTTATTTGTAAATGGGGATAACCATTCTGGTCTTGTGGAGTTGTTGTCAATATTAACAACAATGTTTGCGAGGGGTTTGTCATATGGTAGACACTCAAGAAAAGGTGATAAGCATTATTATTGTAACAGTATTTTGCCATTTTCCAAGGCTTCTAGGCCAGTAGCCACTTGGTTCTTAGGTATCAAGGTCCTACCCCTAGGCTCCTAATAGTCACATTCTTAGTTAAGACTATATGCCTCCTGGATTACTCTGGTCCCATCTGTCATTCCTATGGCACCTACCTATTTTATGGACTAGCACTCTAATCGGGAGTAGAAAGCAAAGTGGAGACTGCAGCAGGGGTAGCTTTGTCCCTAATTCCGTGGGCCTCCATGTCTTGGTAAATGTGGCTACTTCTAAATGGTGAAAATATCACTAAGTGGCTGATAATCCCTGGTTCCTATTTAGCTGATCAAAAAAAGGATAGTCTTTGAATTACTTGTTGAGGCCAAATCATTCAATATTACTTCTAGTTACTTGTGAAATTTATTCAAGAGGATAGGGAGATTTTGCTAAAGGGTGGCCTTCGTAAGTCTTTCTTTTTCTTAATGCAGATTCATTGAGGACTGTTGAGAATAACCTGGAAGCCAAAGGCTATAGAACTTTGTTATTCCTCAAGCCACTTAGACCTTAACCAAATATTAAGAAAATTGAAAATTCAAAATAAGTTGTCATGAAGTCACCATTTTTCCTAATGTACTTGTACATTTGGTATGTGTGTCAATAATGTTTGATAATATTCATGTGACTACTTCATGCATTATTACCAGGTATTCATTTAAAATTCAATTTATCTGTATGGCAAGAGTTTACTCTGTTTGTTTTTGTGAAAACTCTGACTCCACAAGCCATTAGAATTTTTCAAATGCAGATTTTCACTGCACTTGTAATCATTTCAAGATTGGCTTCCAGATCTGTTCCAGTGGTACTATGGAAACCTTTTAGAGTCGTGCATGGATTACTTAATTATAAATTATACCTCTTGCTCATTTTGATGCTTTTAGAATTCTTTAAAACACTTGAAAGGTCAGGGAAAATGCTTCACAGGGGAAAAGCAATACAGTAATTTTATTTTCTCTTAATTGGATCAATGCAATTTATTTTCATCTTTTAAAGTGTAAATTGCTCAAATTACCAGCCAAAAAAAAATCAGTCTTGAAGTAGGCAACAATATAGAATTCCAAAACTGACCTTTGCTCCCGTTTTTCTAAGGATAATCATCTTGTAAGTATAGTTTCTGATCAATTTACACATCTTTAGAAGCCACACATATTAAACCAGTTTGAATTTTCTGAGATTATCACTCAAACTTATTTACTAATTATTTTTCTAAATAGCAAGATAAATCTCCACTCAGTCTTTCTCCCTCTGATAGTCCCATAAGAAATCATTTTGCTATTAGCTTGGAAACATCCCCAAAACAGAACAGTGTGGGGGCAGTCTGCAGCATGGCCTCAAGGGAGACATCAGATGTTGCTTCAAATATGACTTTTATGCTCTCGATCCCACATCTGAAAGTAAAGATGCAATGTGTCTCTGTAAAGGTGGTGCTGAATAGGAGTAGTCTATCTCTGTCAGCTCATCAGCCTCTGCGGAAGTGCAATCTGAAAGCCATCAGTGGACTCCTGGGCATTGCCTTTAATCTGGGTCTTTTTTGGGGTCTTGAAATATGGCAGGAATAACCAATTTAAAGCAAGCAAATGCTAATCATAGAGCAGCCAGCTGTATGAGTGGCTCTCATCTCGGGATTTGAAAACACTTTGCAAAACATAAGTCATTAATCTTCACAGTGGCCCTCTGGAGTCATGAACATCCATCACCACCCATCTTTGCCACTGGGAAATCTGGGATTCAAAGGCACGGTGCAGGGCTGCACCCAGGGTCCCAGGTGGGTCCTGTGATGCAAACTGTGATCTGACCATCAAGCTTTGGAACTGATCTCATGAACAGGGCACAGTGGGCCTGTGGGGAGATGTAGTGGACATTATGGGGCCACGCTTTGGTCTGTGGAAGTGCTGGCTCTCTCTGGACCCCACTCAAATGCTATGTATTATCTGAGGAAATGTTACTGGGAACAGATTGAGCTGTTACTTCTGGTTTTGGTCTTTTCCTTTTGTTTTTTGCGAGGAAGACCAGCCCTGAGCTAACATCCACTGCCGATCCTCCTCTTTTTCTGAGGAAGACTGGCCTTGGGCTAACATCCGTTCCCATCTTTCTCTACTTTTTTTATATGGGACGCGGCCACGGCAGGGCTGACAACCAGTGCGTCGGCCGGCGCCTGGGATCCGAACCCGTGAACCCCGGGCTGCCAAGCGCGAACTTAACCACTGCACCACCGGGCGGCCCCCTTGGTCTTTTCCTTTCACTGATTATTTCTCTCCCTATAGGTCGCTTTCCTATAAGCACTCTCTTAATTTGATTTCTCACATCTGAAGTGATAGATTCACAGCCTTTTAGAACACAAAGAAACCTCAGAATTGATCACTTCTAATCTCTCCAATGAAATTTTGATAATCTGGGCAGGGGTATAAAGTTATTGACTGCAAAGACCTAGGCATTAGGGAAGAACTCTGTTCCTGTTGCTTTTTCTTTTCTCCTGAAAATTTCTAGCCCATGGCAGGTGCTTCATAAATGTTTTCTAAATGAATATATGAATGTAAAACCATGTTGGAGGCAAGGGTTGGAAGAAAAGGAATGTTGGCAGTGGTAATTGTTCAGATATTACTCAGGTAAGGTTCAGAGATTTACTAGATCTTCTTTTCTGGTTGCTATACTGGTGCTATATTGGGAACCTTTAATCTGTTAAAGGCCCTAAGTTTATAGAACAAAATATTACAGACCAAAGAGAGTTTAAGTGACATGTCTAAAGTCTCAAAATTCTTAAAAATATAATCATATAGTAAAATATGAGAAATCACTGAATTCTTTCGTACTTGTGTAGAACATAAAAGTAATTCGTATATTATCTCGATGAGTGAGTTGAAGTCCTAGTCTGTCACTTATTATCCATGACTGGCTAAGGTCACTTAATTCTAATGAGCAGTTGTTTCTTCATCTATAAAATGCTAATAATGATACTAACCTTAATGATACTAACCTTAACCCAATGAAACTTACAGGGTCATTGTGAGGATTAATAAAATAATGAATATGAGAGTGTTTAGAAGATGGTGGAGTATTATATTTTAATAAATAGGTATTTTATAATTCTATTTGAATATAAAGTTCTTCTTGGAATTTTTTTTTCTGAATTACATATAGTAGCTTATTCATAGTGACTCATTAGACTTCCAGACAAGTTTGGTAGTTATTAAGCAGAAGGTATATCATCTAGAGATGAAATGTTGTAAATATGTGTGGCTACTGTCAACCATTCCAAACAAAGAACAATTGGATATTGCATCCCTGACAATGTTGAAATGAAAATATTGGGAAATATGTTGCAGGAAGCTTGCTGGAAGCTTCCTGTGTGTGAGAGAGGCAGGAGAGTGGGCAAGGCAAGAGAGACAGTATGTGTGTTAGGCATGTGATGCATAGTTAAATAGAAACCTCAAAGGCAAAAATTTGGGCCTCAAAGTGTTAAAAAAGGCTTCATCTTTATGTAGGTATGTATACAGGTGTTCACCCATCTGTTCACCACCAACCCCATCCATCCGTCTTGTATCCGTAGCAGACACTGATTGTCTACTCAATACATATTTTCTATCACCTCTTCCCTTCTAGAAAGGCCCACTTCTCTTGAAAGAAGCTGAAAATGCCAGATTCTCATTTTCTCAGTGCATTTTGTAGCTAATGGTATCCATATGACCCAGTTCTGACCAATGAGATACAAGAGAAATCTGCTGGGATGCATTTGGGAAAGATTTTTCTCCCTGTTAGAGAGCTATGAGAAGGCTATTTTTTTTTTCTCATCCAGTTTTATGCACTGTGGTGTAAGGATGTGAAATTTGGAGTTGTTGCAGCCATCTTACCACCATGAGACAGTCAACCAGAAGATGAGAATCCAATGTGGTGAGGATATCAGTATAAAACGATGGAAAGGGCCTGGGACCTGGATGACATCACTGAACTGCTGGACCAATTCTTGAACTGTATGTCTTTAGACTTATTACTTGAAATGATTATATATCTTTATTGTTTAAATCACTTTAAGTTGGGCATTTTGTTAATTGCAGTCATAAGTATACAGATACACTCTTAATTTACTTTTTCTCTTCTTCGTCCCAGGAAGAATTTAAGGCACCCACAAAGCAGTCTGATTAAAGAAATTTGAAATAGATGAAAAATGATGCAAAATAAAAAAAGGCTAGGAAAGAAAGATGGAATGAGGACTGATGTTAATATACAAAAGGTGTGCCATAAAATCCTATGTATTTTCTGGAAGAGTGCTAAAATTCTATTTTGTGGTAAAAGAAATACTGTTAGGGCACAATATTCAGTAGTTTCTTCTAAAAGTTTGTTGAATGAGTACATAAGAGTACAAGACTCTATGGGAAGGAGCTCCCTCCTTCTTTTTTCTGAGTATGGAGATTTTAGACTGGAGTGTCAGGGAAGTCAATGAACAGGCATTGAGACTGAAGCCCTAAGGTGCCACCTTCAGTTGGTTTCCTGACCCCCTTGGCCACTCTGCCAGAAAGAGAAAAGAGAATCTTCCACAGAGCTATGGAAAGCTGAGATTAGAAACAAGTCCTCAGATCCCAATTCTATGAATCTACTAAAAAATTACAAAACTTGGAAAGTGTTATTGCTACATAATTTGCAATGGCAAGAACTGGAAATAACTTAAATTTCAACCTAAATGGTTGGGGAATGGTACAGTAAATTGTGGTTTATTCATTTGATGGAATGTTATACAACTAGCATTTATTTACACACTTCTACCCATATTTAAATTTCCAAACAACAAAAATAAAATACTCTGTCTAAGGTGACATAGCTGTCTCTCGGTCCAGTGGAAACACACTCTCTTGCCAGAAAAGGGAGACCTAGCATCCTATCAGTCAATGTATCCACCTCTGGGGATGTTTTTGCCTCTCTCCTTCCACCCTCTTAATTGGACCAAGCTTACAGAACTCTATTCATCATCATCCTTGGTTCAGGATACACTTTCATCTTTAGTTGTGAATGATGTTCAAACCTCTTTTAATTCAGTCAGAATCCCAAGCTGATCTCCTATAACCTAAAAACTACATTATAAAGTTCATCACATCAACGTACCTTATATAAAATAGGGAAAAGTGGATGGAAAAAAGTATAAATAAAAAAGTAAGGAAAAACATATATATATAGCTATTACAGTTCTCATTTATGCAACTAGTTATAGGATTAGAGTTGGTATTTGTAACTTTTTTCTACAACTGATTCCATGTTCCCCTTGCCCTTAGCCAGCACCTTAGCAGGTTGTGATTTTTTCACCTGGTGGGTGACCCAAACTTCCACTCCTACTGAGTGAGCCTTTGGTTGTCCTGAGTATTTTGAGTGGCTAAGTCTTCTATTAATTTTTGCCATTGGACAAGGCATACTAGGAGCCGCCATCTCCCAGGTTCTAGACTTACTCCTTCCCAGCCCCATGCTGTAGCCAGCATTGCCTGTTTCTGATCCCAGAGCCCAGTAGATCTATGTCATCAACCCTTAATTGTCACTAGATTTTCTTTGTCGGGGTCACAGATATGCTTATTTTATTTTTGAGCATAGCTATACCTTTGAAATATTCAAAATTTATCCTTAGTATGCTTTTAGAAAGGAGGTGGGAGTGGGGTTAACTCTGCTCTGCCATATGAACATACTATGGTGCCCACCTCTTCAGGGCTGGCATGCCCAGTCCCTGACTGCTGGAAATATTGGCTGCCAAAGGCTCATAACTGTGTCCATCACTGCGACTGAACCCTGCTGCAGGGAACTGCCTTGACCAAGGTTATGCCTTCTCTTGGGTGATGTGGATGTACAAAGGCCTCAGTTTGGAGCAACTCCGAAGGGCCATGCTAGCTCCAGAGCTCCCTGTAGGATTGGCTTAGATTTCAGTTGCAACTACATTGCAGTCAGCTCCTCCCTGTGCCCAGTTGTGCCTTCTTCACCTCCTTACAGGTGAAGTATCTCCTGAGAACACTTGCCAGTGTCCTCCTGCACACAGCTTTCTACCTCAGATTCTATTTGGGAACCCAATCTAAGGCAGACTTGGAGTTCCCTAGAGAAGTTATTCAATGGCCTGCTAAAGACATCCGTATTTAACTGGTATGGTGGATATATATTATATTTTTTCCTGGCAAACTTCTTTTCTGGAATTGTTCTTTCTTTTGGAAATTCATTCCCTGAGACTCCAGTCACATTGTTTATTACAGGATCTGCCATATTCTTATGTGACCCTACTTTTTATAATTCCTCTTTTGGTTTAATCTAGTTTAAGCTGGAATTTCTACTTCTTGCAACCAAGTGTTCTAAACTAGTTCACTAGGTTAAGGCATTATTTTACAAACCAGCAAAGTAATAGGCCTGGTTTATTAGATTAACCTACTACAGCCCAGCAAAGGGCAGGTTTTAAGACAGGCTGGATGAATTAAAAAATATAATATTTGTTATTTTTTCCTTAACACAAAAAGTAGTATATGGTCATTGTAGAGGAGGGAGTAGTAGTAAAGTAAGTAGGAGGGAGAAAGTAGGAGGGAGAAAAAAAAAAGTTCATAATTCCACTGCCCAGAAATAATGACTACTTATTACTGACTTTTGTTTTTCCTTCTAATCTTTCATCTAGGGTTATATGTTTATGTATACATATTTCCTTTTAGAACAATGGGATCATACTGTTGATAAGCTGCTTTAAAAATTTTTTTATGGCTAAATTTTTTTTTATTGAGGTAACGTTAGTTTATCACATTATATAAATTTCAGGTGTATATCATTATGTTTTGATTTATGTATAGACTATGTCATGTTCACCACCCAAAGACTAATTACTATTCATCATGGTACACTTGTGCCCAGCTACCCCTTTTGTCCTCCTCCCCCCTTCCCCTCTGGTAACCACCAACCTAATCTCTGTATCTGTGTGTTTGTTTGTTGCTGTTGTTTTTATCTTCTACTTATGAGTGAGATCATACGGTATTTGACTTTCTCCATCTGACTTATTTCACTTAGCATAATACCATCAAGGTCCATCCATGTTGCTGTAAATGGCAAGATTTCATCTTTTTTTATAGCTAACTAGCATTCCATTGTGTATATATACCACATCTTCTTTATCTATTCATCCCTTGATGGGCACTTAGGTTGTTTCCAGGTCTTGGCTATCGTGAATAATGCTGCAGTGAGCATAGGGGTACATATATCTTTACACATTTGTGTTTTCATGTCCTTTGGATAAATACCCAGGAATGGAATAGCTGGATCATATGGTAGTTCTGTTCTTAATTTTTTGAGGAATCTCCCTACTGTTTTCCATAGTGGCTGCACCAGTTTACATTCCCACCAGCAGTGTTTGAGAGTTCCCTTTTCTCCACATCCTCTCCAACACTTGTTACTTCTTGTCTTGTTAATTATAGCCATTCTGATGGGTATGAAGTGATATCTCATTGTAGTTTTGATTTGCCTAATGATTAGTGATGTTGAACATCTTTTCATGTGCCTGTTGGCCATCTGTGTATCTTCTTTGGAAAAATGTCTGTTCAGATCTTTTGCCCATTTTTTAGTTGGGTTGTTTGTTTGTTTGTTGTTGAGATGTATAAGTTCTTTATATATTTTGGATATTAACTTCTTATCAGACATGTGGTTTACAAATATTTTCTCTGAATTGTTAGGTTGTCTTTTTGTTTTGTTGATGGTTTCCTTTGCTGTACAGGAGCTTTTTAGTTCGATGTAGTCCCATTTGTTTATTTTTTCTTTTGTTTCCCTTGCCTCATGAGATGTGGTATTTGAAAAGATGCTGCTAAGACCTATGTCAAAGAGTGTATTGCCTATGTTTTCTTCTATTAGTTTTATAATTTCAGGTCTTACATTCAAATCTTTAATCTATTTTTAGTTAATTTGTGTGTATAAAAATGTTTTTAATGTATTGTGAACATATTTCATCAGTAAGTACACTTGTACAACATACTTTTTTTTTTGTGAAGAAGACCAGCCCTGAGCTAACATCTGTTGCCAATCCTCCTCTTTTTTTTGCTGAGGAAGACTGGTCCTGGGCTAACATCCGTGCCCATCTTCCTCTACTTTGTATGGGACACCGCCACAGCATGGCTGACAAGCAGTGCGTCAGTCAGCATGCAGGTTGGGGATCTGAACCCGAAAACCCTGGGCTGCCAAAGCGCGAACTAAATTGCTATGCCACCGGGCCGGCCCCAGTACTACATACTTTTAAATAGCTACATAGTATTCCACTCTATGGTTGTATCATAATTTATTGGATCAAGACTAAATTTAGGTTGTTTTCAAATTGTTGCTGTCACCAGTGATATAGTGAATGAAATTTTAAGGCAAATCTTTGAACACAATTCCCAGAAGTGTAATTGCTGAATCAAAACCTTTTTAGATTTTTAAGGCCTTTAATATGAATAACTAAATTGATTTCTAAAATGATTGTATCACCTTAGACAGTTGTCAGCAGAGTATGAGAGTGCACTTTTTAAATATTGGATTGTTTTCTTAAAAGAATTTTGTCAATTTGATAGGCAAAATGGTATTTTCTTTTATTCATATTTCTTTAATTATCAATGGGTGAAACATATTTTCATATGTTTATTATCTCTCTCTTTTTATATGTGTGCATGTATATAAGTGTATGTATACACAAACATATACAGACATGCACACATACATTTAGTGTGCATGTGTGTGTGTAAATGGGTAAATTGCCTATTATGTCTTTTGCCCAAATTTTTCCTGGCATGTTACGATTTTTCTGTATTGTATAATGCCATATTTTTTCTAGTTTGTCATTTGCCTTTTAATTTTATTTGTGGAGTTTTTTAATGTATTCAGTCAAATTTAATAATTGTTTCCTTTGTGGTTTCTGTTATGCTTGGGAAGGCCTTCCGCAACCCTAGGGAAGAGGAACGTTGATGGGAGATAAGGTTATCTGGGGGGGAGGCAAAAGGGAGTAGACAGAGGAAGGCTGATTAAGCCTGCGGCTAACTCCCGAATCCTGACAAAGGCCCTGGAATTGTGTCTTCTACCCCCTTCATTTTACAGATGAAGGAGCAGAGGTCCGGAGAGAATAAGAAATAAAATTGAAGTAACAGATTACAAAGTCTCCTAATAACAGCATTATCCATAAAGGGGTATATTACATTTTCATAAAAAATAATTAATTTAGTGTTGGTGAAAAGAAAAAAATTCCTTTTGTCTTCTTGTTCTGTTCTTCTGTTGGTCACAATATTGAAATAAAGAATTTAAAATGCCCTTGAAAGCTGATTACATCTTTACACATAGAATTGATGGTTCTAATTTCTTTTTATTGATTGTGTAGCATTTTATAAAAGCTGTATGGATGTCATGGTGCTTACCCAAAGCAAACTCACTGCAGCAATCATCGTCCATCCATAATTGTTAACAGTGTCTACAAATTAAACTGGAGCCACTTGAAACTGAAGAGGAAGAACAGGCTAGATAGTATTCAATATATGGTAGTTTATCTTATTGGCTCAAAGACTAGAAACAAACAGCAAATAATGGAATATTCCAGAAGCAGGCCTTGCATCTATGAGGTGGGATGTAAGGTTGCCAGATTTAACAAAAATATAGGATACCCAGTTACATTTGAGTTTCAAATAAATAATGAATCATTTTATAGTATGTCCCAAATAATACATAGGACATACTTAACTAAAAAGTTATTCATTGTTTATCTGAAATTCAAATTTGATGAGGCATCCTGCATTTTATCTGGCAACCCTAGCAAGCGGGACTTTTGATTATACGTATTAAAATGCTAAACCTATTCCAGGCCTTGTATGAGGCTGATTCTTTATCACTCCATTTACAGTAGTTGAATGAATAAGGTACTTTCAAGGAAAAGTCCACCAAGAATCTCACATTGATGTGAAAATTAGCAATGAGAAGCAGAGATATTGTATTGGTTTCCTAGGGCTGCCATAACAAAGTCCCACAAACTGGTAGCTGAAAACAACAGGAATTTATTTTGTCACAGTTCTGGAGGCTGGAAGTCTGAAATCATGGTGTCAGCTGGGCCATGCTCCATCTGAAATCTGTAGGGGAATCTTTATTTGCCTCTTCCTAGCTTCTGACAGCTTGCCGATCATCCTTGGTATTTTTCGTTACTTGAAGCTACAGCACTTTAATCTCTGCCTCTGTTGTCACGTGGCATTCTCTCTGTGTGTCTGTCTTTACATGGCATTTTCCTTTTATAAAGACACCAGTTGTATTGGGTTAGGACCCACACACATGACCTCATCTTGATCACATCTGTAAAAACCCTATTTCCAAATAAGGTCATATTCATAGGTACTGGGGGTTAAGGCTTTAACATATCTTTTTGGGGACACAATTTAACCTATAACAGATATGTTTGCTTAATATCCTTGATTATATATTAAAAATATAAAAGCAACCTTTAACTGTTATCATTTTATTGCCAGTTCCAAGTACAGATATTGATTGGGCGGTGTGCTCCTATTCAATTGTTCTCTACTGGAAAGATTTTCATTTTTAAGAGAACTAATAAAAAATTTTATGTGGGATCCTAGAATTTAAGTTTACACTTTTGTCCTGCGGCCCAAACTTGATGTTGGAAGGAGGAAGTCTGGGGATTGCAGAAGTTTATATTTCCCTGAATGTAAGTTGAAATGTGCTTTTAAACAAAAATAATAGTTATTGCCATGGACTCTCAGGTGTGATGGTAAAGTGAAGGCTCCCCCTACAGTCCCAGAGGGACCCCTCATAGCCCCTTTAGTGACTTCTGGCACAATTGTCCCAACCAAGAAGGGAGGGGGAGATGTTATAAAACCTTCAGGAACTTTTGCTTTAAAAATTTGTAAAGCATTTTTACTTTAAAGCAATTTGGGGCAGTCTTTAGACAACAAAGTCAGAGCAAGTCCTCAGTGGCAGACAAGTTATAAAGGAGCCCGAACGAGCAGCAGGGGTGGCCAAATAACACTTGGGGTTAAGTTATGATATCAGCAACACAGGGTATAGTTCATCAAAGGCTAGACCAGTTCAATTTTCTAATTCAGAGTCAGTCACGGAAAGGAGGGCATTTGAATATATTTATTCTTGGAAAGGTGATATGACAGCATTAAAGAAAAATATGAAAAAAATTTTAAATTGCCATAATCTCAGAAACCTTATACAAATATGTTCATTTCTGCCACTTTCCATTCCTTTTGTAATACAAGGACATACCACTTTAAGGTTGGCGTGTCCCTATGACAAAGTAAAGCATATTTTTGTAACTTAAACGTATCTTCTTTTTTGAAAATAAAGGCGACCCACTTTAAAAGATATCTTCTACTTGGGCCTGTTATGTAAAAAGATTATGATAAAAATGTTAAGAAATTGATATGATAAACAAGGTTGGTTTATCATGACCGGGTATTTTGGTTGTCTTGGGGGAAGATTGTAGACTGAGTGTCTTAAGTGCAAAGTTGTGATTCAGATTTACAAATGTAACAAATTTAAGTCTAGATATAAGAAATTATTTTATTTCCCAAGATTTTTTGTGCTAATTTGGAGTAGGAGGAACTGCTTTTTGAAATGGATTCATCTCTGATATATTAATATTTTTCACAGTGTGTTCTTAGGCAACATCTATTAGTCACTAACATAGAGTTTCTCTGACAGCTCTGCTCTGTAATCAGGGTAATGAATTTTCTTGGCAAATCCTGACCCAGGAGACCTTTAGGTGCTAGGATATTTCCAAGATAGGAAGAGCCTTGATTGGGAGTAGATGGACTTGCAAAGTGATGGGGGAGCTTCGTCTGCATATTTTCTTGGCCACATTTTAAAGTTGAACCATTGGTTGGCTCAACTGCCTCACATCGTTCACTTCCTCTGCTTCACCTTTTCTGGTGCCACTAAGCCTCCTATATATCCACCCCATCCTGGCGCAGGTTCAGTGCCAGTCTTCACTGAGGCAGGTGTGTGTGGTCTCAGGTCCCTCACTCTCTGCTTAGCACTAGTCATTTTCCTACACCTGAGATTTGGGCACACTTGGAGGCTCCTGCCCCACTCCCTGGCTCTCTTTTTTGTCAGTCAGCCTGGTTTCATGCTCCAGTGACTACCGGGTTCCAACATTCTCCCTGTGCCGCATCCTCTCCATCCCTGTGTTTGTCAGAGACCTGCTCTGGCTGTCAGCTCTGGTGCCTGTTAACTTCTCTTACTCTTGCCAAGCCTTCTTCCAAGAGCCAGACCCTGCTTCTGCTTCCAGGATGGGTGATGTAGGCTCTGCTTTGCCCTGGGTAAATGTTATAATGTCACTCTGGAATCTTTCTTGACCCTGGATTTACAGCTGCATTCTCCACCCACATGCTGAGTACCCTCCCCCAATCTTCTCTTGGACTTTCTTGGTGGACCTTTGTTTTAATCACTGACATTCTTTCCATTGTGCCCAGCCCATGTTCCTATGCTGGCCGGGTCTGTCTTCAGGCAGCTGTCCTAACCTGGTTTTGAGGCATATCTGCAGTGTCCTTAATCTTCTTCCTCCCTACCTGCCCTGTGCTGCTGGGAAACCCATCTGTCTGATGATACTGAGTTCTGAGACTTAACAAGATGGGCCCACTATTTCTGAACCATTTGTGGGTTGTTATATTGTGAGTGTTTACACATCCTGGTATTGGGTTTCCCCAAGTTCTTTCCATTTCTGCATTATCTGTTTAGAACTGTGGTAGAGACAGCTTATAGCACATGCTCAAAAAGCTTTTGTTGATTAATGTGTATGTGAATGAATGAATGAAAAAAAATCCAAAGCTCAGGGGGGATATCTGCTTGAGGTCACTCACAGATAGCATAAGAGCTGGAATTCAAAACCAGTTCTGCTTAACTTCAATGCCCATAGTGTTTTCCTAGTGACAGGAAGTGACAGCTAATTGATATAGTGGAAGAAATACTCATAATTTTCTCTCTAGCTAGGGAGTGTTTCAACAGTTAAAGAGGAAACATTGATAGGTTTTAACCTTTTTATGTGGCTTCTAGTTTTATTGATTGTGTCTTGGAATGTTGACTGTGAACTATTGTACTGCTGCAGTGTCTGTGATTATGCTGGAGAAATGGCAGTTGCTTCCTGTGTGACCCAGGCAATGTGTGATGCTCCCTGATAAGCAGTGAAAGTTGAGGGTTCTCCTGAGAGACCCCTGGGAGGAGAAAAGCACCAAATGGGATCTGAGACTTGATTTGTCATATGGTTATGTCGTAACAGGAGGCAAACATGTACCCCAAGCAATGGGTGTGATGTTTCGTGGTTATACATCAGTGCAGACTTGGAACAAGGATTTTTTTTCTTATCCTGGGAAGGTCTTAGGAAGGCATTTGGAGCCTCCCACAGATGCCCCACTGCTGGAGATACTCTATGCAGAGTTTCTTAATCTGTTGTTTGTGTGTGTGATTTTTTTTTTTTTTGGTGCCACGGATCCCTTTGGCAGTCAGAAGAATGTTTTTGTATGCATAAAATGAAATATGTAGGATTACAAAGAAAATAAATTTTATTGAAATCCAATTATCACAATATAGTAGATCTAGTAACTGCTGGAATTTTGAAGCAGTGATGTGTATAAATGATATGGCAAGTAACCAGCAGCAATGTGATGTGATAGGAAGCTATCTGGGGTTTCTGTTGGTGACAAATTCATAGGTGCTGCCAATATGACTGTGGTTTGTGCCCTACATTACAATGGAAAAAACCGTAAGTTAGAGGTTTGTGGGGGAAAAATTTTTTTTTCCATTCTAAGTTCACAGTGCCCTAGGTGAAGAACCCCTTCTTTTTGGATAGGAGGGCAACAGCCACTACAAACGCCGTAACCCAGGCCTCCTTATAGGTGGCAGAAGGATCTATAAGGCAATTACAATGTGACAGTTGAGCCCAGATTCATCAGTTCACCTCTTTATGCATCACTTTCTTCTGTGTCACTGAATGAGATATGCTGGCTCCATCCTTACCCAAAGGTTAAATGTAGTGATCTATGTCAAATAAAATATGCTGCATGCCTTCAGGTCCTTAGAAGCAAAGTCAATATTTAGTAGGTGTAATTTCATCTAGACAGATGTAGGGAAAATCAAATGGGGGAGATTAGTTTTCATTATTCATGATTCTTTCTTTACCGACTTTTTTTTCCTCTTTGATGCCCTTCCTAATAAATACTGCCTCATCGTGATAATTTCCAGGGCATAATGAAAAAAAAAACTGGCTTAGTCACATTTCTTCCTTTGGTAAAGTGTGGTTTGTTATCATGTTATGATTAATAATTAAAAATTTCTTTGTTAGTTGAAAGATAGTGGAAAAAAACCCCAAAAAAGGAAAAATCACCTTCACTTCCTCAACTATTTTTGGGAGCTGCATAAAGTAAGAAATGAAAGCCATCTGGTTTTCTGCACCCCTACCACACACGATCAACACAGTTAATAGTGTGGGTTTGAAAAATTTTTTCAACTTTTCCCAGCCTGGTATCTATGTGTGTTGTGTGTGTGTGTGTGTGTGAGTGTGCAGATGTTTGTACTTGTGTGTTTGTGTATATTTGTGTGTGTGTGTGTATCTTTGTGTATGCGCATGTGTGTGTGTGTATTTTATTGATCGTTGTAATCAACTCTGGTAACTCTACTGCTTTCTATCTGGGATGCTTTTCCATACCCTTCCTTTGGCAAGATCAGTGTTTTTAGAGGCGGCACTTCTTCTATTCCCTGTGGTCCTTGGGGTTGGTCACAGAGCACTGCTCTCCCCTGACACAGGGATGAAAATTGAGCCCCAAGCCTGGCTGGCAATAGGGATTGATTAGTCAGGAACAGGTATTTGTAGGATATTATCTAGGTTGGTTCACTTGACAGTCTTTCAACATCTGCTTCCTTTGCTATGGAGTTTGGAAAGCTCCATTTCCCCAGATACCTTTGCAGTGGGGTGGCCATGTGACACTATTCTGCCAGTAAACAGTAAACAGAAGTCTGCTGGGGGTTTGGGGGAAGGCTTTGCTCTCCCGATACAGATGCTGTTGCTTGTTTCTTCTCACCCTGGACCCAGAGATGTGTTAGCTGGAGCAGCAGTTGCCACCTTGGGACCACGAGGAAGACGGAGAGAACTGCGGTGCCTGTGAACTGTGGCCAGCAGTTGCCTACTTTGGGAATTTACTGTGGTCTGAGGGGAAAAACCCCAAACTCTTATGTGTTGAAACTCATATTAGTTGGGTTTTCTGTCACTTGTCTCTAAATGCAAACCCTAACTAATTCAACATGTGTCTCAAGCTGGAACAATCAGTTCCCCTCGGACTTTTCTGTGGGAGCTGAAGGGGAAGAGAGCCTCTCTCTGGCATTGCTCAGTTGGAAGGATGGGAGTCCGGGCTTCCAGGGGCCACTCCAGCTACCCTGAGTGTGATTTTTAGTTATGTTTCTGTCACTTGCAACCAACAGACTTCTGGCTAATAGAGTCTACACAGGCCTCATCCTCCTACACTCGCATGTATGCCTCCATCCCACGGAGACTTCTATGGTTAGTAGTTTGATATGTGTCCTCCAGATATTTGTGAGAAACACACACACATATGTGCATATATACACATAGGTAGTTTTTATTTAAACATAAATGGCATCATACTTTATGTACTTTTGTGTATCTTTTCTTAACAACACGTTTTGAATATCTTTCCATTTTAGCATGTATAAATCCACCTCAATCTTTTTAACAGATGCATAGTATTTCATGGAACAGTTTTACCAAAAATTTGTTTGATCGTATTTCTCTTGATGTACATTTAGATTATTTTCATATTTCTCTGACTATAAGCAATACTACAGTGAACTTTCTTGCAAGAAATTCTTATGCAAATGTGAAAGTATTTTCTAGGGTGGATTTCTATAAATGAAATTGAGGGTGTCAAAGGATTTGTATGTTTTGAAATTTTAACATATACTAGGCAATTTATTTTCACAAAATTTTCACTTACCTCCATGAGCGATAAGTTGATTTAAAATTTTTGTCAAGCTCATAGGCAAAAAATCATCTCATTATTTTTAAATTAGCATTCTCTGGCTATTGATGAAGTTGAGCTTATTTTAAGATATTTACTGACCATTTATAGTGGTTTTGTGAATTGCTTTTTCATATTCTTTTCATGCTTTTTCCTATGAGGTTGTCTTTTTCTTTATTACTTTGTAGGATTTCTTTGTGAATTAAGGGATATATTAATTTTTTAATGGCTATGAGCATTGCAAATACTTTCTTCCAGGTATTTTTTGGGGGAGGTGTCTTTTATTTTCATTTCAGATTTTGGAAAAATTAGGCCTAAAATGGTTTTTCATAGTTTTATAGTAATTTTGGGCAATTTATTGCACTAGCACCAGTGCAGATGTTCCACTTGTGTATTTCATATGAAGAAGCATTAATTAATTATCTATGATGTTCAAGAGTAGTTTTTAATTAGCATTTAAACATTTTTATTATTATTATTGTGATAAAATATACATAACATTTTTACCATCTTACCATTTTTAAGTGTACAGTTAACCTTTTTAAACATTTTTAAGTGTACAGTTCAGTGGCATTCAGTACATTTACAGTGTTGTGCAACCATCGCCACCATCCATCTCCAGAACTTTTTCATCTCTCCAAACTGAAACTCTGTACCCCTTAACAATAATTCCCCATGCACCACCCCCCATCCCCAGCCCCTGGCAACCACCATTCTACTTTCTGTCTCTATGATTTTGACTATTCTGGGTGCCTTATATAAGTGAAATCATACAATGTTTGTCCTGTTGTGACTGCCTTATTACTTAGTATTATATCTTTAAGTTTTATTTATGTTGTAGTATATATCAGAATTTCTTTCCTTTTTAAGGCTCAATGCTATTCCATTGTCTCACCACAAAAACAACAAGGTAACTATGTGAGATGATGAATGTGTTAACTTGATTGTGATAATCATTTCACAATGTATGTGTATATCAAATCATCACATTGTACACTTTAAATATATACAACTTTATTTGTCACTTATACCTCAGTAAACCTGGAAAAAAATAAAGTGCTGTTTAAAGACACATTATAAAAATATTCCACTGTATAAAAAATATGCCACTGTTTGTATAAACCACATTTTGTTTATCCATTCATCTATTAATAGACATTTGGGTTGCTTCCACCCTTTGGCTATTGTGAATAATGCTGCTATGAACATGAGGGTACAAATATCTGTTTGAGTCCCTGCCTTCAATTCTTTTGAGGATATACCTAGAAGTGTAATTGCTGGATCATGTGGTAATTCTACGTTTAATTTTTTGAGGAACTGCCATACTATCTTCCACAGTGGCTCCACCATTTTACATTCCCACCAGCAGTGCACAAGAGTCCCAATTTATCCACGTCTGTATCAACACTTGTTATTTTCTGTTTTGTTTAAAAAAATTTTTTTCTAATAGCTATCCTAATGGGTGTGAAGTGATATCTCATAATGTTTTTGAATCAGCATTTCTAAATACAATGTGTAGTAATTAGTTGTGAGGTAAATTAAAAGTAATTTTTTTAAAACTCAAAAGCAGTGAAGTTTGTAAATGGTTTACTTTAAAAAACTAGAGTGAGGGGCCAGCCTGGGGGCATAGTGATTAAATTTGCATGTTCCGCTTTGGTGGCCCAGAGTTCACCTGTTCGAATCCTGGGTGCGGACCTACTCATTGCTCATCAAGCCATGTTGAGGTGGTGTCCCATATAGAAGGACATACAACTAGGATATACAACTATGTACTGGGGCTTTGGGGAGACAAAAGAAAAAAGAGGAAGATTGGTAACAGATGTTAGTGCAGGGCCAATCTTCCTCGAAAAAACCCACCACCACAACAAACAAACGAACTAGAGTGGATTTAACATAATTTCTTTAATTACATCAGCTTCATGTGTTTGCATTCCAGTATGCTTTCCTGAGTGGGAGAGTAAAGGGTAGAAGTATATTTTGTGTGCCGGGAATTGGTTATAACCTGTAGTCAGTAATCTGAGCATGTCCATTTCATGTGCGTGTGAATATTTTGCCAAGTGTTAGTGAAGCAGATGAACAAAACAAGGTTCCTTATTATATGTTTACAGATGTGGGGAAACTTTTTTGTTATTAATGGTATTAATGGAATTTGATGTAATAAAATGGCCAACTATTTTCAAGATATAGCAAGACATTTCCTGGACATAAGCCTTTATACCTCTTCTCAGAGTCCTTGAATCACCTCCTTCTGAAGGAGCCACCTTCCTCCCGATGCTGCCACCTTTGCTGGTTCCTTTGCTTTCTGGAGTCTGAGTTGAGGCCCTGGATCTGTCTGGCATTCACAGCCCAAATGCTGAGTACCCGCTGCATGAAGTTAGCCTTTTACTTCTACATTTGGATCCTCAGGGCATGGGATCTGGCCTCCTGAGTAGGTTCCTAGGGGCTGGATGGTGGGCTGCAAGGGACCTTGATCAAGGAGCACTGGAGATTGTAGGGAACTGGGAAAATACACCCTCCTCCTTTTCCCTTCCCTGGACTGCTCTGAGGTGGTTACTTCTTGTAGCCAAATACAGAGAAGCCCCAAGTGCCAAGTGAACACTCCTGCTGAGTGACCTGCTGTGTCTCTGCAGAGTGTTGTGAGGGGTGGGTGGTCAGGAAAGGGGCATTGCATCACATTGCTTTGTTGCTTTCCTTGCCTCTCATCCCTTTCTTCTTGTCTAAACCATCATGGGCTTGCAACTTCCACATAAAGTGTCAGCACTTTAATCCTTACTATAAGTTCTACTTCCTGGAGGATTTGGGCCAAGACATCACTCAATGTATATTTTGTGCTGAATTGTTCTGAACTAGCAGCGGTTATAACTAGGGGTGATTATAAGACTCAGTGAATTCTGATATTTCCAAAAATGCCTTCTCTAAAAGCAATTCAAACTAAAGTCTCATTTCTCTTTGATATTAAGCAGTAATTATTGAAGTTTACTGAAAAATTCTTATTAAAAAATAAGATGACCACTCCTATCATCGTATGCGATTATTTTTTGCTGATCATACATATATGTTTATTGCAAAAAATCAGAAAATAAAATAAATAAGAGAAAAGATAATTACAACACAGAGACCATAGTTGGTTGCTATCTTTCCAGCCTCTTTTTCTAAATGTATTTGTGTATGTATATATGTATGCATGTATATTTTTATTTTTACTAAATGGGACAAAACAATCCATTCTGTTTTGAAACCACCATGTTATACTCAATATATTATGAATGTATTTCCATGCCATTAGTCTACAACATCAGTCTTTTGTCTGGTTGCATAGTATTCCATTATTGTTATAGTATACTCTAATATTATTTTAAGTATGCTGTTGTGGGAGTCAAATATGAAATAATATATTTAAAAGTTTTTAGTAAACTGCAAACCACTATACTAAAGTAAATCATAATTATTATTCTTATTTTCTCACCTAGAAAGTTGAAGACCTTTTGTTTGTGGTTATGTTTTTCTGTCTAATCTATCACTTTAGCCTTCATCTTTTCTGAGTCATCTTTTCAGAAGAAGTTAAAATAATAGTAACTGAAGTCAGTGAAACTTTTCCTGCTCCAGGGTATGGGATTTGAATTCTGCTGCCCTGCGGAAAACTCATGAAGGGTATTTTGTGGGTTTAAGTCATCTTGTCTCTTTGGAGGGCTGGTGAAGCTAATTAAAAAATGAACTCACTCTGTATAACTTCTTTATGCATGCTCACATTCCTTACATTCTTATGCATGCATTCTTACATTCCTAATAAGAAATGTGTGAGCACTACATACTATTAGTGGGCAGATGTACAGTGTAATTTCAGACATGTCAGCCCTTTCTGACACTACCTAATGACTTTTGCTGTGCAAAGAATAATGTCACCTGGAGGGGCTGTAATAACGAGCAATTTCTTTACCAATAATAGATAAAACTAGTCAGTGCCAAGGTCCAAACTGTTAGGTAAATTGTGCACAAGTCCCTAGTGGTCACTGGTGTTTCTCCATGATTATCAGAGAATTGTTTAACTTACTGGATGAACAGAAAGCTGGGCAGGTAATTTAGGAGTGTCTCTTAAGGGATATCCTTTGCCTGTTAGTGAATGCCTGGGTTTGGATAGGAATTGGTAGAATGCTGGGACTTGTGTGTGGAAATAATCTTTAGTTAAAGAAGTTGTTAAGCATTTGCATCTTTACATTACTCAGAAAGAAGCTGAGGCATACACACAGGCCAAATAATACAAGACACTATTTTGGTTGACAGTTGAAGACAAGGTTTGTTTTACTCAAGTCTTTGATTGTGGTGTTCATGAAATTCAAGGCATTTTCCAAACTTGAACATCCTTTGGGAGTTCTATCTGAGTTAGAAAAGTCTTAGTAAAAGGAACAAAGGGCTTTCCTCAAGAGTAAACACTACTGAATTTGGTGCAGAAAAATGTGGGTTGGTCTCTAGCAGAGCATTCTTTTTTCAGGCAGGATTAATAATGAATGTTTTATTTATAATATTAGAGAAAAAGCAAGGATGTTGCTTCAGAAATCTGCCTGAGGAATCAAAGAGATAGGATTTTTCCCTTTTCTGGGAAAGACACTGTTCCCTGCTGTAGCTGAAGGAGGCTTAAGAACACCTCTGAGTGCTGTGGGCTGACCTCACTTTCCAGGCTGCTTGTGAAATGGTCTTATTCTCCCTTCTCCTCTTACTCCCCTCCCCCTGAAGGCTTAATTAGATTATATATTGGAGAAATATATGTTTAACTGCAATTAAATATCTAGAAATTTATTAGCATTAAAAAACATACATAGGGGCTGGCCTGGTGGCGTAGTGGTTAAGTTCAGATGCTCAGCTTCAGTGACTTGGGGTTCGTGGGTTCAGATCCTGGGTGTGGACCTATACACCGCTCATCAAGTCATGCTGTGGTGACATCCCACAGAGAAAATGGAGGAATATTGGCACAGATGTTAGCTCAGGGTCAATCTTCCTCACCAAAAACAACAACAACAACAACAACAACAAAAACCATAGGTCCCCTAATCAACTTGCAGTGTAGTAATAACACAAGGGAATCATGAAACTGGCACAAGTTGTTTAAATATTTTTAATAGTACTGTTTAGAGTTTTGGATTCTATTCCTGTTGCTTGTCAAAACACAAATCTACCTCCTGTGGTGCTGATCATAATGTTTGCTCTTCTTATTTATCAATTAAGCACTTTTGTATTTACCTTATTAGAAGATTTTTTTTGAAGGAAGGTGGTAGCTATTTATTTATTGGTGGTTAAGATATCGAACTTGACTCTAGATCTGCTTCCTCCCAGAAAATAGATTCTAACTATGATTTGTGTTTATTCTTCTGTGACATTTGACATAGTTTTCATTAGCAAAGCTGCCCTTTGTTCAATTCCAGTAGCTGTTTCCAAGTGATTTCTTTCTATTCCTTTTCTTCTGAGTCTTGGCGAACAACCTGTTCCTGCTGTGAGATGTCACTCAGCCATTAGCATGTGTCATTGAGAAGACAGTCCTAGGAGAATTCAACAGGGGATTTAAAGTGAAAAGGGTCTAGGCAGACACAATCTGAACTCTGTCATCATTGCCCCCTCATATTTTATCCAATGAACTGCCATATTATTTCCAGAGACTTCACCATCCTACTCTGTTACCTTCTTGACTTTTACATATTTTTTCCTGGCTACCCTTTCTTACTCCAACTATAGACAGGTAATAACCCCCCAAGAACCTATTCTTTTCAGGAGACACAAAGGAAAAGACATTATTTCTCTTTTCAACGGTGTGAAAATTTTGCCCCCATTTTGGGATTGAACATGGAGATCTGATGTAGGCCCAGGAAGATGCTGAAGGGAAAAGGATTTCCTGTTCTCGGCCACACAACTGTGCTTTATTTAATAGTGTAGCATCAGGCCAGGCACATAGTAGTTGCTCAAAAATATTTGTTAAATTGTTTAAAATAAAATTAAACTTTTGTGAAGTGCTTACTATATGCTGGGCACTATTTTAAGTGCTTTCTATGCATTAACTCATTTAACCAATAAATGAATGTTATGAAAGATAGAAGAAATTGCCTCTGAATTGGACAGACATTAATCTGGTCAATATTTTCTTGAAATTTCTGGACATGTTCAAACTCACTTTTGAGATTAGTAGGAAATATTTGCTAAATGTAGCCACTCAGCATTGCAAAATTTTCACTCAATTTCTGTGCTTGAAGCAGGTGTTTAGATAATCTTCTCAGGGATCTGAGAAAACAGAAAAGATATTTCTCTCTCTCTTTTCTCATGTTTGATAGAGTGGTTGGACTTTGGAAGTTTGAAAGTTATTATTGTAAACCAAGATTATTATTATCTTAATAGCATTTTCTTGCATATTTGAAAATGGATATTATTTTACAACACAAAAACCTGTGTAATAATAAACTCTTAGGAGATTGTTTTGTGATGCATAATACTATTTTCCCTGAGAATTCTTTTGCAGGGAGAAAATGACTGTCCTGAATATTATAAAAATAACTCATGTGCATTAGTAGACAACATGGCAGTGCCTTATATGTCTTTTTCCTAGTTCAGGGCCTTTAACGTGGGATCTCAACAAATATTTGTTGAACTCAATAAAGGTAGTTTGGAAAACAGGCAAAAAGTCATCCATATTCTCATCAATAAACACATCCAATGGGGCTGGCCTGGTGGCGCAGTGGTTTAGTTCCCGCTTTGGCAGCCCGGAGTTTGCGGGTCCGGATCCTGGACGTCCGCGGACACACTGCTTATCAGCCATGCTGTGGCGGCGTCCCATATAAAGTAGAGGAAGATGGGCACGGATGTTAGCCCAGGGCCAGTCTTCCTCAGCAAAAGAGGAGGATTGGCGATGGATGTTAGCTCAGACCTGGTCTTCCTTACAAAAAAGAAAAAAACCCCACATCTGCTATTAGCATTTATGGGTATTTCATTCCAGATCTTTTTTTCTCCAAGGATAATGAATATATTTCCATGTTATTATTGTAATCATTGTAACCAGCATTTCAACTATTTTTTTCAAAATGGAAATATCTTCATAACTTTTTCTCATTATAACAGGAAAGATACAACAAATTTAAACCTTTAGAAATGCATTAAGTACAAAATGAAAATTCTTTATAACTTTACTTCCCAGAGATAATGTGTTTAGCAGCTTTATCCATCATTTGAAATACCTACTTGTTATTCCATTCAGTGGGTATAACGATAGTTTACTTAGGTTTTTCATTATTATTGTATATTTAGGATTTTTCTTCCAGCTTTTTCTGTTATAAATAATACTACAATGAAAATACCTTTGCACACAAGCTTTTCCCATATTTATTTGTTTAAGATACATTTCTCAAAATGAAATTACTTGGTCAAAAGCTACGAAGGAACTTAATACCTTTGAGAAATATTTTCAAATTGCTTTCAAAATGGTTGTACCAATTTACATTTTCAACAGAGGTGATTCACAACACCGGTGCCTGTATAGAATATTATCATTCAACAAAGCACTTGCATAATTTCATGAGATAAGTAGCACTTTCTTGTGGTTTTATTTTGCATTTCTTTAATTTCTATTGGAATGTTTCCCCATATTTGTTTATTAGTTGTATTTTCTTTTGTGGATTGTCTATTTGTATTATTAGGCTATCAGAATTGTGAGGTTCTCCTTATCGTCTGTATGAACCCTGTAAGTTGTAAAGAGAGTAATCATTTATCTGCTACATAAGCTAAAATTTTCTCAGTTTATGTCTTTTAATTTTGACATTTTTTTTTAATTTGGAGAAGTTTCCAAGTTTTAGGGAGTAAGGCTATGGATCTTTTGTTTCTTTGATTGCTTTTAAGCTTAGGAGTTCCCTCTCCCTCCAGAGATCTTATAGTTTTTCTACGCTGTGAGTTCTAACTGCTTAATTTTTTGATCCATCTAGAGATCATTTTAGTTATGGCAAGAAAGGAAGTTTCATATTGCTGTTTTTCAAAATTTTATCTCATTTTCTCAACATCACTTATTTGATAATTCTTCCCCTCTCTGTTGATTTATGATGATTCAAATATATGCTTCCAACTTTCAGGTAGCAAAAATTGGTTCCAAAAATTAGACAGGGTCTAATTCTGAGTTATTTATTTTAATCTAGGCGTGTGTACCATTTATGTGTGTGTGTATGACATGATTTTAACTACCTTAATTTTATAGTTGGTTCAGCACATTTTTGTTGAGAGCTCATGTGTATCAAGCTTAGTAACTCACTAATGACATCTCTTTTAAACATTTTTATTTAATATTCTTACCTGCTTATTCTTTCAGATGAATTTTAGAATATTTAAAGTCTCCTCCATAATCCTGTTGGAATTTTAAATACAAACATGAATTTTGGATGTTTTGCTATCTTTACAATAATTTCCCCCTTCTCAACATTTAAATCTTATTCTATTAAATAAAGATTTGTGTTTTTTCATTAAATGCATATTTCACATGGAAATTTTCTCTTTTTAATTTGTATTTCTATAGTAAATAAAATATATTTAAAAATTATATTATCTAACTGGACTACTCTGTAGGAATGTTGTTGATTTAAAGAAATATTTATATCTGGCCCATTCTTCTAAACTCTTTTTTTAGTTCTACTAGTTTTTAGAATTCTCTATTTTGATATCAAGGTAGTCACTCATCTGCAAATAATGATAATTTTGTCTTTTTCTTACTGCATTCATAACTTTTATTTTTTATATGAATAATATGAAATATGAGTAATAGCTTCCTTGTTTTGTGCTTAATCTCATATTTATTTACCTATTTTGAGGTAACAGTGGTTTACAACACTGTATAAGTCTCAGGTATACATCATTATATTTTGACTTCTGTATACACTACTTTGTGTTCCCCACCAAAAGTCTAGTTGCCATCTGTCCCCTTACACATGTGCCCCTTTCCCCTTTCGTCCTCCCCCCACCCTTGTGCTTAATTTTAATATTATGCTGGTAGAATTTCTTTATTAAGCAAGCATAAGGCTGGTTGTTCTTGATCTGATGTAAAAAATAGCTTCTGGGGGCCGGCCTGGTGGCACAGTGGTTAAGTTTTTGTGCTCTGCTTTGGCGGCCCGGGGTTTGCAGATTTGGATCCCGGGCCTGGATCTATGCATTGCTTATCAAGCCATGCTGTGACAGGCGCCCCACGTATAAAATAGAGCTGTTAGCTCAGGGCCAGTCTCCTTTCTTTTTCCCTTCCCTTTAAAATTTTTTTTGTACTATCTTTGTGAGGTTTTCGTATAGGGCTATATTTGCTTTTCTAGAATTAATTAGATTGTTTTCCATTTTTTCTTTATGTTCTGGAGCTGGGTCCATTTACCTAACATGACACTATCTGTTCCTAAAAACTTGAAAGAATTCACCTATAAAACCATGTGAGCTAGAAGCACAAGCATTCTGGTAAATAAGACAAGAAAAAGTGTGTGAAAGTAGTGTATATTTTTTTATTCCTTGCAAACGTCTGCCCTTCTTCGTGAGTTAATTTCCCTTCTCAAATGAGCATAACGAGGATCTTTGTATCTTTCAGATTAATCCATATTTTAAACTGGAATTTTCCTGCTGCAATAATTGCATTTGCTGCTCCATCAGTTCAGACTTGATGGTCTGTTGACATTAGTGGTCCCTGAAAAGCTTTTTGATAGTTTATTTTTAGATTTGTGTTCTGCTCAGGCGAAAGATCCACTTACTTTCTTCTTTGTTGGCATCTTGTTAAGAGTGTTTTATAGTAATGACTCTCGGGGCTCCCCAGAGGGCACAATGTTTTCCTCCTTTGGGAGAAAGCATGGCACAGTCCTGAGAGCGTGGGCTACTTTGGAGACAGATGGATCTGACTTTCCAAGCCAACCACATCACTTATTAACTGTTGACTTTTCTAAATCTCATTTTCCTCATCTGTAAAGTGGGAACAGCAATAAAACTTAAGCCATTGGTTTTATGGGAAAATTAAATGAGAAAATCCTTTTAAAATGCTGAGCACAGATTCTGACACACAGTAAACACAATAAATGGAGCTTTCTTATTTGATGCTTCATATTCATTGCCCCTTTTTTATTACACCAACAGTGTCAAAATGTATTTAGATGTAAAAAGGTTAACTTTTTTATTAAAAAAATTAACTTTATTGAAGTATAATTTACATACAATAAAATGCTTCCATGAATTTTGACAAATATATTCACAATCAAAATATGGAACATTTCCATTTGCCCAAATGATCCCCATGTGCTTCTTCTCCATCAATCTCCATCTCCCGACCCCATTCAGGCAACTATTATAGATTAAATTTATCTTTCCTAGAGTTTCATGAGGATGGAATTGTGTGATAGGTACTCTTTTGCATTGTTTTTTCCCCCCACTCAGCATGTTTTAGAGATTCATTTATGTTGTTGCATGGAGTTGTTTTTTTTAATTGCATTTAGGTTGTATTCAGCTTTTGCTATCATGAATAAACCTGCTATAAACATCTGTGTAACAATTTTTTAAAGAAATGAGTGTGTACATGTTTTCTTTTGAAGAGATACTTGGGAGAGGAATTCCTGAATCAAATGGTAAGTGTGTGTTGCACTTTCTAAGAAGCCGTCAGTTTATCAAAGTGGCTATATTGTTTTACATTTACACCAACAATGTCTGAGAGTTCTAATTGCTCCACATCGTAGCTAACACTTGATATTGTCAGTCTTTTTAATTTCAGCTACTTGAGTGGGGAGTTAGTGATATCCTGTTGTGGTTTTAATTGCATTTCCTTTATAACTAAAGGCATGGAGCATCTTTACGTATACCTTTTGGCATTCCACGCATCTCCTTTTGTGAAATTTCTGTTCAAATATTTTGCCCATTTTAACTGGGTTATTTATCTTCTTTTTATTGAGTTATAAGAGTTCTTGCATATTCTAGATACAAGTCCTGTGTGTCAGATATATGTACTTTGAATATTTTCTTCTAGAAGTTTTATAGTTTGGTTTTTATGTTTAGGTTTATGATCCATTTAAAATTAATTTTTGTGTATAGCGAGGTAAGGATCAAGGTTCACTTTTCCCCATTGAACATAGATTGACTGTATATGGATGGGTGATTTTCTGTACTATTTGTATTCTGTTGATCTATATGTCTATTTTTATGCCAATACCACTCTGTTTTGATTACTGTAGCATTATAGTAAGTCTTGAAATCAGGTAGTGTGGGTTTTTTGTTCTTCTTTTTCAAAATTGTTTCAGCTAGTCTAGGTTCTTTACATTTCCATATACCTTTTAGAATCAGCCTGTCAATTTCTACAGTAAAGTCTGCTGGGATTTTGATTAATATTATGAAGAATCCATAGACCAATTTGGTGAGAATTAACATCTTATCAATAGTGAGTCTTCTGACCATGAATACACATTATATGTCTCCGTTTATTTAGGTCTTTATTTTTTCTCAGCAATGTTTTGTTGTTTTCAGTGTAGTGGCTGCACACATATTAAAAAAATTGTCCCTAAGTATTTATTATTTTTTGATTCTATTATAAATGGTATATATTTTTTTTTTTTGGTGGGGAAGACCAGCCCTGAGCTAACATCCATCGCCAGTCCTCCCCTTTTTGCTGAGGAAGACTGGCCCTGGGCTAACATCCATGCCCATCTTCCTCCGCTTTATATGGGACGCCGCCACAGCATGGCTGACAGGCAGTGCGTCGGCGGGCGCCCGGGATCTGAACTCGCGAACCCCGGGCTGCCAAGCGCGAACTAAACTGCTGCGCCACTGGGCGGCCCCTATAAATGGTATTTTTAACTTCAATTTCTAATTGCTTATTTCTAGAATATAGAAATACAATAGATTTTTGAGTATTGCCCTTGTATCCTGCTCCCTTCTTAAATTCACTTATTATTTCTGGTAGCTTTTGTTTAGATTCCTCAGGATTTTCTATGTACATAAGCATATCATGTCTACTAATAAAGACAATTTTATTTCTTTTTTCCAATCTGTATGCCTTTTATTTCCTTTTTTTATCTTATTGCATTGGCTAGGACTTTTAGCAAAATGTTGAATAAGAGTTGTGAGAGAAGGAATCCTTGTTTTTGATTTTAGAGGGGAAGTATTCAATCTTTCACAATTAAGTGTGTTAACTGTAGGTTTTTCATATATCAGTTGAAGCACCACCATTCTATTCCTAGTTTGCTGACAGTTTTTAACATAAATGGATTTCAACTTTTGTTAAATGCTTTTTTGGCATTTTATGAGATGATCATATTGTATTTATCCTTTTTCTGTTAATATAGTGTATTGCATTGATTGGTTTTCTAATGTTAAATCTTTCATTTCTGGGACAAACTCCATTGATCATGGTGTTTTACTCTTTTTACATATTGATGGATTTAGTTCTGCCTAAGATATCAATTTTTTCATAAAGTTGAGTACAGATCACATAGGATTTCATGTAGCATTAATTCTATTTAAAAAGATAGTGAGATGCAAGGTATAAGGTAGAGCAGATGTTTCTCTAAAACTAAGAGTAAGATTGTAGCCATCAAGGCCAATAGGTGATGTGTTTTATTTCCGTATATTAACTGATGCTAAATTAAAGCTTTCTGTTTTATAGAAAAGTCTTTAGAAATGTAGGAAAATTCATGGTGAATACAATTTCATAAGAATTTTCCTCCTTTATTTTTTTGTTGAAGTTGTCAGTTTATATTCCTGCTAGTGAGCTATAGAAAGCTTTACAAATGGACTTCAATTATCCTAACTGCCTTGAGAGCTGACAAATGCAATTGCCTGGATGTTTTACGTGGGCTCTGCAATCCAACATCAAGACTTCTCTTCCCAATAGAATTTAAGTAATGTAAACAAAAAAAGGGCATGAGGGAATGAAAATGTGCAGAGCAAAGTCACGAGGAGTAAATCAGCTTTGAGTGATGATCCAAGGGTTATGCTTGTGATGCTATTGAGGATTATTCTTCATTGTATTATCTGAGGCTAAAACTGCAAAGTGATCTTTAACATTGTCATTAGATTTGTCACAGTGGAATCTCTCTCTCTTTCTCTCTCTCTCTGGTAATAGATAAGTTCTAATCAGAGCCTCCAGGGCAAACCTTTTGGGAGCACTTAAAAATATGCAAGAAAAAGATCCCTTAAATTGACACTGAAGTGTGTGCACCCTTTTGAGAGTACCATAGTCCTTTCCCAAGGACCTCCAGACTCTTCTAGTGCCTCATGCTGTGTCCACTTACAGAAAGGGATAACCATTCCAAGAATAGATCTGGAAGGCCTCTTGCAGTCAAAAATCAGCATGAATACATAGTTCCTTTATGTAAGAGACTTAGGAGTTCTGCTCTTGTTTGAGGACTTCTTGAAAGCAACATCTATTTATTGTTGGTGAATGATTGTATAGTATACCTCCTGGTCTGTTTAGTGAGAATGTCTATTAGGTCGGAACTGCGTTCCTGTTCGTGTTGAAATTTGTAAAGCAACACAACAGCTGAAACTCTTAGCTTCATCTTTTTAGAACAGAGGTTGACAAATTATGGACCCTCAGACCAGATTCAGTCCTTGAGCTACGAATGATTTTTACATTTTTAAATGCAACATTTAAAAAGACTGTCTATTAGACAGTCTATTAGAACAGTTGCCTAAGAATTGAGGACGTTGCTTCTTGGCTCATAAAGTCTAAAAACGTTTACTATCTGGACCTTTGTAGAAAGTTTACTGACCCCTGGTTTGGAAGATAGTTCTGACATTGCAATTTACACCAAAGAAAAGGAGTGCACTCACATTTGTTTATAACATATAAACAAATTGAATTAAGATGTGTTTGTTGGATGGGTATCGTAGTGTTGGTGTGGTGTGTGTATGTGTGTGCATGTATGTGTGTGTGTGTAAGCCAAAGGTCTGGGATCCTTTGCTCAGTTGTGTTTGAGTGTAGCCCAATATGGCAGACCCCAGGCTCTGATGATGTCCTGCCATTTGACTAGCCACCAGCCTACTTGAGCATGGCTGCCCTTAGGCAGCTAGGCAATTAGGTTAGCCTCTTCCCATGCGCATCTGTATTTTCAAGGGTCTACTTATTTGCTTCCTAAGAAATCAGTCAGCATTTGATGACTGTTCTTATCAAGCACACCTAAGATTTGATTATAATCTCTCAGGCAAACTTGGAGATTTTGGGAGAAATGAACTCTCCAAATCTGCTTTCCTACATTCCCCACATTACTGATTGCCTTCCCAGTGTCAGATACTAAGTGCTTTACATTATTTCATTTAATCCTCCCAACTTCTCTGTGAGATATGATTAGCTTCCTTTTACAGATTAAGAAATGCAAGACAGAGACTTTTCTTAGGGCTCTGGCTCTGATTCCTTAAAGTGAGATGCAGGGATGAGGGACCCGAACAGGTGTAGCCAGCAACATAGAGGAAATCCCCACACTGAATAATAAGCCACCAGAGCATTATTATCCAAATGGTGAATTCATCTATAAATAGGAAATCTATTTTTTTCTGGAATGTGAAAGCAAATTAAAAAACATCTTTTATGCACAGCAGGATTTCAGAACAGGTGCGTGCATTGGTGCTTGCTGCTCAGTTTTCAATTTGTTCTGCAGCCGTGGCAACAGGCCAGCTCCATGTGTAGGTGGAATAGAAAACTGCCCAAATGCCTGAATTCTCTATAGCAACATGAGACTTAGGCATTTGAGGCAAGGGGCTTCCTTCCATTCCCCAATCCTTCCTGGCTACTCACTGATGCTTGAAATGCATTTAACAAGGTACAAAGACTTTGAATCACTAATTCGAGAAACACTTCCTAGCAGCCCCTCCCCAAGGCTCTTATACCGGTCTGTATGTCTTAATCCTGGTACTTACCATACGATATAGACAGGGACTGGGAGTTATATTTCTATATTCCTAGCATCCAGCACAGTGTCAGGCCTAAAATAAGTTGATTATTAAATATTTGTCGATGAATGAAAGTTTACACTTATACTTAGGTGTAAATGACTAATAGCAGAACCTTTCCTGATAGCTGGTTTTGACTGGGTCTGGGTAAGGAAGGGGCTCCAGCAGAGGAGGAAAGAAGCAGAGTGAGGAGGCTGAGAATATTAAAGCAAACTTCACCTCTTTCACAATTTTCCTTGAAGCCAACCCTAACTTGCTAGCTGAGTATGGAGCTGAGTGATGTGGGAAAAAACTTGTACACTAACTTGTGTACAAGTTACTGTGAGTGTTTCCTCTAGTGTTCAAAGTGTGTAGTATGCTACCTAGAACTACAATCCTATGACAATAGTGAAGCCCTCTTTTGGGCACTGAGTCTTAGCAGAGTATTTCAGTTTTTGTGTGTTGGCAGAGATTTTTTCCTTCTGTGACTTGGTTTTAGGGTTTGATGTTAGTGGCTATCCACATCACTAACTTAACCTGCAGTTCCCAGGAGGGCTGTTGTGGGGTAATGCTGTCCCGTACCTAGCAGGCTTGAATTAGTGACCTGTCCAAAGCTGACCAGAAGTACTGGACTGGAAATGCCAGGAATTCATCTCTCCAGGGAGCAATCCTCAACCAATGGCTGATGGAAGTTTGGGGACAAATACCCCACCCCCTTGCCTCTCTTGTCGGATGACCTGGAGATGTGTGTTTTACACTGCTTCCCAGTTTCCCCGTGGGATTAAGCTCCAGTCACCCCCAGTGGTAGCTAGCTTGCCATCACACCTTTGTTGGCTTTCTTCTCTTCCCTCTCTCAGTTCCTACGCACCTACTGGAGGTAGTGCTTCCTGCGCCTCTGGAAGAAACTTCTTGCACTGGAGTGGTTGCCATAGGGTCTGCTTCTGGGGATCCCACACAAAGACAATGGTTTCGCTCATTCCAAAGTAGACACTACTATCTTGTGGTCATCACTTAAAAACTGCTGGGTTTGTTTTGTTTTTGGCGAGGGTTGGGAGGAGAGCAGGATGGAGAGACAGGGATGAGGATGTATGGGTTTCTGTTGACACTTGATTTCCCTGCTCACTGTGGACTATTAACTCATCAGTGTTGAGAGAATGAGCGTCTTTCATGTCTACTAGTAATTGCATCATTCAGGAAAATCTCCTCTGCTTCAAATCGAGTCCTTTGCGCCCAGCCTATTCATCAATTTTTGCAAAGCTGATGTTGATAGCCTTGCTCAGGAGCACCTCCTCCGAAAAGCCCGGATGAGAAAAGCCGTTTGGCTTCCATTTCAATCAGGTACCAGCACCCTTTGCCCTTGTCCTCCTGCACTTCATTTTCCTCTCCCAGGCAGTGTTGAACATACCAGCCCGTGGCAGAGCATTTAGGTGAGATGTAAGGGGTGATGCTGCTCTGCTCAGTCGATGTGTCACCCTGAGCTGCGCAGCTTAGGCAGCAATCCCGTAGCATGGGACGTAATAAGACAGCAGTGTTGGAGTATTATGAACGTGTCAGGATGATGAATTTACTATAACAATATCACCATTGGCAGCACACGCAATGCATTATATCTCAATCTGTCATTTTCCATGGCCATACATTGTGTGGAATCAAGCTATTTTTTTTCTTTTGGTTTTGAGTGATGCTTGTAATGGTGGTGGTGAGAAAGGCAGAAGTGGATAATGATTTTGGATAGTCTTGTTCGAGTTAACTGTTGTTGCCAGGAGACAGGGGGCTGTGGGGTGTGTGTGTGTGTTTGAGAGAGAGAGAGAGAGAGAGGGAGAGAGGTGTGTGGTAGTGGAAACTGGGAAGGGGGAGAGGGGATAGAAACAAGATATTATTAAAACATTTAAGTCTTTTGGGGCCGTCCCAGTGGTGTAGCGGTTAAGTCTCGCATTCCACTTTGGCAGCCCGGGGTTCACAGGTTTGGATCCTGGGCGCAGACAGACGCACCACTTGTCAAGCCATGCTGTGGCAGAGTCCCATATAAAGTAGAGGAAGAAGGGCACGGATGTTGATCCAGGGCCAATCTTCCTCAGCAAAAAGAGGAGGGTCGACAACGGACGTTAGCTCAGGGCTGATCTTCCTCATCAAAAAAAAAAAAAAAATTTAAGTCCTGGGGTAAAGTCTTCGTTAGGCTATTTAGGAAACTTATGCAACATAACCATTTACCTATACTCCCTTCCAGGGTCACCTTGCTCAAACACAGGGCAGGAAATTGGAAGCTTTTATTTGTAGCCCATATTGGGATATTAACTTGGAAAATGATCTTTAGCATCTTGTGCTTTTCTGCATTGCTTTCAGCTCTTCCATGATCCCCCACTCACCCTGTGACCACTGGTCACTTCCTGGAACTCTCAGACCCTCTTATTGATTGACTGCTGCTGCTCTACATAGGGACAAGGGGAGAGTTTTATACAGACAAGACATCCTTCTGTTTCCTGCCATATTCCCTTATTCTCCACTCTTACCAGCACCTCACACAGGGCTGTATGAATGTATTTGACTTTGATGAAAAGTTGGGGGACAATGAAAGAAAATTAAAAGGTAGGAGTTGAAAATTTAAATCTGTGTGGATCTCTTAGAAGATCTAAGAGGAAAACATACAAGAAATTAAATCCTTCACAAGAGGGTGCCTATAGTAAGGTGAATAATGGTCACACGAAGATATCAGATCCTAATCTCTGGAACCTGTAAATTTTACCTTATAAAGAAAAAGTCTTTGCAGATGTGATTAGATTATGATCTTGACACAAGGAGATTATCCTGGATTATCCAGGTGGACCTTAATTCAGTCATAAGTGTCTTTATATGAGAGAGGCCAAAGGAGATTATACACATATAGGAGAAAGTGATGTGAAAATGGAGGCAGAGATTAGAGTGATGTGGCCTCAAGTGAAGCCACAAGAAACTGGAAGAGGCAAGGAAACGGATAGAATTCTTTTATGGGTGTACCCTGTCCTTATATAATTCATTCTCCTAACTTTCCTCCGCATGGGTATCTCCAAGTACTGTTTGGGAAACCTCATACCTATCCATAGGAGTTGATCACATCCTAGGAATTATTCCTCTTCCCTCTTTCCTCTGAGAGTCTATTTTCCCAAATCTGAGTGATTGGGCCTAAAGTTATGACAGCCACCCACCACAAGAAATGTGAGAGTAGATCTGAACACAACAGAACTGTCCAGATGGAGATGGGGGCTTTGCTACTCTGAGTCTCACACTGGTCCAGAGTGGACAGAGGTTCTCCCTTTTGTGTCCTCTTCAAGATCTCACAACCAGTGTGAGTTGAGTTGCTTCTGTTTCTTCTCCCAAATTCACACATACACACACTTTTATGGACAAACATGAGTTCCCAGAGATAGTACAGTCTATATCCACAGGGAGAAGGAAACAAAATATCCCTAACTGCCTTGTAATTTGTAGTTCGACTATCATAATTTGACTGAGTCAGTCCACTACACTATTACAGTACTACTACTGCCAAGTAGTATTGGTTCCTTTCCTTCATTCCCCCTTCCAAATTTTTCCCTGTTGGGGTCTGCTGGAAACAAGCAGAGAGTCTGGTACTGGACCATTTGGCTCTTCATGGCTGTCTCTTTAATTACTCAAAGATAAGCATTGAGATTATTGCCTCGATAAAGACTTAATTAAGTTTTATTCTAGCTTGTGTATAGCAGAAGGGAGGTAAGTGACTTATTTTTCTAGTTCATTCAGTTGACTGGAACTGTGGGAGTCAGTTCAGAAGGGGCTAGGAGAGGAGAATTAGTCTCATTAAAGGAACAGGAAGAAGAAGATCTGGTTCGCTTGGAGGTTGTGTTGGCAGTTGATCATTGGTGCCATTTAAGGGAGGGCTAAAACCTTTCTTGCCTGAAGACATCTTAACCTTCTCACCAGCCTACAGTTGTACTTACTCCCTTTCTCCTTGACTTGAAATTCTCACCATTAACAAGAGCTTATTATACGCCAAAAAGGGGTGCGTTTTCTCCAGAATTCTGGTTTTCTGGAAAGCAAAATGGAGCCTTAGTTGGGCTATCCTTTCCTAGAGCCCTTGCCCAGAACACGTTAGCTATGCATGAGAATTTCCTTCTTTTCACATCTCTGTCCATATTGTCAGATTTTTTAATCTTTTGCCAGACTTTCAAATATGAAATAGTATTTTACTCTGGTTTTAATTTGTGTTTCTTTGGTACTCAGTGAAGTTAAGCATATTCTCATGTGCTTATTACCATTTGAGTTTTTTCTTCTAGAAATTGCCTGTTAATAGCCTTTGTCTTTTTTCTATTTGTGCAGTTTAGGTTTCTTATATTGATTTTTTTTTCTTTTTTTGTGAGGAAGACCAGCCCTGAGCTAACATCCATTGTCAATCCTCCTGTCTCTCTTTTTTTTTTCCTGAGGAAGACTGGCCCTGGGCTAACATCCATGCCCATCTTCCTCTACTTTATATGCGATGCCGCCACAGCATGGCTTGACAAGCAGTGAGTCAGCTGGCACCCGGGATGTGAACCCGTGAACCCGGGGCTGCCAAAGCACTAACTAAACTGCTGTGCCACTGGGCTGGCCCCTCATATTGATTTTTATATTCAGGATACAAACAGGTATTGAAATATATTAGGAGTGATGTTGTCAAGATGGTGACATAGGATGTTCCCAACTTTAGCCCTCCTCACAAGAAGACCAACTAGCAACCGTCCATAGATAAGACACCATTGTGAAAATCCCAAAACCCAGAGTGAGGGTGAAGCACTCTCCTGGACAACAGAGACTGAGACAGGCTGCATTAGGAGGGTAGGGGGAGCAGCTACACTTTGACTGCATCACCCCTCCCCCACGCCGGCGCAGCACCACACTAACAGGGCCCCCCTTGGCCTACGGTTTCTCCAGTGGGAAAAAGAGGACCCAAGGTGGTCATTCAGCTTCCACAGCATAACAAGATGCTTGGGAGGCTCAGTGGGGTCTGACCTTACAGGGATCACTGGGGGCCTGCCAGTGATCGGAGGCCAGCCAATGGCGCCATCTGGTCAGGAAGCACAGCCTGAGGCCTCACCCAACCAGGAGTGATTGTGGAACATGCCTGCAGCCCTGTCCGACTGTGGAATCCAACCAGTGGTGCTGCACTGTCAGAGAACACAGCCTGCGGCCCGGCCCAAATTGAGGGGACTGCAGAGCCCAGCTAGTGGCCCCACCTGACCACGGAACACAACCAGCAGCCCCGCCTTGCCAGGGAGCCCACCCTGTAGCCCTGCTTGAATGCTCATATGGAACCACTAAAGACCCTGAATAGCCAAAGCAATCTTGAGAAAGAACAACAAAGCTGGAGACATTATACTTCCTGATTTCAAACTATCCTCCAAAGCTATCAAACAGTATGGCACTGGCATATCAATCTAAACAGTGTGGTACTGGCATAAAAACAGACATATAGACCAATGGAACAGAATAGAGAGCCCAGAAATAAACCCACACGTATACAGCCAACTAATATTTGACAAGGAAGCTAAGAATACTTAATGGGGAAAGGATAGTCTCTTTAATAAATGGTGTTGGGAAAACTGGACAGCCATGTGCAAAAGAATGAAACTGGACCCCTAACTTTCATCACTCACAAAAATGAACTCAAAATGGATTCAAGACTTAAATGTAAGACCTGAAATCATAAAACTCCTAAAAGAAAACATAGGGGGTAAGCTCCTTGACCTTGGTCTTGGCAATGATTTTTTGGATATGACACCAAACCTACAAAAGCAATAAAAGCAAAAATAAACAAATGAGACTACATCAAACTAGAAACCTTCTGCACAGCAAAAGAAACAATCAACAAAATGAAAAGGTAACTGATGGAATGAGAGAAAATATTTTCAAATCATATATCTGACAAGGTGTTAACATCCAAAATATATAAGGATCTCATACAAGTCAATAGCAAACAAACAAAATCCAAAACCCCCCTCAAAAACAAAAAGCCCAAAGAATCCAATTAAAAAATGGGCAGAGGACCTGAATAGACATTTTCCAAAGAAGACATACAAATGGTCAACAGGTACACGTAAAGGTGCTCAACATCACTAATCATCAGGGAAATACAAACCAAAACCACAGTGAATTATCACCTCACACTTGTTAGAATGGCTGTTATAAAAAAGACAAGATAACAAGTGCTGCTGAGGATGTGGAGAAAAGGGAACCCTTGTGTACTGCTGGTTTAAGCATAAATTGGTACAGCCACTATGGAAAACAATATGGAGTTTCCTCAAAAAATTAAAAATAGAATTACCATATGATCTAGCAATCCCACTTCTGGATATATATATGTGAAAGAATAAAATCACTATCTGGAAGATATGTCTGCACTCCCCTGTTCATTGCAGCATGATTTACAGTAGCTGAGACATGGAAATAACCTGAGTGTCCATCAAAGGATGAATGGATAAAGAAAATATGATACATCTATATAAGGGAATATTATTCAGCTGTAAAAAAGAAAGAAATCCTGCCATTTGTGACAGCGAGGATGAACCTTGAGGGCATTATGCTAAATGAAATAAATCAGGCAGAGAAAGACAAATAATATATGTATGACCTCACTTATATGTGGAATCTAAAGAAAAACCGAACTTACAGAAACAGAGTAGATTGGTGATTGCCTGGGGCAGGAGTCAGATGGAGGAAATGGGTGAGGGTGGTCAAAGGGTACAGACTTTCACTTACGATATGAATAATTTCCAGGGATCTAATGTACAGCCTCTAGTTAATACTGTGCACTTGAATGTACTTGTTAGTATTGTCTACTTAAAAGTTGCTAATAGAGTGGATTTTAAAGGTTCTCACCACACACACAAAAACTAAAACTATGTGAAGTATTAACTAACCTTAATGTGGTAATCATTTCTCGATATATGTATATCAAATCATCATATTGTACATCTTAAGCTTATACAATGTTATATGTCACTTATCTCTCAATAAAGCTGGGGAAAAAAAAGAAATGTCTTCTCTCAGTCTGTGGCTTAGTTTTTCATTTTATGGGTTTTTTTTTTTTTCCATATGGGGTTTTAAATTTTAATGCAATTGAACTTATCAATCTTTTTCTTTATGATTTGGCTTTTCCTATCTTCTTTAAGAAATTCTTTCCTACCCTCAGATCGTAATGATATATAACTATATTTCTCTGCAAAAGTTTTAGATTAATTTTTTATGTTTACATCTTTTAGTCCACATAGATTTTAGTTTTTGCATGCAATGTGAAGTAGGAATCTAAATTATATATATATTTCCATTTGGAGTTCATTGTCTTAGCATTATTTAATTATAATACCACCTTTGTTTATATATATGTGTATGTATATATGTATATGCCTGTACCGTATATAAAGTGTTTGTTCTATTCTATTGATTTGTCTATTTATGCTCTAACACTCACTGTTTTAATGATTACAGCTTAACATTAGTAAGCCAAGATGTCTAGAAGAGTAAAATTCCCCTCCTCCTCTATCTTCTTCGAAATCGTCTTGCCTATCTTTGGCCCTTTACCATAGTTTTGCATGATTTGGCATAATTGAGAACATATTATATGTACAATTTCCTAACCTATTTTTCACATAACTTGATAACTGAAGATTTTAAAATGTTATTAAAACTTTTGCCAAATTTTATTTACGGTAGCTCATACTATTTCCTTGTGTGCTACAGCATATTTTCTTTAACTATTTCCATATAGCTGGACATTTATTTCCATGTTTTCTTATATATAATAATACCATAATGAACATCTATATGCATAAAGTTTTTTCCATCTTTAGGATGATTACACTAGAGTATATTCTCAGAAATGGAACATAATTAACAATTTGATTTTCAAAAGAATTTTACATTGTCACCAGAAATTTTTGAGACTATACATTTAACCAGGTCTTCGTCAGCACTGGATACTCTCATTTTTAAAATGAGAGATAGCTCATCCTAGTTAATAATTTTGCCTCCAACTGGTCCTGAAAAGAGGCAATTTTCTAAAGACCTTCATCAATATTCCTAAATATTGAGGAAGGAATGGGCTAGCAATAATTGTCTGGATGGGGATGGCATTTGAAGGAAGAAGAGAGAAGAGGAGCTGGAAGAAATTAATCCCAAAGTGGCTCTTTTGGTTTGGTGTTAGAAATGAGGCTATTTCTATTGGCTTCACTAACTGCACCCTCATTTCTTCCTCATGTCCCCTGATTCCATATGCAGATTTTAGAATATAGTGGCTTTTTGACAGATTATTTAAATCCCAGTGAGGTGGAACAGTATTCAGATTGTTTATAATGACTATCATCAGTGGCAAATTAGTTTAGCCTGTCTCAGTTTATTCTCTTTGACAGCTTCATGTTTATTTCACACCATAGAGGCTGAAAAAGAAAACACTTATAAAGGAGAACTTGTTTTATTGTCATTTAATTATATGAATAATAACACAATCAAGAATGTGTTTAGGACCCTGTCCCAGCCACAAAAGGAAACTGAACCTGAAAGACCAAGCCAATTAGGCTTTTTAGTAGGTTTGCTTTACTATTTTTGTTTCCCACATACTAGTTTCCTTTTTTATTGAATTCTGTCAAATTTGTGTTTTTCTAGAAATGGAAATTTAGGAAATAGACAAGTCCTGGTAATTGCAAATCATGCATGATTGCTTGGCCTTGGAATGTACTGTCTGGGATGCTGTATCTCCTAACCATGAGTTTGACAAATGGGGCACTTTTACCTGTTATTGCAATTAAAAGGTTAAGAATACATTAGATTTCCAGAACTCATTCATCTTGCATCACTGGAACTTTGTACCCTTTGACCAACATCTCCCATTTCCCCCTCTCCCTTACTCCTGGCAGCCACGTTCTACTCTCTGCTTCTATGAGTTTGACTATTTTAGATTCTACATATAAGTAAGATCAGGCAATATTTGTCTTTCTGTGTCTGCCTTATTTCATTTAGCATAATATCTTCCAGATTCATCCATGTTGTTGCAAATAGCAGGATTTCAGTCTTTCTAAAGGCTGAGTAACATTTCATTGTTATATATATCACATTTTTTTTAGTCCATTCATCTGTTGACAGATATTTAGGTTATTTCCATGTTTTGGCTATTGTGAATAATGCTGCAGTGAACATGGGAGAGCAGATATCTCTTCAAGATAGTGATTTCATTTCCTTTGGATAAATACTCAGAAGTAGAATTGCTGGATCATATGGTAGTTCTATTTTTACTTTTTTGAGGAACCTCCATACTGTTTTCCATATTGGCTGTTCCAATTTACATTCCCACCAACAGTGCACAGTGGTTCCCTTTTCTCCACATTCTTGTCAGTGCTTGTTACCTTTTGTCTTTTTGATAAAGCCATTCTAACAGGTGTGAGGTGTTCCATTGGAACAGCATGGTGACTATAGTTAACAACACTGTATTGTATACTTGAAGTTTGCTAAGAAGGTAGAACTTAAATGTTCTCACCATCAAAAAAAAAAAAAAAAAAAGAAAAAGAATGAATGAAGGAATGAAAGAAAGAAAATGGTAACTGTGAGGTGATGGATACGTTAGCTTGATTATGGGGATCATTTCACAATGTATACATATGTTGTGGGGGGATCAGAATTGGCCCCCCCCGAATGTTTCTTTTTGGATGAGGATTATTTTAGGCTAATGAGGATTATTACTTTTATAAACTGCAGACCTGGGAGAAGCTCTGAAAAGTAGAAGTTACCCTTTGTAAGAGACCTTTACGTTTGTAAGGAAAATCTCCATCTGTAAAGGTATCTCCGGCTCTGTACCAGGGAGAAGGGGGATGACTTATCTCTAGAAACTCTTACCAATGCAGAATGTGAGGACTTAAATCTGCATAATAACCTTACTCTTGTTTACTGTGCTTTTCTGCTAATCTCTCATAGCTGCCTCCCTCCACCCCCAACATCCTCCTTTGTCTTTACCTGAAGATGCTATTTAAAATGAAAACCTTGGCCATTTTGGTGAGTTACCCAGTTTCTCATAGGTCTCTCTCATGTATACATGTTATAAGGCTTTGTTTGATTTTTCTCCTGTTGTTCCATCTCATGTCATTTTAATTCATGGCCCAGTCAGAAGGACCCAGAGAGGGTAGAGGATAGGTCTTCCTCCCCTACAATATCAAAACATCAAGTTGTATACCTTAAATATATACAATTCTTATGTGTCAATTATACCTTCATAAAGCTTGAAAAAATGTTAAAAATCAAATTAAGAAAAAAAGATCATGAATAAATGTAAGGTACCTACACATTTGCCTCTTGATGATCTCCTTGGGTACTTCGCTTTCTCTGAGTTATCCCAGCAGAAATTTAGTTCTAGTCTGTCTGTTTCACCCCTTCTAGGCAGTGTCTCTAATTACTGCAAGGTAATGTTGGTATTAGCATAAACAGAACAATAAGAAAGAGGAATCTATTCATAGAAAGTATGTATAATTCTCTTCCAAAAATCTGGTTCCATCAAGAGAATGTGCGTATAGCTACCTGATGCTGGACATTCACCAACACAGGAAAACCATCATTCACCAAACCCACATGCATCAGGGGAAGTATAGTGAAGAGTTAGGAAAAGGGCTGCCTCCATCAAAGCCTGAGTGGGTCTGTAACTTGGCACCACTACATACCAGCTGTATGGTCTGAATCAAGTTTCTTAATCTTTAGGGGCTCAGTTCCCTTATCTGTAGGGTGAAGTTGTAAAGATGAAATGAGTTAACGTGTGTAAATTGTTTGGCACATGTAAGTACTTGGTAAATGTTGGCTATTATTATTAATTTGTATCTGAAACCCTGAGCAAAGTCCAAAGGCAGTGGACACATTGGGTCTCAAAGAGACTTGTCGGCCCTCAGTCTATTCTGAACAAATAACATGCTAGTGTCACAGGTTGAGCTCCCTGGAAGCAGCCTCAGAGATGGAGATTAGTATGTTAATCAGGGCCTGTCCTTGAGATCATCAGCTGGGAAGGGAATGAAGCAGAGGTTGGGCAGAGGTGATTTTTGTTTTCCTGATTAGACCTTGACTGATATATACCTTCCCTTTTCTCCAATTAGCAAGAAAGTTCTGTGAGGGCAGTGGGTACTGTTTGTTTTTGCTTATCAGGGTATTACCTGGATCCAGCACAGAGACTGGAAGGAATTTCAACAGCGCTGCAGCCATTCTCAGCCCTGGACTCAGTGGGAGTCCCTGCCACCATCCAGACTGTTGTGTGAAATCTCAGATGCTAACATAACATTCTGGTGACAAGTTCAATCTTTCTGACTCTCTCACTCCTTTACTTTCACTGCAGTTCAAAAGCAGTATAGCAAATGCAGAAACAGAATTTATATGTCTGTTTTTTATAGCAGCTTTTAATTGGAAGTAATATAATACTGTGTATTTCCTTCCCTCTCTCCTTCCCTGCCTCCTTCTCTTCCTTCCTTCCATCCTTCCTTCCTTTGTTTCTCCTTCCATCTCCCTCCTCTCCCACCTCCTCCTCCTCTGCTGCCTCGCCCACCTCCTCCTCCTCCTCCTTCTTCTTCTCTCTCTCTTTCTCTTTCTCTTTTGGCATGCCTGCCTGGAAGCCCAGAGCCAATCTTTCACCTGAATATGTTGACTCTATCAATCATCCACTTATTTTATTAAATATATATTTCTTTGCATGGCTACTGGAATTCAGGTACCCGAGGTACAAAGATGACTAAAATGTGGCCCCTGCTCTCCAGGAATGCTGATAGAAGAAACAGACATGTGACTATACATGCTATAATAAAGCCAAGTGTAGGAGTTCTGTTGGAATGTAGTTAAAGGACTGACTAATTCTGTGTGGGTATAGGTAAGCTATCACAGAGGGTTTGCATCTTGAAGGCTGGATAGAATTTCTTCAAGCAGACAAGGAGAGGAAAGGCACTCCAAGTAGAAGGAACAGCAAGAGCAGAAGTATCAAGGACTAGAAGACAGTTCTTGGGCCTTTAGATAGGTTGCAACAGCTCAGGCCTGGAGTGCTATGTGGGGAGGGGCAGACCTGAGTGGGGAGAGGTGGGCCAACCAGATCATAATGGCCCTATGAACTTTGCCAAGGAGTTCAGCCATCATACTGTGGTGATGGCAAAACCTTTGAAGGGTTAAAGTAGGTGAACACCATGATACAACATGCATTTTATACAGATAGTATAATGGATCAGAGAGGTGTAAGATCCGAGGCTCTCACAATTATTTAGGCAAGAAATTATGCCTGAAATAACCTATGGTTGTGGGCTTGGAGATAAGGATATAGATTAAGAAATATATTTAAGAGGTAAACTGATAGGAGTTGTAGTTAAGAGTGAAGCTTCTGGAGCCAGGCTGCCTGGGTTTGAATCTTGGTTCTGCCTTTTAGTAGTTGTGTGATCTTAAGTGACTAATGTGGAATAAAATAAAGTAAAAAAGACCCCTGAGGACAAGATGGACTCTATGTGGCTAACCAGGACCTAAGAAACCAAAATGGAGTCAAGTGGCCACTATGGGACTGGGATGTAGTCACATACTCTGTTCTTGGAAAAACCACGGAATGCACTCTTAAGCTTTGACTCTGCCAAAGTTCCTGATTTTACAAAAGCCCCTAACAGCCACCTGGACCTAACCAATAAAACTGTGACCTGCACCAGCCAATCAAGACTAAGTAGGCTTGCATCCCTTATTTGCATAAGGAGCCCTGAGTGGGAACTGGGCGGGAGCTTCTTTTGTTTTTCTTTTAAAGAAATATCTCATTTTTTTTTTTTGCTGGGAGAGATTTGCTCTGAGCTAACATCTGTTGCCAGTCTTCCAATCTTCCTCTTTTTTTTTTTCCTTCCCAAGGCCCCAGTACATAGTTATATATTCTAGTTGTAGGTCCTCCTAGTTCTTCTATGTGAGCTGCTGCCATACCATGGCTACTGTCAGATGAGTGGTGTGGTTCCTCGCCACGGGAACCAAGCCAAAAAAGTGAGAAGGCCGAACTTTAACAACTAGGCCATCAGGGCTGGCCCGGGAACATCTTAAAAGACAGCCCTCTTTCTTTGTTCTCCCGGGAGTGTACTTTTGGATTGCTGCAAAAGGCTGCAGCAATTTTCCTAAGTAAAATTTTATATTCCAGAGATTTTTGTTCACACTACTTAAGCATGGTACTTCAATTTCCTCATCATACCCTCAAGTAAAGAGTATTAATTCCTCACCTCTGAGGCAGTGCCCAGAAGTAGGGCTCTGTATATTAACCCAGCCATGATTGGGAAAAAAGATGTCTGGGTGGATCTTGGTACACACTCTGAAAACATGAGTTTTCACCATGCTGGGATCCAGCATCTTCATCTATAAATTTACACAGAGGTGACATACACAAAAAAGTGTTCCTAGGAGTAATAACTTGCTTAAATATTATTCTGCAACGAACTGTTCTTTATCTAGGACCCTACATTTCAGGTATATTTCAGGAATTACTTATTTCTCATTGGAACAGATTTCAATCTATATACATTTTTATTTTAAAATAGTTGAGATAACATAATAAATCCAGCTAAGTTTCCCCTAAGTTGCTGTGTGTGTTTGGGAAGTAAGGACTTATTCAACTTAAACTTCTTTTACAGTCTTCATAAAAAAAAAAAAAAAAAAAAGGAGTAAATTAGTATGTTGAAAAAAACCAATTTAGAGCAGTATTGGCATATAAGAAATTATATTGGGTGAGGCAGGGATGAAATTAGGATGACAGATTTTGGCTGGGATGACAAGATAAATGATAATCCTATTAATTTAGGGGGAAAAAAAACCCAGGAGGAATATCATGCTGGAGGTGGGGTAGCTAGAGTTTAGTTTTGGCTTTCTGCATTTGAGAGGATATCAACTGCAAGCTGTGAACTGACCTAAGCCAGTCTGGTTTGGCATGACTATCAGGTTCATTTTGGTCGATAATAGTAAGGGCCCCAAAGTCTAAGGTGGATAAGGATCAGGTATTCTCCCATAGGTTACGTTGATGGCAAGTCTTAGGTCAATTTCTGCCACACACACAGACTTTTATATTTAAGATAAGAATTTATTAGCAAGCAGGCACAAAATAATTCATATAAACTATTTCGTAAGTTTGATAGAGCCTTAGTACTCTCTCCCTTTAGCTGTTACAATGACATCTTCATAAAAGGTTCACTGTGACAAATGCACGAGGCAGCCAGAGTCCTCAGTCCCAACAGTTGGACAGAGGACTATTTAGATATCAAATCTCAAGCATTGTCCATAAAGATTCAGACTATGGGCCTTGCTATCTTATACTCTATTCTTGTGAGGGAGGAGAGGGTCTCAAAAGTATTTTATTCTATAAATATCAGTGAAATACCACTAGTTTCTCCAGTGAGAGCTCATTTCTAACATCCTCTGGGATATTCATTTCACTAGTGAAACTCATTTTTTAACATTCAGTATGCTGATTAGTAAACCTCTGGTGTTGATCAAAGGTAAAGATAACAGAAACACATGTAATAGTTGCAGCTGGAGCTGGGCTTCTTGATTAGAACACTAGCTGACCGCTCCTAGGATATGGATTCCTGATTAGGTTAACTGATAACACCTAAGGTGCAACTTAAATTTACTAACACAAATACACATATAACACTGTCTATGTTGAAGCACTTTAAATTAAAGTACAAATATCATAATTTAAGTCCAATAGGCAATAGGACATATAAGACTGGGGCTCAGGGGAAAAATCTGAATTGGAAACATTTTTGTCAGTCTTATGGTTGGCATATTTATTTCCATTGTTTAAAATAACACTGCTTTCCTATTTTTATTCCTATTTTATAAACTACTTCTTATGTATCTTTATTCTTCTCTGTAAGTCGCTTTAAATCCTGTTTGGACAGGGTATAAATAAATATCAATAGATAAGATTTTTCTCTCTCCATATCACTTGCTTTAAGTTTCTACTAAGAGCTATTTCTTCTGCAACTAATTTTTTTTTTTTTGGTGAAGAAGATTAGCCCCGAGCTAACATCCGTTGCCAATCCTCCTCTTTTTGCTGAGGAAGACTGGCCCTGGGCTAACATCCATGATCATCTTCCTCTACTTTAATGGGATGCCTGTCACAGCCTGGCTTGATGAGTGGTGCGTAGGTTCGCACCGGGGATCTGCACCTGCAAACCCTGGGCCACTGAAGTGGAACGTGCAAACTTAACCTCTACACCACCAGGCCAGGCCCTGCAACTAATTTTTAAAACTATGTGCAAGATATTTATTGTCCCTCCTGTTTTTATCACTTTCTTTAAATTACCTCAAGTTTTAGGTCAATTTCAAATACACACACACACAGTTTTTTTTGTTTTTTTGCAAACCATGTTCATTTGCTGCTCCTATCAGAAATACCTCACAATAGTGACACCAATGCACTTTGCCATTCAACTGAGAAAAGTGAGGTTTTACTCTTCATATTTTTTTTATTGAGGTAACAGTGGTTTATAACATTATATGAATTTCAGGTGTACATCATTATATTTTGATTTCTGTGTAGACTACATCATGTTCACCACCCAAAGGCTAATTACCACCCATCACCATACACATGTGCCCTGTCACCCCTTTTGCCCTCCTCCCTCCCCATCTCCCCCTCTGGTAACAACCAATCCAACCTCTGCCTCTATGTATGTGTTTGTTGTTGTTTTTATCTTCTACTTATGAGTGGAATCATATCGTATTTGACTTTCTCCATCTGATTTATTTTGCTTAGCATAATACTGTCAAGGTCCATCCGTGTTGTCGCAAATGGCAAGATTTTACGTTTTTTTTTTTACAGCTGAGTAGTATTTCATTGTGTATATATACCAAATCTTCTTTATCCATTTGTCCCTTGCTGGGCACCTAGTTTGCTTCCAACTCTTGGCTATTGTGAATAATGCTGCAATGAACATAAGGGTGCATATATCTTTACGCATTCATATTTTTGTGTTCTTTGAATAAATACCCAGAAGTGGAATAGTTGGATCATATGGTAGTTCTATTCTAAATTTTTTGAGAAATCTCCATACTGTTTTCCGTAGTGGGTGTATTAGTTTACATTCCCACCAGCGGTGTATGAGGGTTCCCTTTTCTCCACATCCTCTCCAACACTTATTTCTTGTCTTTTTAATCATAGTCATTCTGATGGGTGTGAGGTGATATCTCATTGTAGTTTTGATTTGCATTTCCCTAATGATTAGTGATGTTGAACATCTTTTCATGTGCCTGTTGGCCATCTGTATGTCTTCTTTGGTCTGTTCAGATGTTTTGCCTATTTTTTAACTGGGTTTTTGTTTCTTTGTTGTTGAGATGTATGAGTTCTTTATGTATTTCAGCTATTAACCCTTTATCAGATATATGGTTTGCAAATATCTTCTCCCAATTGTTAGATTGTCTTTCTGTTTTGTTGATGGTTTCCTTTGCTGTACAGAAGGTTTTTAGTTTGATGTAGTCCCATTTGTTTATTTTTTCTTTTGTTTTCCTTGCCTGGTGAGACATGGTGTTTGAAAAGATGCTGCTAAGACTGATATTGCAGAGCGTACTGCTTATGTTTTCATCTAGAAGTTTCATGGTTTCAGGTCTTACATTCAAGTCTTTAATCCATTTTGTGGTAATTTTTGTGTATGGTGTGAGATAACAGTCTACTTTCATTCTTTTGCATGTGGCTGTCCAGTTTTTCCAATACTATTTATTGAAGAGACTTTCCTTTCTCCATTGTATGTTCTTGGCTCCCTTGTCAAAAATTAGCTGCCCATAGCTGTGTGGGTGTATTTCTAGGCTTTCAATTCTATTCCATTGATCTATATGTCTGATTTTGTGCCAGTACCATGCTGTTTTGATTACTATAGCTTTATAGTATATTTTGAAATCAGTGTATAGGATATTTTGAAATCCAGGAGTGTAATATCTCTAGCTTTGTTCTTTTTTCTCAGGATTCCTTTGGCTGTTTGGGGTCTTTTCTTGTTCCATATAAATTTTAGTCTTCTTTGTTCTATTTCTGTGAAAAATGTCATTGGGACCTTGATAGGTTGCACTGAATATGTAGATTGCTTTAGGAAGTATGGACATTTTAACTATGTTAATTCTTCCAATCCAAGAGCGTGGAATATCTTTTCATTTCTTTGTGTCTTCTTCAGTTTCTTTCAACAATGTTTTATAGTTTTCAGTATATAGGTCTTTCACCTCTTTGGTTAAATTTATTCCTAGGTATTTTATTCTTTTTTGTTGTAATTGTAAATGTGATTGTATTCTTAATTTCTCTTTCTGTTATTTTGTTGTTGGTGTATAGAAATGCAACTGATTTTTATATGTTGATTTCGTACCCTGCAACTTTACTGAATTCATTTATTATTTCTAATAGTTTTTTGGTGGATTCTTTAGGACTTCCTATATATAAAATCATGTCATCTGCACATAGTGACAGTTTTACTTCTTCCTTTCCAATTTGGATCCATTTTATTTTTTTTCTTGCCTAATTTCTCTGGCAAGGACTTCCAATACTATGTTAAATAAGAGTGGCAAAGAGTGGTATCCTTGTCTGGTTCCTATTCTTAAAGGGGTAGCTTTCAGTTTTTTACCGTTGTGTATGATATTAACTGTGGGTGTAGGTTCCACCTCTGAATTTTGCAGAACCACCATATGAAGCCCTTTGCCAGTAGAATAGGAGATATAATAGTGGAGAAGGCCTAGTGGAAACTTCTGAGATTGTCCCCGACCCCCTGGCCAAGATAGTGGATCAAAAACAATTTTACATCTTGGGCAGCAGGGAAGAAATTAATGCTCCTCTTAAAAACCTAAAGGATGTGGGGATGGTAGCCCCCATCATATTTCAATTTAATTCACCAGTTTGGCCCTACGAAAACCAGATGGATCCTGGTGGATGACAATAAGCAAACGAATTAACCAAATAGGACCTCTAGTTGAAGCTGCTGTGCCAGATATAGTACCTTTTCTAGAGCAGATCAACAAAGCTTCAGATACTTGATACTTGACGGCCAGTGATCTGGCAAATATTTTCAATTCCTCTCAAGAGAATCAGAAACAGTGCATGCACATGGGATAGACATCAGAATGGTCCTGACCCAGGAATATGTTAATTCTTCCATGTTTAGTCATAATATAATCCAAATAGATCTGGTCCATCTGGGTACTCTGCAGAACATTATATTGATTTACTGTATCAATAACATTGAGTTAATTTAACTGGATGAGCAACAAGTGGCAAGAATGTTGGAGGCCTTCATAAGACCATGCACTCCAGAGGATGGGAGATAAACTTCCTGAAGAGTCAGAGATATGCCACATTAGTAAAGTTTTTTTTTTTTTTTTTGTGAGGAAGACCAGCCTGGAGCTAACATCCATTGCCAATCCTCCTCTTTTTGCTGAGGAAGACCGGCCCTGGGCTAACATCCGTGCCCATCTTCCTCTACTTTATATGGGACGCTGCCACGGCATGGCTGACAAGCAGTCTGTCGGCAGGCGCCAGGGATCCGAACCCGCGAACCCCGGGCTGCCAAGGGCGAACTGCGCCACTGGGCCGGCCCCACATTAGTAAAGTTTTGAAAAAGTTTTTTGGTCTGGGGCATGCCAAGGAGTTCTCTTCAAAGTAAAGAAAACCTTATTACAACTTTTACCTTCTACCACTAAGAAGCAGTTTAGGTCTTCATGTTGTGGAGGCAGACATTCTTTACCTAGGAATACTGCTTTGATCCATTTGTTGAGTGACGTAGAAGGCTTCCAGCTTTGAGTGTGGCCCAGGGTGGGAAAGAGCTTATCAGGAGGTCCTAGCTATGGTGCAAGTAGCCCTGATACTCGATGGATTACTGATGAGTCTACTCAATTCATGACCTGGTGGATTTGACAGAACTCAGGTCAGGATGGGCAACTCAGACTCCACACTCACATGATATAGATGGAGCATCTGACTGTGAAGCATCAGGTGACCATGAGGGATGAACTGAATGAGAGGTATCAGTGCAACAGTGGTGGATGACATGGATGTTTGAGCCACCTGCTTGTGTAGCTTATTTGTCCTCTCTGGCCCTGTTCATGCCTGATTCTAGATGTACTACTTCCATATTATGATGGGTTATTGTTGGTCCTAACCAACCCAGTTTACACCTCGTGAAGAGTTCGTTATGACCAGCTGATGAAGAAGGAAAGAGGCTGAATTTGGTTCATAGATGGATCGGTTCAGTATGTGGATACAAACAAAAAATGGACTGCAGCTACACTGTAGCCCCACTTGGGGTGGCCCAGAAAGAGAGTAGTGAGAGGAAATCATCCTAATTGGCAGAGCTTTGGTCAATGGCTCTGATCATTCAATTTGTGCAGAAAGAACAATGGCCTGAGATAAGCCTATAGACTCATGGGCAATGGCTTGGATGGTTTGTCAGGGGCCTAGAAGAAGAAATATTGGAAGATAAGACACAAGAATCTCTGGAGAAGAGGCATATAAATGGATTTATGGGATTGGGCATAGAGTATGTCACATGTTCGTGCCAGTGAAAAATCATCCTCAAAGATGAGATACTCAACAGCCGTGTAGACAGAACAAGTCAGTTGACATCAGCCAATCTCTGCCATTGACTATCCCAGTGCTGGCACAATTGGGCTTGTGAACAGAGTAGCCAGTGTAGCAGGCTGAGTCCCCAACTACAGCACCATCCCTTGAGGACAGCAACTGGCTGTTTGGTGAAAAATTGACTACATTGGGTGTCTTCCATCTTGACCAAAATTGACATGTATTTCAGGCCTGGATTTGTCTTTCATTTGTTCAGGTCTTCGGCCAACACTACCACTATCTGAGGGCTAAGGGACCTACTTTACAGAAGAGGAGGTGAGGCAGTGGCCATATGACCACTAGATCTACTGGACCTGTTAAATATTGTGCTAGCCAGAAGCTGCCAACCAGACAGGGGGATGAAATAGTCTTTTGAAGGTGCAGTTGATGCACCAGCATGGGATGATACCCTATGAGGATGGGGCAGACTCTTTTGAATTTTCTCTCTATATTTTCTATTTATATATACAATATATAAGTTAGAATCTTCAATAAAATAATGAACAGAATTGGTAACATTTGGCATTTCTTCCCTTTCCTAATCTCAGAAGAAAATCTTTTAGAATTTCACTAAGTTTGATGTTTGCTGTAAGTTTTATGTATATTTATAAAGTTAAGGAGGTTCTTTTATAATTCTGGTTTGCTAAGAGTTTCTAAAAAATTTAATCATGAATTGATGTTAAATTTTGTCAAAGCTTTTTCTGATTAAGATGATCATTTTTTTTCTCTTTTATTCTGTTAGTGTAGTGAATTATACTATTGATTTTTGAATTTTAAGCTTACCTTGCATTCTTGAGGAAAACCTAATTCAGTTATGATGTACCAACCTTTATATATATCAGAGAATTTGATTTGTGAATATTTTTTTTAGGATTTTTCATCTATGTCCACAAGTGAGATTGGCCTGTAATTTTGGTTTTTTGTAATGTTCTTGTCAGATTTTGATATCAAGGTTAGGTTGACCTCATAAAACAAGTTGGAAAGTAGTTCCTTTTTTACTGTTTTCTTTAAGATTTTTATATGATTTTTGAAAAATATGATAATTGAAAAATTTGTGCATGATTGGTGCAGTTCCATAATTTCTTATTTAAATGTTTGGTGGAATTCACTGGTGAAACCAAATGGGCTGGGGATATTTTTGTGGGAAGGTTTTAAATTATGGATTAGTCTCCTTGGTAGTTGTAGGACTGTTCAGATCTTTGATTTCGTCTTATGGTAATTTTGATATGTTATGATTTTCTAGTAATTTGTACATTTTTTTTTCCTCAGAAACTTTCACCCTAAGCTAACATCTGTTGCCAATCTTCCTCTTTTTGCTTGAGGAAGATTTGCCCTGAGCTAACATCTGTGCCAGTCTTCCTCTATTTTGTATGTGGGTTGCCACCAGAGCACGGCTGCCTCTGAGTGGTATAGGTCCATGCCTGGGAATTGAACCTGGGCCACCAAAGTGGAGTGTGACAAACTTAACAACTAGGCCATGGGGCTGGGCTGGCCCCTCTAGTAATTTGTACATTTTAACTAAAATTTTAAAAAAATTATTGTCATAAATTATTCATAATATCCTCTTTTTTTAAAAAATGGCTGTATTATGTAGTGTTGTGATGTAGCGATGTTCCTTTTTATTCCTGGTTGGTTATCTGTATCTGCTATTTTTCTTGGTTAGTCTTGCCAGAGTTTATCAATTTTAAAAGCATTTTTGAAATACTAACTTTTGACTTTGTTATTTCTCTCTCTGTTTTTCCTGCTTCATTGATTTCTGTTCTTATCTTCAGTATTTCCTTTCTTATACTTTCTTAATGCTTAATTTGCTGTTGTTTTTCTAACTTATTGAGGTGAATGCTTAGATTTCAGCCATTCTTCTGTCTATAACTTTCCCTTTACATTTGAAACTGTAACTTTCCCTTTAAGCATAACTTTTCCTGCACCCCACAGTAGCATTTTGTCATTTATTTAAAAATATTTTCTAATTTCTATTTTGATTTCTTTTTTGACTCATGGATTATTTAGAACTTTAATTTTTACAATATATAAAGATTTTCTATTTTTCGGTGCTGATTTCTAGCTTACTTCAACATAGTCAGAAAATGTACTCTGTATGATTTAGTCTTTTGAAATTTGTTAAGACTTGATTTATGACTCAAAATATGTCAACTTTGGGGCCGCCCGGTGGCACAGCAGTTTAGTCCACGCTTGGCAGCCCGGGGTTCGCAGGTTCGGATCCCGGGCGCCTGCCGATGCACTGCTTGTCAGCCATGCCGTGGCGGCATCCCATATAAAAGTAGAGGAAAGACAGGCACAGATGCTAGCCCAGGGCCAGTCTTCCTCAGCAAAAAGAGGAGGATTGGTCATGGATGTTAGCTCAGGGCTGGTCTTCCTCACCAAAAAAAAAAAAAAAGTCAACTTTGGCAAATGTCTCAGGTGAATTTAGAAAAAAAATATTTTCTGTAGTTGCTAGGTACATTGTTGTACGTAGGTCATTCAGTTCAAGTTTGTCAATCATGTTCAAATCCTCTGTATCTTTACTTCTTTTTGTCTGTTTGTTCTATCAGATACTGAGAACGCATGTTAAAAATATCCCACTATGTTTGTGGAATTTTTTATTTCTGTTTAGTTGTGTCAAATTTTGTTTGTATACATTTACGCTATATTATTGGGGACATAAATTTAGAATCATCAAAACTTCCTAGGCAATTAAAACTTTTCTCATTATGATTTTGTATCCCTCTTTTTCTCTAGCTTTTTTGTTTGAAAGTCTACTTTATCTGATATTAATATGGCCACATTTGTTTCTTTTGATTAGTATGTACAAATCATGTCTTTTTCCATTCTTTACTTACATATTTTTGTTTCTCTATTTTTTAAAATGTTCCTCTTTCAAAGTGTATAATATGGTTTTTGACTTTTTAAAATCCAGTCTCACAATCTTTGCCTTTTAATTGGGACATTTGTTTTACTTATATTTAATGTAATTATTGATGTAGTTGGTTATAAATCTACCATCTTCCTATTTGTTTTCAACTTCTCCCTTCATGCCCTCTTTTAATTAAGTATATTTATTATTGAATTTTCTCTTTTAACAGGTTAATTGTAAAATATTTCACTATGGTTTTAATGGTTACACTTGATTGTAGATTACAATCTACATCCTTGACTTATCAAAGTTTAATATAAATTAGTACTTTTACCTTTTCCAAGAAAATTCAAGGACCTTAGAATACTTTAACTCCATTTAGACTCATCCTGACCTATTATTACTGTATTTTGATTCTCTCTGTATTTTAAGCCCTGCAAGATATTAGTGTTATTGTTTTATATAATCAATATTTGTTTATTTCCCACTTTTTTCTCTCTTTATTTCTTACATTTTTAATATTCTATCTGGGATTATTTTTCTTTCGCCTGAGAGACACCCTTCAGTATTTCCTTTTATATGGGTCCAGAAGTGGTTCTCTTGGTTTTTTTACTTGCCTGAAAATGTCCTTATTTTACCAGCATTCTTAAAGAATATTTTTATTGCCTTATTATCTCTCTGTGCCCTCAAGCATTTTAAAAATATTTGTTCAGCTTTCAATTCATTCTCAACAACAGGTTTGGTCTAAATCACCCAGTCTACATTAGTGAAAGCGGAACTCTTTTTTAATATGCCTTTAATACCCAAAGGACTGTATTCTTGCTACTCAAGAATTTCTGGAGGAAACACAAGTGAATGCTTTCAATTAAGATGAGATTATTAATTTAAATTTACTTGAGTTTGAATAAGAAGATATGTCTGTTTATAAAATAATGAATTTTCATAGTTGAACTATATATCACCTTTTTATGTGCCTAGTTCCCTTTCAAATTTGGCCCAATCATAGGCAATGTAACCCCAAAATCCTTTCCCTAGTCTTTTTTAATACATCTGAGGTAGGATGTTAAATAAAACAGGGCTTAAGAACTGAGTGAGCTGGGATCAGGAAACTATGCTTTGTAAGTTTAAATCTTAAGTGTCTTGTATTTTTTCATCTCATTTGGAAATTAACTCTAACTTCTCTGATATGGGGATAAATGAAATGGATTTTGGTTTTATACACATTTGAATCAGAATATTAAAGAGGAAAGTGTTGGAGTGTTGACAACAAGGTGGAATTGGAGTAAAAGACTTTCAGCAAGAGAGATGAAACCGAAAAGGAAATAAACAGTTTTCCTACATATTTACCACTCCTCACTCAGAAATTTTCCTTCCAGAGATTGTTTTGCTCCATCATTGGAAAGGTTTGTCATTTTTGTGCAATTTCTCTCATTTAGTAGACAGAGTTCACTGTGGATTATAAGATCATTACTTATTATCTATAGCATATTATTATATCATCAGCATTTATTAGTTGTATTATCCTAGCTATCCATTGTACCACCAAACCAAGGGAAATCGAGCTGATTTTATTCTTTCTGCTTTGCTGAATGTGGAACACTTGGGGTTTGATTTTTTTTTTTTTGACTGGGGAAACAGAGTAAAATTTATGTAGAAAGAATCAATTCTGCAAAGATATGTTAGCAAGCCAGAAGTCATTTTTTTTTTCACATATATAACTAGACTGACAAATGGCTGGATAAATGGCAGGGAAGTAAAATGAAATTTTTGAAGTGGACTCCAGTGGGAAGAATTTTAATGTTACAGCTTATCACAATATGGGTATATCAACTATGATATCTGGACAAATATGGTTAGAAAAACAAGATGATTTCTTATTTTATGGGGCAGAAAATGCACTCAGTATTTTCTTTTTTCATTTAGTGATACTTGTGGTCTCTTTTCTAGGAAGTGTTTCTGTATTTGGTGATGTGTATATATGCATGCAAACTTACACATTATTTCTGATTGGACTAGTTACTCATGACTTTTCATATGTGGGTTATTATCATTTTGTAGTTTATATAGGCACATTATATTGAATATTTCTTTAGTGTCAATGAGAAAAATAAATCACTGGTATGAGAAAACAGTGGCATTACAAGGTATTCATCTGGAATTATTCAACCTTTCACAAGCAAATGAGAAAGATTATAGGATTAGACAAAATCCTGGATTCCTTTTCCTCTCTGCCCATCTGTATTCATTATAGTTGAAAGATAGACAAATGAAACTATTGGTAGCTCAGTCTTTAAAGCTTTATTACAATTTAAAAGCATTAAAAAAGAGAGAAAATGGAAAAATCTTATCAAAGGCTGGAAATGATCATCATATTGAATAGTTGAATTTTCCAGCTTAATGACAGTGAAGAATGAAGATAGGTATTGTAAAGATATGACTTCATTATTAGTACCACTCAGTATTCTCAATTCCAAAGAATTGAGCATAGAGCTTTTAAAGGCCTATGTCAGAATGTAGAACTGACAATTGGGCACATCACTGGAGGAAATGAAATGGGTCAGTGATTTTCAATTCTATATGAACTGCATAGGGCAAGCCAACAGCCTTGGCTAAAACTTACACTAGGATCCAAGACTCCTCTGAACTGGTTGTTGTTAGGCTTCTTGGACCCCAGGAATGTGAATCGAGAAAACGGAAAGGCTGGAGAGCACAAAGGTACCACATGAAATACAAAGGATATTGTTAGTTTTCTCCCAGTATCTGTTCTTTCCCCCTTTCCCCAAAGCACCTACCTTGTAATCCAGGAATCCAATTTTGCTATCACAGCTCATGGACCCCAGGGGAAGCTAAGCCCATCCCCAGTTCAAGGTGTTCCTGATTGGTGTAAGGGCAATTCTGTCCCTACTACCACGGCGATTGATTCTGGAATAGGTGTATGTCACAATGGACATATGTCACAATAGCTTGCTGGGGACCTTGAGTAGAGTATTTTCTTTGGCTCTAAGAGTGAGCCACCAGGCACCAGGATGCCTCTCTTCCTCTGGACATGTTTATGATGTTAGTCTTGAAACGGCAGCCAACTTGAAGAAGACACATGGAAAGAGAAGAAAGAGAATGGAAGAGAAATGAGCCAGAACCCCTGATCAAATCATATCTGATCACTGCTTTTAGAGCTGTGAGCTAATAAATTTCCTTAATTGTTCATTCAAATTTAAGTGGGCTGTTTCTTGCAGCCAAGATTATCCCTGCTGATAGAGAAAGGAGGGCCACTTCAAGCCCAAGTGTTTCCTAATCTAGAGGACCACCCACAGGGTCTGTTTCAGGGATCCCTTGGCCAATTTGATCCAATGGAAGGGTCACAGAGATGCTCTCCTCTAGTCCAGACCTATTTCTAAATTTTACCTTTTGTGGTCATGCTCTTCAAAGTTCTCTGATTTGTAGGGCTAGAGCACTCCTCCAAAGGCCACCCTGCTAGAATGGAGCCTCTGGATGCAATCTGATCCAGATCCCCACCGTTGGGTGCCTGCCACAGTCACCTCCAGGCTGTGGAAAACAGATCAAAAACTCTGGTAGTGCATCAACTCCCATACAGTGTCTAATGAGAGGACCTGTCTGTGGGAGATGTGTTCTCACTCACAGACTCACTCCTGGATTCTCTAATTTCCCATGCAACTTTTGTTTTTACAATAATTTTGGTCCGGGCACACAATCAGTTTGGGGAAGGACTGTTGAGCTCTTATCAGCTTAAAGTAGAAGCTATGGTGATAGAGGCAATTTGGAAATGGGAAGGCTTGCTCAGGTTTGATAATAAAGCTGGCATCCTAAATGATCTCTAACTAAGCCCAGCAAGAATAGCTGGATTGCATTCCAAGAGTCAAATATCTACATAGTGGGGCCACTATGTAATACAGGTAGACTTTTACAGTGAGGCATCTGTGATGTGCATGGTGTATAATATTGTGAGCCTGCAATCAGATAGGTAAGTTTTGCACTTTTGTTTAAATAGAACTGTCAAGTCAAGACCAGTGTTTTTCACACTTGGTTGGGAATTGAGGTGGGAGTGAGGGGCAGAGCACTTGGAAGTCATGATACTTTAGATTTAATACCCCTAAAACAATGCTATATTGAATACCATTCTAAATGCTAAGCAGATTTTGGAGGCAAAAATATCTGACTCTGTTATATTTATAACCCCAGTGATTCTGGGCCTTTTCGTTCTTACCTTAGAGCCTATCCCTGTTCATTGTTCCAGCTACAGAAACACCTGTTTAACGTCTAATAATAATTGCAAAGCAATTTAAATTTTTACAGTAATCTCTTGGACAATGTGAAGTGGAGATGACATTCATAATACATTACAAAACTTTTAAATTCTTTTACCCATTTATCTTCCCAAAGTCTCACTTATCAGGGTATGGTAGGTGGCTCTAAGCTTACTTATTCTCCCCAAATTCTTCAGAACTTCAAAAGTAGTCCTTGCTGGCCTTTATCTTTTGTCCCTTCTCTCTTATCTTCTGGTATATTTTCTTCTCTTCTAGAGTAAATTTTGGCCCTTTCCTATAAAAATCAATCAAGCCAATCTAGGATTCTCTTATATGTCCCTGTCACCCATTACTTAGACCTGCACCAAGAGGCCCAGGGATTGTGCATGTGAGGAAAGAATTCTCCTTAGCATTACTTTTAAAATTTATTTATTATTTTTATTTTTAGCATCAGTTTTGATCTGACCAACATCTACCTGTCCAACATAATTTGCCACCATAGCCCCACATACTTGGTACACTTCTGCCACCAGAGGATTTTAAGAGGAGAGGTAGTAGGGAAATAAATTTAGAAACCATAGAATTGTTTAGGAAAGAGATGTTGGTAGTTTGGACTAGGATAGTGGCAAAAGGAGATAGAAATAAGTTGAAAGATTTGAGATATATTTTGGTGATTTCTGGCTGGGGAAGAAATGAGATTATTATTCAGAGTAGAGAATATAGACAGATCTAGTTTATAAGGTAAAATATTGAGATTGGTTTTGGATATGTTGAGTTTGAGGACCTATGGGATATCTGCTTGAAGTGTTCATTCGGCATTTGACTTAGATAAGTCTGGGGGTGAGAGCTGGAGATTAGGATTTGGGGGTTGTCAGCTTACAGATGGTTGTTGAACCCATGAGTTTTGATGAGTGTATCCCAAGAAGGCATATGCACTGAGGGCATTAAAGGGCTAACAGCAGAACCCTGGGGGTGCTGTCATCTTAGAGGTGAGCAAAGGAGCGATGGGAGAAAACCAGGAAAAAATGGGACAGAATCAGAGAACTATTGTTTTAGCCCAAGGAAAGTGGAGTCCTAATGACTTATTGATCAGACCACTGTAACCAACAGGGCACCAACAGAATATAGTGTTTGATTCTGAGTGCCAGCGTCTTACAAGAACACTGATAAACACAGTGCATCAGGAACAAGGCCGTCAGGATGATGAGAAATCCTGAAACCATGTCAAAGCAGAGTGGCAAATGCTTTCACATACAGAAGATATTTATGGGAAACATATTTGCCATGTGGAAGGGGAATTCAGCTTTGTTTTTATGGTTCCAGAGGGAATAATGAGGAAGTACAAAGAAACATATTTCAGTCAATATAAAGAATTATTTTACAAGTTGTTAAAAAATGGAATAGGTTAACTTGTTTAAAGCGAGAACCCCTTTAGTAGAAGTGCTTGAGCAGGAGCTGGGTGACCCACCAATCAGGAATGATGGCGCAGGAATTCCTGTTCTGAGTGAAAGGTTTACCTATTGAGGTAGCTTCTAATTTTAGAAGCCAGTGATTCTGTGAAATTGTCTTTCTTTTTCTATATACATATTTAATGCATATGTTGCAGGTCACTACACACATCGGGTCAGTGTGTCATAGAGTAAGCTTAGAGTGACTACAAGGAATGACATTTTATTCTTTGGATGCTCTAAGTGAAAGTGACATGAATCTCCACCACGTTCATATCTGTACTCGTGAAATTTTGTTGAGAATTCCTCCGAGAGAGAATGTCTCAGTATTGAGTCAGTTTTGTGGCCTTGAGCTGAGACAGCTGACGAGACATCTTATAATAAGAACAAGAGGGCAAGATGCCCTAAGGGCTTCACATACGTTCATATCGGAATGCTGTGAAAGAAAAATCACTGTTTTGCTTCTGGCAGTGAAAATCCAAACCTCACCAAATTACTAGGGATGGACACTTTATTTTCAAATACTAGAGAGGGGAAAACAACCCCACCAAGCTGAACAAATGCTTCACTATGTCTCTGGATGTAATATGGTGTGATAGGCTTGGCAATGACCATCTTTCGGAACTCCAGTGACCTCATTCCTCCTTCCATTCAAGTGTTTTTTCAAAATCACCTCAATGAAGCCTTTCGGGATCACTCAATCTAAAATTTCACCCTAGCCAATACTTCACTTCCTCCTTCTCTGCATCTTGTTTGCCTAAACACCTGTCTTGCCCGGAAGCAAGATCTTAGACAAAGATTTGAGTGCAAGTGGTTTATATGGGAGGTGATCCCAGGAAGCCCAGTAGGGTATGGGAGAGTGAGACAGGGAAGGGAAGGAGGCCAAGTAAGAGTGTGGCAATTAGCAGGTTACTGCTGTGGGCAACTGGGACTCAGTCCTGCTGGGGACCTCTGGGAGACTGCATGGACATGCCTGGGATATGCCTTGGAGTAGGTCTGAGGAGTGAGGAAGTTGGGGTGTTTATCCACTATCTCATCATTCCATGGTTGAGAGCTGCCCTGGGGGGTTGGGACTTTAACTTTCCAGCACTTCCTGTCTCTATGTTTGTGCAAGTGTCCGCCAGCTGCCAGAGAAAGCCTTCTGCTTTGCAGAGACTCACAATAGGAGCCATGGGGTCAGGGCAGGTGGGAAGGGAGCCTAGGGAATCTGAGAAGGGCACTGATAGCATCTGCTAGAGAACTTGTTACTGTCTACTGTACTGTGTGTTTTGCTTGTTTACCTTTATTTTCTGTCTCCCACCGTAACGTAGGCTTCATGAAGACAAGGACTTTTCTCTGTCTTGTTCACTGAGTGGCACTGGAAACATGGTCTCTGAGTTATTCAATATTTAACAACTACTATTTAGTGCCTACCTGAACCAGGTGCTGCTCTCACTCACACTCTGATACTGTGATCTCCAAGGGGCTGGGTAGATCATTATCTTTATAGCTAATCCTTAGCCTATACTGGGTCAAGAGTAAGAATTACAAGGGAAAGGTGATAATTAGATACATACTTTTGTTGTAATGCATATTTTTTGTAACTAAATAAATAACCATGGCAACATGAACTGCTAGACGAGAGAAAGGTAAATAGGAAGGGGAAGAAAAAATGCAAACAACAGATTAGAGTGCTTACTCTGATCCCAGCTTCCACAGAAAGCCTCCTTGCAAACTGGCTCTAGACACATGGAACCTCAAATCTAAAGCCTACCTGTGGCTGACAGTTGGGTTCAGGTCTCAGGAGGAAGTTGCAACCTTAAGAACACAATCAAGGAAGATACTTTCTCTTTGGACTCCATGCTTCAGTTAACGCAGACTTAGGTCTGCCAAATGGCACAGATAACTCATTGAGTGTATAATCAACAGCTATTCCAGAGCATTTTCTAAACATGTAGGACTGTTAAATTACATCTGAACTTTTTTCCTGCCACTCGAAACTTAAGTTTAGAATATTTATCTTAAAATGTTTGGCCCATCTTTGCAGCCCATCATTGGGCTCTCTCTGAATCCCAGTTTTATCCCTTCCAGCTCCCTGTTATTTCTTAAATTAACAAGCCAGTGTTTAACTCTCACTTATCTGCTCTGTCCTTTGACTCTCCTGCATTGAATGCTCACTCCCTTCCTGCCACCTGCCCTTTCCAACACACAACAGATCTGATTATTATTTTTGAAATCTCTGAGTCCTAGAGTATTTTAAAGTTTCGATCAATAAGGAAATATAAGTGAATTTTGATTGTACATTATTTGTAATTAGCTACATCTCTTTTCCTTATATTAGTGATGTTCATCAAGGATTGACCAGATTGAAAACCCTTTCAGGTTACATTTCCACAATTTCTAACTTTGAATTTTTTCTCTGTGGTCACATCTGCAGGCAGCCAAATCTATAGATACACAGCCCGTAGCTGCAATTATTCTTGTTAACTCTTTTCAGTGTGGTTTCTAATTGGAGACTTTTCTGTACCCCAAATAGGAATATATACCATTTTAAAATCATTCATGGAGACCTCTAAGTATATTCCCAAAGTTGGGGAGGAAATTTATTTCTAAATGCGATTCCAAACATTTTTAAGTATAACTGTAGGGAGGAAAATTTAGAGATATTTGTTTTATGCAGGCGCATCTGGCTTGGAGGTAAAACTTCAAGAAGAGGTAATTTAGGGACTGTTGGTAAATTAGGTCATCATCATCAAAATAACATTTCTGAATATTATTTATCATGTGTTATTAAGCTGGGCATTTCACAAAGCAAAGAGGTCATAGCCAAATGCCTGTAGGAGAATTAAACGTGGTTGGGAGGTCCTGTACTCCAATTCATCAAGGTTTACTAAGAGTGCCTGTGAGTAGAGGAATTAGTATTTCTGGGGCCCTTCTGTCCCAAAGATGGTCTTTAGACCACAGCAAATCAGCCAAATCATTAGGTCATGTGTGGATCCACCAAAGCTGTGCAGGTCTTGCCTGAGACTTTGGCCTTTCCGTCCCCAGAAGCAACAAACAACAGTGACACAAACAAGCAAATGGAGGTTGTGCAAACACTAAAAAATAGGTTAGACAAATGGAGAAAAAGCCTTTACATTATGTTAAAAAATTAGGGACAATGAAACGTACATTTTTATCTACGAGTTCCCATGGTATTCCATAAAGGTTTTCTCTCAAGTGAAACAATGAACTTGCTGGTGTGATAAATTAGCAGACACCTCCTTTGGCGTGAAGTATTCCTGTGTTGCAAATCACTGATTTTATTAGATGGCAGCTCTAGCAGCAGTCTAATGCTGCCTCATGAAAAATCCATAACAATTCAATCTAATTTTAATGATTCTGGAAAATAATAGTACATACTTAAGAACAGCCCACTTGCTCATATTCCCACTTTCTAGTTATGTCTCTAAAGTGAATGTGATTCATGGACTTTTGTGGCTATTTTTTTTTTAAACAATATGTGAACCTAGTTCAATTTATCTTGACCTGCCCGATTCACACATCATCTCTCTTCTCAGTGTATTTCTTGCATCCTGCATATGTTTACAGCTTATTTACTTATTCATTTGGTTTCTAGGCTCATTGGAGGATGATCAAAACTAATTCAGTTGAATATTTAAACCCACTATGACACTTGTTCATGGAAAAAATGCACATAATGGCTTACATTTTTGTTTTAGAGAATAACTGAAAATAACTCTTCTAAGTTTCTTTTCAGACATATAACTAGAGAACAGGAGGAGTTTCTAAGATAAACAAAAATTTGATGAAAGCCAATAATCTAGGAATAGACTGTAGCTCTGTCCTATTTGCCTTCTAATTTCATTTGTTTACTTATGTGTAAATCTTTATTCATGTGACAACTTCATTGTGTGAAAGTCATGCTATTTTCCTGCCAGTGCAAACCCTCTGGGAATACACAAGATCTTGATGTGTACTCTCAGATAGGTCACTATGTTTTTTCTTTGAATATAGTTAGAATAATTTATCTTCCACAGTCCCAATATTGGAAAAGAACAGGACATTACTGTATTTTTATATGTTCTGATTCTCGTGTGTTAGTACTACTGTCTGTCAGTTAGACCCTACACATCCTTCAAATATCTTAAGGTAAGAGAACATGTTACTTCTTGAGTTCCACAGTTGTTTAAATTCCTTTTCTAACTATACATAGTCAGCAGAGTATGTTCTTTGCATGTTGTTTCCTGTTAGGGTCATCATTTACCAGCAGCAAATATTTAGTTTGCTAATAAAATATTAGTCTGTACCTGTGTTTCTATTACTATTTTCTGGTACATATGCTTTTAGTGTGATCTATTTTTATTGGTGTACAATTTCAGCAATATGAAGATTGTTGATATTACTCTTTTGTTTTATTACATTTTAATGGTTTTGCCAGCATTTCTTGTCTGCTGCTATTAAGAAATCTATCTTTTAATAGATATACGATACTTTGAAAATAACTGATAACAAGAATTTCCGAAGAGAAAATCAGAGTACTGATATAACAATGGAAGTCTGTTCAGTTCCCTCAGTTTCCCCAGTGAGGCTTAGAATAGACTAGTCTAGAGAGATGCAGATGGGAACAAATGCAAATTTTTATTTGTCAACTTTGCTATGTGGGTGTGCATGCCTATATAAGACCATTTGCCCAACTCACCATTTTTGGAGGTGAGGGAGGTCACATTCTGTTATCTGACATATTACATAATTAGTACTTCTGAGAACATTGGTGACCATCCCTAGAGGTGCTTGTCTTTTCCTGAGTCAGAATCCGTTTATTTTTCTAGTCCTTCATTCCTGAACTTTAAAGCTAAATTTACTTGCCTCATCCTATTGTCTCCCAGATGAGTAAAAGATTTATTAACATACAAAAGAGAGAGCATAGCCCTGATAGCCTGTTTAAATGGAAAACTACTGATTTGGACAATACCATATAAAAGTCTACTTCTAAAAACCCAAAGGAGAAATAAGTAACTTAACACAAATTTTGGATGATTTTTCTTGTGGCAGATGGAAATGTCAATGAACCATTCATAAATTCTCCAACAGAATTACGGAGTATTTTGTTTTTCAATGGATTTTGGTTTTTAAGTATGAGACTATCTTACTGCAGCACTTTTTTTTTTTTCTCCAGAAATATCTGGTAAGAAGTAGGCCGTGGGATAGTTGACCCTTTATCTTCTCCAACCCATACCAGTATTGGTACTGATGTTGTCAACATATAGGTTCAGACTCTCCAATTCCTAAGTCAATCCTTGAACAATCCTGCATATTACCTTCTTCTTGACTCCTTTTCCAAATGCTCTCACTTGGCCTTCCAGCCCTACTTCCGAGAGACCTACGTTACCCGAACATAAAAATAATATAGAAGAAATCCAGTTATCCAGAAAGTAGTAAAGAACGTCTCTAGAGCATGTGGGGAACTTTTCCTGATTTGGCTTAACTCACATCTACTCTCTCTGCATTCTTGTAGTCTTCCTTATACCTGTGATGGTTCCTAAACAATGAGGAGTCTGACTGGGGAGACAGTTTGCACTCTACACTTCCAATCTCTTTTCTTAACTTTTCCTCTGCTTCTGAAGTTTTCCACAATATCAGACTAATGGGTCTGTGATGCTGTTGATGGTTGGCGCTGGAGTGTGGGGAAGATGTTTAACATAGTTCCAAGGGATATATAAAACCACAAGATAAATTTGGTACAGTTCTCCAAAGGTCAAGCTACTATTTCCTAAAGATCTGCAATTTAGGTTGGGCTAAGCGGGATGGTTCTGCCGTTCCACGTAGTGACTGCTGGAACTGGAGTATTTAAGACAGCTTCTTTACTCACATGTCTGGCGCCTCAGCTGCAAGGGCTGCAAGAGATGGTGGCTAGCTAGGCATCTCTCTCTCTTTCCACATGGTCTCTCCATTAGGGTGGCTAGACTTTTTCACATGGTGGCTGAGGACCATGTGAGAGCATTCCAAGAAGACAAGCCCTGCTGTGAAATCACTTATCAAGCTTCTGTTTGCATCATAGTAATGTCCCATTGGCCAAAGTAAGTCAGATGGCCCAGCCCAGAGTCAAAGTGGCAAGGGCTTGAATCCTGAAGGCATGATTCACTGGGGATTGCCCACCTAACATTCTACCACATGGGGTAATATGCCAAATTTACATGAATTTTAAAGAGAAACAGGTGATTTCAAGATAACTTTGCCTTTATGGTGGGCCAGGACTTATCCACGCTGGATAATGCATTTACTTTTTTCTGCTGCTGACAACTGACCTAAGCCAGTTTTGTGTGCACAACTATTAGGTTCTTTTTGGTATATCTTGGGAGTTGTTAATGGTTGGCTGTAATGAGAGTTAATGACTCTCTCATAACCTTGTGTCAGGTTATTAGGAAAGCAAGTCTCAGACCAAATTCTGCTACTCATATAGACATTTCTGCAAGCAGGCACAAAACAATCCTAAACCATTTCTGCAAACATCATTTAGGGATCTTGCCTAGGGCTCCATTCCCAAGGATAAAGATTCCAGGGCTCACTAGAGTCTTACCTCCTATTTTTGCAAGCAGGGAGTGTCTATAAAATATTATAGCCAATTCACATTTCTCCACTGCTGCTAATTTCCCAGATGAAAGCCTCATTTTTATCAATTAACAAGCCACTAACTCCACCAATGAAAATCCATGTCTAACTTTATGCTGATTAGGAAAGCTGTGGCATTGATGGGAGAAAATAATGACTGAAGACCTTTTAGTTATTACCTCTAGTGTATGACTCTCCTAATAAAGTTTAGCTAATTATCCCCAGAATGTGGATTTCTGATTAGGGCAACATCCTGGACCAAGAGTGTAATTGTAACTGACACACACTGTCTATGTTAAAGAATATTAAAGTAAAGTATAGATACCATTACATGTGCTTTAAAGGATACTTGGGTGAAAAATTTGAGATGCTTTCACCAGAGTACTGTAGGAAATTAGGACCTTGGGATTAAGCTTTGTGGATTCATTGCCTCTGGAAATAGCAACATCCCAGTTCTCAGGTAACTGTTTCCAGAACTAATCTAAGTTTCATATACATGTGAAAAATCCATAATTAAAAATTTTATTGAAATATTTATTTATTTCTTTTGTATTTTTATTTGTTATCTAATTTCGAACATACACAAACGTAGAAGAAGCTGTACCCATCACCCAGCTTCGGTGATTATCCATTATGACCCATCATCTCTACCCCTCTCCTCTACTTCCCTCCCAGCTGTGTTATTTTAAAGTAAATCTCACATATCATGTCATTTCATCTGTAAATATTTCTGTGTATACTTCTACCAACAGATCAGGAGTTTTCTATTTACATAAGCATAATACTATTAATATACCTGAAAAATGAACAGTTCCTCAAGAAGCAGTGTTCAAATTTCTCTAAATCATAAATATCTATTTATAATTGGTTTGTTTGATTCAGGATTCAAACAAGATCCACTGATTACATTTGGTTGCTATGCACTTGGGGTCCTATACTTCTCATGGTAGACCCAAAAGAGAGTTTTTCAGTCTCAGCACTATTAACAATTTGGACTGGATGATTATTTGCCATGAGAGGCTGTCCTGTCTTTGTAGGATATTTAGCAGCATCCCTGGCCTCTCCCTATGAGATGCCAATAGAACCGGCCCCCAGTGTGAAAACTAAAAATGTCTTTAAACATTGCCTAATGTCTCCTAGGGGCAAAATTGCCCCAGTTGAGAACCACTGATCTAGCATTCGTATTTAATTTTTTGGCAAAAATATTTCACAGTTGATATTGTATATTTCTTATCGTAGCACATCACAAAGCACAAAATCATTGGCTGTCTCTCCTTTTGATTAGGGGGTCCAAGTGTTGTCTACCTGATTCGTCCATGCTCAAGTTTCTCATTTGTCTTTCACCCAAGGATTTTAGTAGCCATTGCTGATCATTGCCTGTATCCCTTGTTGTATTAGGGACTGCAAAATGGGGATTTTATCATTTTAACATTCTTTCTATATTTATTAGCTGGGATTCTTCTATAAAGAATAATGTTTCCTCGTCAATGATTTGATTACACTGTAAATGAGGAAACACTCTGTTCCTCTACTCACAGCACTTCTGACACCATACTTGTGGGTTTTCCAGCAAGCAGTTCTCCATCCGTAGGCTAAGGGCTCAGTCTCACAAGACTGCTCCCCACTTCAAATGCCTGTTGCAAATCCCAGGTTGTCACCTGTACTTCTGATCAACTGGCTATAAATTGAGGGTTCCCATAACCTTCTCCTTGGGTTCAATAATTTGCTAGAATGGCTCACAGAACTCAGGGAAACACTTTACTTACTAGATCACCAGTTTATTATAAAGGATACAACTCAGGAATGGCCAAATGGAAGAGATACATAGGGCAAGGTATGGGGAAAGGGCACAGAGCTTCCGTACACTCTCTGGGCATGCCACCTCCCAGCATGCTGATGTGTTCTTCAACCTGGGAGGTCTCCCAACCCCATTGTTTAGGGTTTTTGTGGAGGTTGCATTACATAGGCATGATTGATTAAATCGTTAGCCATTCGTGATTGAACTCAATCCCCAGCCCCTCCCCCCTTGGAGGTCAGGGGTTGGGGCTGAAAGTTCCAACCCTCTAATCACATGGTTGGTTCCTTTTCCAACAAGCACCCCCCACTGCTTCCTCCAAGGGTCACTTCATTAGCATAAACTCAGGTTAAAAGGGGCTTATTATGAATAAAAAGATGTTCCTCTCACTCTTATCACTGAGGAAATTATAAGGGTTTTAGATGCCCTGTGCCAGAAACTGGGGATGAAGACCAAATATATATTTCTTATTATGTTACAACATCACAGTTTGCTCCCTGGTCTTTGAACATAGATCTCTTACAGTAAATTGATTATAAAAGTCAAAAGATACTGACACATTACTAGAATCCATTCAGTCATTAGTAATTATCCAATCCATCATCATATTGTATGAAAATGTCTCCCAGGGAGAGGCCACTCAGGTTTGCAGGCTTTCATTCAATCTTGTCAGGTTCCAAAAGCAGGAGTGGTCTCAGCAATGTGTATTCTTCCTTTGCTTTTTTTCACTTAGCAATATATCTTGGAGAATACTCTAGAGTAGGGTTTATCAGTAGCAGCACTATGCACCAGATAATTCTTTGTTGTGGGGGACTGTCCTGTGTTTTGTAGGATGTTTAGTAGCATCCCTGGCCTCTGCCCACAGATGCTGGTAGCACCTCTCTCTGCCATGAGATGGTCAAAAATGTCTCCAGACATTGCCAAATATCCCCTGGGAGGCAAAATCATCCTTAGCTGAGAACTAGTGCTTTATAACAATATTGAGAGCTGTCTCATTTCTTTCATACTCCTTTTTGTAAATGTACCATAGTTTATTCAAGCAGTTCCCTATGATTGGGCATTTAGGTCGTTTCCAGTCTTTTGCTATTACAAAAAGTGCTACAGTGAATGGTGTTATGCCTACATCATTTTATATTTTTGCTAGTGTATTTTTGGTAGGATTCCTAGAAGTGGGATTGCTGGGTCAATGGGTAAATGTGTATGCAATCTATCTAGATATTGCCCTAATTTTCTCCTTGGGAATTGTACTATTTTTTCATTTCCTACAGCAAGGTATGAGAGTGCATGTTTTCCCATAGCTTCACCATAGAGCATGTTAAATATTTGGAATTTTGTCTGTATATTTAAGAGGCATTTACTTTTCTATTTGTGTGAGTGATACTATTTGCCCATTTTTCTAGGATTTCCATCCTCAAGAATCATGAAGACCTCTCTCAGTATTAGAGATATTAACTCTTTATGAGTGATATCAGTTGCAAATCTCACTCCCTCAGTTTGTGTTTGTCTTTTCATTTTGCTTATGTTGTTTTTTTTGTGCAAAAGTTTCTATTTTTATGTGGTTAAATTTATCCCTTTTCCTTTATTGCTTCTGGATTTTAAGAAAAATCTTCCCATTTCCAAGTTATAAAAGAATGACCCGTGTTTTCTCCTAATACTTATGTATGTATGTATGCACGTGTGTATATATGTATTTAACATTTAGGTCCATTTGGAATTCATTCTGGTATACAGTGTGAGAAATGGCTTCAGTTTTATATTTTTATATATAACTAACCAGCTGTCCATTAGATAGTCCATTTCTTCCCTATTGATTTGAGATTCTGCCTTTATAACATTCTAAACTTCCATATTTAGTTTGGTGTATTTCAGGGTTTTCATTTCTTTTTCTATTGACCTATCTATCAGTTCATGGGCCACTGAAGGCTTTATACTATGTTTTAATATCTGATAGGGCTATCCTCTCTGCCCCATTCCCATTTTTTTTTTTTAGTGTGTCTCTGGATATTCTTGCTTGTTTGTTCTTTCAAATAAAATACGTATCAATTTATCTAGCACTGGGGAAAAGTATTGTTATTGGGATTATGTTAAGTTCACAGAGTCACTTAGGGAGAAGTGACATTTTCATCATGCTGAGTTTACCTATCCAAAAACATGACATGTCTTTCCATCTGTTTAAGTCCGCTTCTGAGTCTTTCAGGAGGTTTTACAGTCTCTAAACATTTTGACCATCATAAAATGTAGAGTAAGGCTGTCCTTCTCCCATTCCACACACAGCTTCCGGGGCACATATGTGTTTTGAGACTCATCCTCTTCTTTTGTAGCCATGATCATTTAAACCCGATTCTACCTTTCTGATAATCTGGGAGGTAGGGAGAAGAGTTGCATGTAGCGTGGTAAGAGTGTGGCTTTGGAGTTACACTGCCTGTGGTTTGAATTTGGCTCTATCATATATCAGTTCTGTGACTGTGGGTAAGTCCTCACTGGCAAAGTAGAGATTTTTACCTTTTGTGGTAATAAGGATGGAAGGAGATAACACATATAAAGCAGCTAGCACAGTGCCTGGCATGAGTGAGAGCTCAGTTCCAGTGGTAGCTGAGACTTGTTGTGGGCAGTAAGTTTTCCCAGTAACTATCCTGGTCGTGAACAATTTCCAGTATGGAATTGAAAACCATCACCAGCCTTCTCTGTGTGTTTGAAACATAGGTGTCTTGTACACTACATATTTATTTTAAAAAAGAGATCCATTCATCTTCCATCCATGTTAATTTCATCGGTGCCTGGCAATACCATGCTGTTTTGAGCATTTCCTTTTTTCCCATGAGTTGGCATTTTTTTAGACTTTATATTTTGTCTCATTTTTACAAAATACTGGAATAAGTTGCAAGTCGTGGCAGAAGCTTCGCTCATCTGAACGGTGATAGATCATCTTTTCTGGGAAGCCATCAATCAACAGCAGCTAACAAGAATATGGAGTGGGGTAGGGGGAGGGGGTCTGAAGGCCACTTTACTTGGTTCACTGACTATTTGCTGTGAACCCTTTTGATTGATGTTGTGGAAATTTCTGCTGATTGCATCACTATTTCAGGACAGCATTGACTGGCTTTCCCTGAGCAGATTTCTGATTTTAGTTGAGAATCAGCATTCTAAACTTTTAAAATTTCGTGTAGGCAGCAACATTAATTGAGTACCCACTGTCTACTGAGCACTATGCGACAGAGTTAAAAGTAAGTAGGAGGGCCAGTAATGGCCTGTCCTAGGCTGGGGGGCTGGGTTAGGCCTGGCCATGCTCTGGGGACACAGGCCTGACTGTCAACTTAGAGATTCGAGGAAGGTGGACTGGTGAGTGCTCAGCCACCATGGCGGGTGCAAGGCTGTGAGTGCTGGTTCACTGGGGATGGGTCAGCGTAGGGACACCTAGGTAGGGAGTGGAAATGAAGTTAGGATTCTTTATTGGAGAACAGGAAATGACGTTTGGTGCTGTGGCCAACAGAGCAAGAAGAGGTGGTCCTGTAGTCTGAAAACCTCAGTTGAAAGCTGTGGAAACTGAGCAGATGGTGGGGCAGGAGTTAGACCAAGGTCATAGGCAAATAGCCAGCGTTTCTCTTGGAAGTGGATTGTGCTGACAGGGTGTGAGGTGCAGTGCCACCTTTTTCAAATGGCAGCACAGGATGTCCCTGGGAGTCAATCCAGTGAGCAGGGGCCCCTCATCTTAAAGGGACCCTGTCCTCAGGATCGAAGAGGCTTTGTGCCTCAAGCTAACAGGCTTTGCACTCTATGAGCAAACCTGCCATACACAGTGGGGATAGAATCATATTAATAATAATATCACCTTCATTTATTTAGTGCTTTTAATGCTTCAGAATGCTTTCTCTTCTTTTAATGCACATATGTAAAGTGCTATCTTTTTCCTATGAAGATGGTGCCAATGGTTTCCCATTATTCTTGTCCTTGGCATTGTTTTTCCAGAAGTGGTTATGGACTTGGGTTGATTAAACCACTTTTTGGTTTCCTGGTAACCTACAGGAGTTAGAGGTGTCAGAGTGAAACTGTGTATTGTCTATATACTCACACGTCTGTGAGATATGCACACATACACTCATTCATTTATTCAACTAAAAATTCTTGTGTACCCATTAGGTAGCAAGCACTGCTTTGGTGCTATAGATGTACAAATATTTCTAGACAGAAGATATGTCTATATGTGTATCATGCTATAATATCACCTCTTATCCAGAGGTCACACTGATGGTAGCCTCAACCATTCAGAACCATAAATTGGTTTTCTTCCATAAATTGGAAAATTTTTCCATAAATTGGAAAAAGGCAATGAGAGAAGCTTGAAGCTGCAGACTGCTGAAGATTTTATTCTGTAGGAAAGACAGAATTGCCCTCAGGCAGTTGCTCAGAACAACTGTGTGTATGAGGCAGCAGATGATAGCAGCAGGACTCACTGACCTCTTGAGAAATGATAGCTGACAGCAGAGGGAGGAGACAGAAGAACTCTGAAAAGCAGAATAATTTCTTTTGAATTCTCCCTAGATCTTCAGTACAATGGTTGGAGGCCATTTAGTTTAGGAGTACACAACCACAAGGGCTACAGTAACCTTTGAGAGCAGTACTACATTAAATACTAGCTCATATTGGCATACCTTTTTTTTAAAAACAGAATTCTTTACATTATGTGGTCTTATTAAGTCAACACAAAATCCCTGGCGGTATGCATCAGCATCACTTGGAGAGTTTGATAAAACACAGATTTCTGGACCCCACCCCTGGAGTTTCTGATTCAGTAGGTCTGGGATAGGGCTCCCAAATCTGCCTTTCTAACAAGTTCCCACATGTTGATGAAGCTGCTGGTCCGGGGCCACACTTTGAGAACCACTGCCCTATGGGGTATGTTTGGCCTCTTGTATTAGTATCGTCTCTATTTTACGTGGAAGCAAATGGCATTTCAGAGCAGTTGAATTACTTAACCAAGGTCACACTGGTGGCAGATTTCAGACTCAAATTTAGGTCTTATGAGAATAAGCCATATGTTTTTTCAACTATGTGTTGTCTCAGACTTTTCCCTTAAGAATTAAGAGAGGGTTTCATACATTTGAAAGTTTCATCAAAATACTTGGAATTAAAAACATTGCTATTCTGGCTATTATCAAAAAGACAAGAACAAGTGCTGATGAGGATGTGGAGAAAAGGGAACCCTGGTGCACTGTTGGTGGGAGTGTAAATTGGTACAGCCATTAAGGAAAACCATATGGAGCTTCCTCAAAAAATTAAAAATAGAACTACCATATGATTCAGCAATCCCACTTCTGGGTATATACCCAAAGGAAATGAAATCAGGATCTCAAAGACATATCTGCACCCCTCTGTTCACTGTGGCATTATTCACAATAGCCAAGATATGGAAATAACCTAAGTGTCCATCAATGGATGAATGGATAAAGAAGGCGTGACACACACACACATATTGGAGTATTATTTAGCCATAAACAGGAGGAAATCCTGCCATTTGTGACAATGTGGATGGACCTTGAGGGCATTGTGCTAAGTGAAATAAGTCAGACAGAGAAAGACAAATACTGTATGATCTCACTTATATGTCGAATCTAAAAAAGTTGGCCTCATAGAAACAGAGAGTAGAATGGTGGTTACTAGAAGCTAGAGGGTGGGGAAATTGGGGAGATTTTGGTCAAAGGATACAAACTTCCAGTTATAAGATGACTAAGTTCTGGGAATCTAATGTGCAGCATAGTTAACAGTATTATATTGTATACTTTAAAGTTGCTAAGAGAGGAGATCTTGAATGTTCTTACCACACACAAAAAAGATAACTATGTGAGATGATGGATGTGTTAACTAACCTTGTTGTGGTAATTATTTCACAACATATAAGTGTATCAAATCATCACGTTGTTCACCTTAAACTTACACAATGTTATATGCCAATTATATCTCAATAAAGCTGCAAAAAATTGTCATTCTAGTTTGAAAATTTATGCATTATGGCATATATCCTTCCTTGACAATGCTGCATGGGGTTTTTGGTATGTCCAGACCCCATAACACTTAGAATATTTAAATAAATGCTAAGATATTAGAACGAGTGGATGGAACAGGAATACAAGGAGGAAGTGGGTTTTTGGATTGACTGGGGCAGGTGTAAATCCTTAGGAGAGCTGTAAAAGAGTGGGAAAGCATGAGATTTGGGGGACTAGAAGGAGCAGGAGCATTTAGGAGCATTTTAGGAAGTTAGGAGCATTTCCCTGCATAGACAATTAACCTGGAATACTTGTATTGAATTTGATTTTGACTTCATGTTGCTCTTCTCTGAATGGAATCTGCAATGGTCTTTTCCAACTGAACATTCTACTTCTAGGCTTGGAATGTCGAAGAAAAATCTGTTGGTGTTTATGTGCCCATTTTCTTTCTCTGTGAGTGATTTCCCATAAGCCTCTTTGTCCCAAGTCCTTTCTGAATCAATTAGAGTATTATGATGAAGACTCCTAAGAAAGAATCTCTAAAGATGTCTGAAATAAAATTCTGGAATCCTCCATGTCCTTTCATTTCGAGACTGTGATAGCTGCCACTAATGCAGAGAAATGACATTAGTCTCTCAGGCCATAACCAGGCTGTATCAGCAAGGTTCAGTCGGGAAAACAAAAATACGGTAGGTATTTTAAACGTGAAGAGATTTAATAGAGGGATTGAGGTGCTTACAAAACCATGGGAAAGGCTGGAAGAGTGAAGATCATGGAGACTGCCACTAGCTTCAGGTTCACCACCACAAAGTGAAGAGCTGCTGCCACCCAGAGTCAGGAACCTGCAGAGAACCTGCACAGCTTCTCTCAGCTCTGAGTGGCTGAAATGACAAAGAAACAAAGAGGCTGTTGCAAGGACACACCTGGGAAATTCAGATATCCGCCTGCCCACGCTGCCAGAGGAAGAAGAAAGAATGTCTGCATCTTCTCCTCCACCTTCTGAATCTTGCAGAGCTGCAATCCCATTGTTGGACCCTACGACACTTCCAGTTTAACTTGTTAAGCAGGATCCACTTGGAAAGTCAAGTTTGTGTCACTACGTAGATGTGGCTGTGGCCTCTTCTTCCAATTACCAACTACCAGTGAACACGTGGAGTCCTGCTGGAAGTGGAGGTCTCCACATGTCAGTACTAGACCTCTGAGCCGAGAAGTCTCACTGCATTTGCAGTTTCTGGATTTGATTTTGCTTGACAGGTATTAATGACTTATTATTGATTGTATTTTTATTTATAGTAGAACCTTAATTCATAGGAATCTTGCTAAAGCAGAAGCTTCCATTAATTAGATTTTTCTGTCTCTGCATATCATATTTGAAAAGAAGTTTTACCAATAGAAAATAGGCTCAATGAAAAGCTTTACTTTTTATCCAAAAAATTAAAGACATACCCAATTAATACATGACCATTGTACAAACATGGGGAAAAGATAATATTTTAAAATATATTTATATAAGTAAATATATATTTATTTAATCTGTCCTTTTTTATTAGAATTTTAGTAGTTTACAATTTTTGTTTTAATTACCAATCCTGATATAAATACTCTGATACATGGATCCTACAATCAGCAATATCCTTGGATAAATTCCTAGAAGTGGATTTTTTAGTGCCTAAAATGATGCACTTTTCAAAGATTTTTTATTGATTTATTTTTGTGAGGAAGACCAGCTGTGAGTTAACATCTGTTGTCAATCCTCCTCTTTTTTTTCTGAAGAAGACTGGCCCTGAGCTAACATCTGAGCGCATCTTCCTCTACTTTATATGGGACGCTGCCACAGCACAGCTGACAAGCGGTGCGTCTGTCTGCACCTGGGAATCGAACCTGCGGAACCCCGGGCCGCACAGGTGGAGCGCGCGAACTTAACCGCTATGCCACCAGGCAGGCCCCTCAAAGATTTTTTAAAGCACATATTTATAAATTAACTTCCAGAAAGATTAGGACACTTTTAATCTCCCACCACCTGTGAATGGGAGTTCCCAATTCCCTGAACCTTCACCAATGTTAGGTCTTATCATATTAAAAAAAACTTTGCTAACTTGAGAGTTAAAAATGGTATTTAACTGTCTTAATTTGATTTTCCTTGATTACTAGAGAGGTTGAGCATTTGCTCATGTTATCATCGATGTTTATTCTTCTAATGAAGTCATACCTGTAGCCTATTTTTTCTGTTGGGTTGTTAGATTTCTTTAAAAATTGATTTGTAGTAGTTTTTTTATGTATTAAGGATAAAATCACATCTCTTATATATGTCAGAAATGTTTTTCTCAGATTGCTGTTTGCCTTTTTATATTTCATCTTTTATTTCCTAAAGAGTCTGAAATTTTTATTTCATCAAAATTTCCATCCTTTTAAAAATGGTGTCTGCTTTTGAAGCCACACTTAAAATTTTTCATCCAATGGTATGTAAATAATCAACTATACTTTCCCATGCTTTTAGAGTTTCATTATAATATTTACACTTTGATTCCATGAGGAGTTTCTTTCATTATCATGGAGAGATGAAACCATGAGTGATGTTCAAAGTATTTAACAGCCACTATGCCACAGGTGCTGACCAATCAGAGTGAATGCCAACCTTAAAAACTGGGTATATCCGTATGAGTATTGCTGAATATCAGCCCTAGATGAAATTGATTTTTTCCCCAAATGGTCAGCTCTTACCCTGACACATATTATATCTTTTCCTCCTTGCTGTAAAATGCCTTCTTTATCCTATATTAAATATTTTTTATATTTGGATGTCTTTCTGAACTTGACTATTGACTTCCAATGATATGACTGCCTATTCTACCTATTCATAGCAAGACAGTAAATTCAACACTGTTTTGATTACTGTAGCTTCAGAAAACACTTGACTATCTGGTAGAACAATTCATTAATCTTCTTTTCAAATCATGAAAAGCAGGCAAGGAAAGACGACAACACACTGACACCTAATTATCAGGGGGTAATAGGGCTCCCATTACAGAATGGAGGAAAGAAAGAATGTTTTGCTCTCAAGAGTTCCATTACGGCATCTTTTGATGCTCCCATCCTCAATTTCAAAAAAATTATGCAAAAGAAAAAATGTATGGGGAAATTTAAAATGTATACTTCAATAAAAATTTATTCACTAAATCGATCAGACTTACCTAGTTTCAAACCAGAGTGCTATACCAGGCTCCTGGAAGCAAAGGTATATGAGGGAATAATTCAGAAATAACTGAAAAATTAGAATTATTTCAGAAAATAGCATTAGTAGGCAGTAATTTCATAAGATTTCCATTTTTGAGTAGCTCTTACGTAATTTTCCTTAGAAGATTGTTTCTAATATTTCAATAATTATGAATATTTGGAACATTTTGTTGGTTATCCATTTCCCTCTTTCAGGTTACTTCTGTTTTTCCTGATTTGATTTTCTTCTAATCATATTAAATAATTTCTCTCATTTCCTTTTAAAAGTTATTTTGTTTTCTCCATTTCTTAGATACCACCTAATTATTTCCTGAGTGGACATGTGCCTTCATGTCTATATGTTTTCATATGTGCTGCATCAGTAAAATGAAGTGCTGCATGATATTATCTTGAAATGTCTCAGGACTTTCCTTGATCAGGATAGTTTTATGCATATGTGAGATTAGTTATTGAAGTAATAATTATTTATAAGACCTAATGTGATTAATTCTGTGATTTCTGTCATGAATGTAAATAATAATGTATCTCAATTTAGATGATCTTATGTAACTCTTTTGTTTGATAAAATATCGTCTCCGTAAGTAGTGAATTATTATTCCCATTCTTCATTGATGGGCATCCATTAATAATTTTTCAAAATAATCTGACAGCTTTATATTTTATATATTATTGAGTAATCTGCATAATGAGCTTGTTTATTTGGAGAAGACACATGATTTTATAGCTTTATGGAAAATATTATGATGAGATCTAGCAGCAATAAAAATATTAACAGTTGTTAACTCTGGGTTGTGGGAAGTTCTATTTTTCTCCTTTTGCTTACCTATAGTATTTAAACATTTATTTATAATAACCACATATTGCTTTGTTTAAAAAATAAATAACATTTTAAACACAGTGTGTTTTTCAGCAGAGCTCAGAAGAGACCCACGAAAAGAAAGGGATATAAGATTGTGGTTCACAATTTGCAATTCTGTTCTTTCACTAATTCTTAAGGGAGTTAAGCAAAAATAATTTTTATGTTTTTCACTCTTTCTAGGAATGCATTATTTAAGCAGTTGAACATATTTAATTTTTCAATATTTATGACCTTTTATATGAAAAGGAAATATGACCTCTGGAGACTTTCTACCTGCAAATAGTCTTTTCAGTTTTTCTTGACTACGAGTATATGTATTCTGAAATGAATATATTAAGCATCTGTATTAGTTAGCTGGGGCTGCCACACACACGCTGTGTGGCTTAAACAGCAGATTTATTTTCTGACAATTCTGGAGGCTAGAAGTCAGAGATCAAGGTGTCAGCAGGGTTGGTTCTTCTGAGGGCCGTCTTCTTGTGTCTGCACATAGTCTTCCCACTGACGTTGTCTGTGTCCTCTTCTTAAAAGGACCCTAGTCATACTGGATTAGGGCCCACCCGAATGACTCATTTTAACTTAATTACCTCTGTAAAGATCCTATCTCAAAATCAATATGCAGTCACATTCTGAGATACTGGGGTTTAGGACCTCAGCATATGAATTTTGGGGGGGACACAATTCAGTCCATAAGAGCATCTGAAAAATATGGTGTATCTATTTAGATGCTCTTTGGTTCTATAACCACACAGTGGCTCATAAATAGTGATATTTAACTTCTTTTGAGTTAGAGACTCCTTTGAGAATGAAAACTAGGGACCCTCTACTCAGAGAAATGCACAAACACACTAAATTTCACATCAGGGAGTTTACAGACATGCCCCCAATCCCTGCCTCCTCACCCTGTATGTGGACCCCTTAGGGTCTAGAGTCCCTGGTCTGGATGCTATTAAAACCATGAAGTCAGGGAATTCAGTGATCAATTGCATAAGACTAGTTGTTTATCAGTCACAAAACTTAGCAAGATTCACCAGTAGTAATTTACAATTTTAGATCTTTCACCTAAATGTTCATAGTCCATTGGCTGTAACCTTGACAATTCAAGGAATTGAAAGTAGCTCCATAGAATTCATCCTCACTCTAGCTAAATCAAACACCAAGCGCATGCCAGCAACTCTCCCAAATGATTGGAGCAGTTCTCTTGGTTTCTAAAGATGTCTCCTGACACCGGATTTTAAGCACAGATCAATAGTGAGGGAGGCCAGGCCTTCTCTCAGGCAGTGTCTGGGTTTGGGCCTGTTAAGAGTGAGATGGGTCTCCACCTGGCTACATCTGGAGTTCCCAGGGAGGTGTGGTCTGGCTTTGGCTAATCTGTGAATAGGAGGACCATAGGCTACTGGGTTGACTTTCCACCTGAGGCCTTCTTCTACCTAAAGCCTGAGCTCCTTTGGTGCTCGAGGCTCGAAAGGAACTTAATGTTACTTGAAGCTGAGTCAGATTTTCAAGGGTTGGGTCTCTAACCAGTCCCTGAAAGTGAGCAGAATTAGGTACCTTAAGCCTTGTTATTGTTTGTAAATAAAGAAAAAGGAAAAATCTGAGCCAGCATTTATAGAAATGAGCTCAAGATGGGCCCCATACCATGTACGCAGAACTTTCTATAGAACGTGTGGACTTGAATGAGTGTTTTGGCCTGGCGCAGAGAGTATTTTGATGACCCTTTTTTTTTCTGTTACATTATATACATGTGTCAATCTGAGGCTAGTTACTAGTTTTTGTGTTGTTAGCACAATACTGGCAGAGTTTGTGAGTCAGGAAAAAAATTTATGTTTGGGTTCATTTTATTTCATCATTCTGAAATATTATGTAGTTCTTTCCAGCTTTTGTTTTACAGTTCATTTAGATTTGATTTAAATCCATTGTGAAAACAAAATTTAAAATGTTTATTCAAGAATACAGTGAAACTGGAAATGACATAATATTACACATTATATAACTCCTTCAAAATTCAGTACACAAGCCAAAAATATAGTGAAGGAAAAAAAGCTTGCTAATCTATCAGAAATTCTTTAATTAAATTATGAATTTTTAATGTATCTTTAGTTTTGTGTGAGTGTATTTTATTTTCTTTGTCCTTTTATTCATTTGAAAAATTGTGCAGTTTTGAAGCTATGTTGTCACAAATGTGCTTTTATTGGAAATTAATTGACATACTATAAATTATTAACAAAATCTAATTTTACTCAAAACAGATTGATTCAATAATGTATGAAATAAAGCTATGTAATATAGAAAACAAACTTGTTTAAAAAAGGAAATTTAAAGATCCTATATCTTGATAAATAAAGCAGCATTAATATTAATATTTTTATTTCCTTTCTCAAATATGAAAACCCTTTCGATGTACCATTTGGTTTTATGTCACTTAATCAACCTTTAATTGTCTGTGCTATTTAGGTAAGGAAAATCGTGAATATACAAAACTAATGTTGTTTTTTTCTTCAATAAGACTCTCAAGAAAAGGTTTATGTGTTAGATGTTACATGAAATAAATACTCAAAAATTGTTTAAATTGCTTATAAACAATGATCAACTTTTTTTGTGTGTGAGGAAGAACAGCCCGGAGCTAACATCCGTCGCCAATCCTCCTCTTTTTGCTGAGGAAGACTGGCCCTGGGCTAACATCCGTGCCCATCTTCCTCTACTTTATATGGGACGCCGCCACAGCATGGCTGACAAGCAGTGTGTCGGCAGGCGCCCGGGAACCGAACCGGGGAACCCCGGGCTGCCAAACGCAGCCAAGCGCAAACTAAACCGCTGCACCACTGGGCCAGCCCTAACAGTGATCAACTTTTAACCTTAGTAATGGCAATAGTATTTACAGTTTTGGATACAGACGGCAAGAGTTCCTTAGAAGTGATTTTATTTTTTTTAAATGCAACTCAGATTTTATCAGCTTTTCCACTAGTGTCCTTTTTCTGTTCCAGGAGCCAATCCAAGATACCACATTGTATTCAGAATGCATTTTATTTTATCAAGTAATTTCTATTGTTCCCATATTTTATAACAATTGCTGAGCAGTAGAAATTCTGTGCATGTATGTATGTGTGTGTTTATGTATTTTTCCCTCCTTTATATGGCAGAATATCAAAAGTAATCTTACAGGATTTGGAGTCAAATTGAACTAAACTTTAATCCTAATTTTGCTACTTAATTTTGGGGCATTGATCAAGTCACCTAAACTCTCTAAACTTCAGTTTCTTTGTCTGTAAAATAGAAATAAGAATGAAAATAATACCTATCTCATTGAGTTGTAAAGACTAAATGTAAATATACGGCGAACTGTAGTAATGATTCTTAGTATTATTATTTCTTATCATCTAATGAAGATACTAAAGAAAAGAGAATTATCCAGAGAGCAGATGGTCAAGGATGATTTTTAAAAATGGGGGAGGGGGAATGGCACAGAAAAGCCACAACTTGGCAAACCAACCCTGAAATAATCAGGAATCAATTGTTCAGTAAAATTAAGAAGCTTTTTTATTTTTTGCCAGCATATTTATATCAAAATGTGTAACATGGGGCCAGTTTTGTTACTTGGCATGTTCCTGGCCATTTGTAAACAAAATGTTCAGCAGCTGTTGCTCTGGGAGACAGATGGATGGGTGACATTTATGAATTGTATTTTTCTGATGGAGAAACTGAGGCACCAAGTGGTTAATTGTTTTTCCCAACCTTCCACATCCATGAAACATCAAATTTGAAATTACAGTTCATGAATATCTTCTGCCTCCCAGCTATGTGCTGCAGAAAGGAATTGCCAATGGTTGAGATGGTAAAAATGGGGGGCTTTCTCTGAGGGAGGCCAGCTGAAGAGTCATGCATTGTGTCTGGTACAGATGGCCAACTGGTAGTGCTTACCAGGGCTTCCCTCCCCTGCAGCCATCCCCCTCAAGTGACAGCTTTTTGCATCTTCTTGTCTAATTAAACCACCAGCAGAGAATGCCAGTTATCTGCTTGTGTGACACCTCTGAATATTAAGTAGCTTTTGTAATTAATTATTTTTTGAAAGGCTTGATCCTCCATAATTAAATAAATCTTTGAGAATTAATAATAGGTTAGCACAGTACATGAGCTGAAAATACCACGAGCAACAACTTGGTAGTGAGAGAAGAACTTTGCATCCAATAGTGTGTCTCTATTGATCAACCTTTATGATCTGAATGCTCCCAATGTAACATCACGATGTGTTTCTTCTTTTCTCTATATTCCTGTGCACCCAAGTGGAACCAATTGTTTCTGCACAGGGTAAGATATAAAAATGCAGATTTGCTTAAATAACTTACTGCCCAACAAGGCAATCTGTGTCATACACTAGAATAGGCCTCAAGCAGCTGTCTGCCTCATATTGCCATCTGAGTTATGAGTGATGCTGTTTAGTAACTTTTGTGTCTTCTTGTGCTGGCAGTGACATTGAGACCAGATAATGGATGCTGGCAAGATCTTGAAATCAAAGGCATGGAAAGAACGCCTTTTAGCAGGTGGTCATGTCCTTTTATGGTGAGCTTGTGGGATGTGACAGAGCTGGCTCACTCCAGAGGACAGTCCAATGTGCCACCACCACTGTCTAGATGGGGAGCCTGCTCTTTTGCTCTTGAGGGGCCAGGCAGCTGAGGAAGTAGAAGACTTGCTGCTGGGGGATATTCTGCCTCCAGGGCCTGATGTCATGTGATTTTGGCTTGTTCAGTAGAGGCTGTTTAATCTTAGTCTGTACAGGTCTAGGCTGTTGGCTTCCAAAATTGGATAGGACAAGCGTTTAACCAGAAACAGTACAGGGGAAGGGACAATGGATAGAGTTGTTGTTCTTGCCGTGGAGTCGATTCTGACTCCTAGCGACCCTGTGGACAGCAGAGTGGAACCCTGCCCAATCTTTTTGCGCCATCCTCTCTCCCTCTGGTGTTCTGTCAGACAATGCTATTGACAGGGTTTTCATGGCCAGTTTTTCTGGAAGTGGGTGGCCAAGTCCTTCTTCCTAGTCTGTCTTAGTTTGGAAGCTTCGGTGAAACCTGTCCACCGTGGGTGACCCTGCTGGTGTTTGAAATACCAGTGGCATAGCTTTAGCATCACAGCAACACACAGCCACCACGATGTGACAACCAACAGACAGGTGGTGTGGTTCCCTGATCAGGAAATGAACCAGGGCCGTGGCAGTGAGAGCACCAAATCTTAACCACTAGACCACAAGGCTGGCTTGGATAGGGTTAGGTGAGCAAAAATGGGAAAGAGGTCATACACACACTTATATTTAAGGGATATTTCCTGCCCTTCTTTTCACCTGGTCCACTCTCTTTCCTTCTGCCTTCTTTTCCTATCTCTGTCTTTCCCCTTGTCCACTCATCCTGATTTTGCATTTTTGTTTTAGTGGTTGGCACCAGTTTTGTCCTGCTTAGACTTCAGCTTTGTGAGTAGCAGGATCACGTGTCAGCATTATGGAATTTTAGATCTGGAAGGTGTCTTGGGAGTTCTGGACCAGCCATGGAGAATCTCGAATCTTAAAGATTCTGGAAAGATTCCAGGGTTCCTCCCAGGGGTTTGACCTTTCATTAGATAAACCTAGGAGTGCTGTCTGGCTCAGAAACTTAGGTGTAAGGGTAATGATTCTAATCATAATTAGCATCATAATAATTAATATGCGTTGAATGATGCCCACTTTATATACCTTGTTTTTTAACATTTTAGTTAATTTTTTGGTAGGTACTACATCTGTGTGGTTCACAATTCAAAAATGATGAGAGATATCTAGTAAAAATTTCCCTTCTTCCCTCCAGAGTCACCACCTCCCAAAGAAATAAATAATAACTGTTATTCATTTATTGTATATCTTCTCAGAGACTTTTATGCTTTAACAAGAAAATATAAATATATATATATTTTTCCCTGTTTCATAGCACAAATACTATCACATTATACATTGTTCTGCACTTCATGTGTTGTCTTTACTTAATCCTCACAGCAGTCCTATGTGGAATGAGCTGTTATTTTACAATTAGAATTCAGCTCTACCTGAGTCTCTTGCTCAGGGCAACGTAGCAGGGTGGTGGAGCTGGGATAACCCCGACTGTCTAACTTGATCAGTTGTGATCTTCATCGCTAGGCTGTCCTGCCTCGCTGGAGCTGGGACAGACTCCTCAGGGTTCCTGCTGATTTGCATAAGTTCCCTGGGGGCTCAGTGCAGTGCTGGCTCCTAACCATAGACTCCAGCTAACAGGCAATGTGGCAAAACTTAATCAGCTCTGCATCAGTCAACATTTCTTTTCGTTTTTTTTCATGAAGTTATGATTTTTAAAAAGTTGTGGACAAATACATATAACATAAAATTTACCATCTTAACCTTTTTTTTTTTTTTTGGTGAGGAAGACTAGCCCTGAGCTAACATCTGTTGCCAATCCTCCTCATTTTGCTGAGGAAGGTTGGCCCTAGGTTAACATCCGTGCCCACCTTCCTCTACTTTATATGGGACGCCGCCACAGCATGGCTTGACAAGCAGTGCGTTGGTCCACGCCCGGGATCCGAACCTGTGAACCCTGGGCTGCTGAAGTGGAGCACTTAACTGCTACGCTGCTGGCCCAGCCCCTCATCTTAACCATTTTTAAGTGTACAGTTCAGTGGCATTAATTTCATTCACATTGTGGTGAAACCAATCTCCAGAACTCTTTTCATTTTCCTAAGCTAAAACTCTGTACCCCCATTCCCTGCTGAAACAATAACCCCCCCCATTCCCTGCTCCCCCAGTCCCTGGTAACCTCCATTCTACTTTCTGTCTCTGTGACTTTGACTACTCTAGATACCCCATGTAAGTGGAATGATACTGTATTTGTCTTTTTTGTGACTGGCTTGTTTTACTTAGCATGATGTCCTCAAAGTTCATCCATGTTGTAGCACGTGTCAGAATTTCTTTCCTTTTAAAGCTGAGTAACATTCCATTGTATGTGTATATGTATACCATATTTTGTTTATTCATTCATCTGTTGGTGGGCACCATTTTATATTCCAAACAACAGTGCACAAGGGTTCACTTTCTCCATATCCTCACTGACATTCGTTGTTGTTGTTGTTTTTTAATAGAAACCATCCTAATGGATATGAGGTGGCATTTCTTTTATAACATGCCATTAAACACATTTCTTAATTCTTATATTGTGCCCAACTGCCATTAAATTCAGAGTTCTCACCTCAGGTCCCTCTTGTAGACAGGGAAAGGTTTGTAGAGGAGTGACCAGCCCGGAGGCCAAGTGAGGCTGGTGGCTCAGCTCATTATACCTGGTCAGACCCCTCCCCTACTTGAATCCTGGGTGACCTCACTGTGTGCTTTAGGATGGCTGCATCTTCTTGCTTCTTGTTATTCCTCAGCAGAAATGATGCCAGCCCTGATATAAGTTCCCCTACATTAAACCCAGAATATATGGGATAAAAGCAAAAACACTCATTCTCTTTCCCTGCTTCTCTAAGTTACATTCATATGTAAATATCGGTTTTTTTAAACTTTGTATCCCTGAACTTCACAAGGCAGATAGATGTTACAAATTGTTAAAAGCCCAGGTGGCCTCAAGCTGGGCTCACACTGGTTTTAGCTGATTACCAGTTCTTGAGGTTTGTTTCAGGAAAACTGACATCCAGAGAACATCAAGAATCTAAAGCTTCCCAGACTTCAAGTCCTTGGCTTCCTGGCACCAGAATCCACCATCCACCATGGAGACAGACAATCAAGGACACCCACCAGCGATTCTCTTATCTCACCACCCCGCCTCCCTGCAAGCAGCCTCACAAGGCCAAACGCAGGCTGGTGGGAAAGTGCCGACCAGCAAGTCCACAGGCTCCCCCTCCCTACAAGCAGCTGCATTCCTCCCAACATTTAAAACCCCTTGCCTCCTACCTCTCGGGGAGACAGGACAAATTTGAGTGTTCACTCTCATCTCCCGGCTGACGTCACCTGAAATAAAAACTCTTTCCTTGCCATAAGCCTGGTGTTCCAGTTTTATTTTCGCTCCTCTTGTGTGGCTGGTAAAGAACTTGGGTATGTGTCCGGTAACAGAAAGATTTTCTTGACCTTTGCCAAAAAGACGGGATGAGCTCCCAGAATGCAGAGGAATCTTCCCCATCTCGTAGGTTACTCACATTCTTCATCCTTCCTGGATGGTTGCTCGCTTTGTGAAATTGGGAGACTTTTCAAACCTAGTAACATTTTCATTCAGCAAGCCAAGTCATTGTTAGACACATCCACCTTCCACCTTTATGTCATCCTTTGTCTTATCCTCCCTGGCAAGAAGATGGGAATGTTTCTCTCCCACAGTGTCACACAGGATACATCACGTCTTATGTGGACTCCCCATGTTAGTGATGCAATTTGGCACTTTAGGTGAGCCATTTTCCCCATCTCCCAGCACCAGGCTCTGTGGAGGTGTTTCTCGGGAGTGGTTAGGTGGCTTTAATCACTCAGGACCAAGTGTGGCCTCAGAGCGGTACCAGAGTGAGGTATTTGTCTATATTTCCAGCCATAACCCCTACGTCTAATCCAAGGCTTAGCTGCCACTGGGAAGGTGGAGCACTTTTACTTGTGGTGTAATCCATTCTCAAACTATCTTCTCTATGTCCTTGAATATGGCCATTTAAAAAAGTGGTGTCTTCTTCCAATTACAAAAGCAAATACACGTTCAAAGCAGCAAACCTGAAAAATGAAGAAAAACACACCACTAAAACCATCATAACATAGGTACTGTTTTATAGCCCGCTAGTTTGCTTAAGAGATTGTGTAATTTTCCTACACCAACAAATATTCTTTTGTCATACAGCTTTTAGTGAGAATGTTCGTGGCATAATATGGATATACTATAGTTTATTTAAAAATTCCTTTACTGTTGGAAATTTAAGCAATATCGTTTTTGGCTGTTATGAGCTTTCCTGAACGTCTCAGTACATATAGCTATGAAAACTATGCTATTTTTATATACTATTTTTGGAAAGATGTATAGAAAGGTCTACTTGATTACAGGTGACCCTGACTCCATAGGGAAGCAAGTTCACAATGTAGAGACAAATGTTGATAAAAGGGAGTCGAAAGAGAGTACCTTCCCTTTGAGTGAAGATGAAGAATATCTGGGCACTGACCCCAACCCCAGAGAACTCAGAACAAACGCACCATCACTATTGCTTCGCCAATTTCGTTTGACGCTCAGAGTTCCAAGGTGTTCAGGATGCTCTTTTTTCTCCCTCCCTGCTATTCACGGTCCCAATTAGTGGAACCCTTGGAACTCTCTCTCTAACAAATCAGCCACACCCTCAAAACGTAGATCTATTCCTTTGTTTGATTGTTTGTGTTGAGAGACGTTAGATGATCTTAGTAGTGCATTTCCTGAAGTAGCCTATATTTTCCCAGATTGTTTCTTTAGTTTTTATTATACAGACAAAGAACATTATGTCCCTGTTATTCTCATTGTTATTCTGGGCACATCCTCTCCTTTAGTGATTTACTACAGACAGTCCTGGCTTTTTGCCCCAACACATTCCTAGAGACTGTGCACTCAAGCAGATTTTTATAAATCATATTTTCTAATGAGAATAACAATCGGAAACCTACATATTCCTACCAATTAACTTGGAGCCAAATAAATCATAGGTATGGTAAATAATAAGTCATTAAAACAAAGAAACAGGGGCCGGCCTGGTACCGTTGTGGTTAAGTTTGTGTGCTTCACTTTGGTGGTCTGGGGTTCACAGGTTCGGATCCTGGGCATGGACCTACACACCACTTATCAAGCCATGCTGTGGTGGCGTCCCACATATAAAGTAGAGGAAGATGGGCACAGATGTTAGCTCAGGGCTAATCTTCCTCAGCAAAAAGAGGAAGATTGGCAACGGATATTAGCTCAGGGGCCAATCTTCCTCACCAAACCAAACAACAAAGAAACATCTTTCCATACATTTTCTATATTTTCCTTAGATCAGTCAGAAACATTCAAAGTGGTTGCACAAATTCAGGTCCTATAAAGAGAGGATAAATGTATTTGTTTATTCAAAGGGCCTCAAATGTACATAGAAAGTATAAATAGAGACTATAAAAATACAGTTCTACAGTGTGATAAATTTGGCCCACATCTAGATCTTTAGGGGTGAAGAAACTTGAGAAATATCTATCCTGCCTCATTTGACAGATAAGGAAAATGGACCCCACAGCGTTAAGTGACTTAATGAAGGTCACCATGTATACATTAATTCAACATGTAATTAAGGACAGTTTTGCTTCCTCCCTTCCTTAGATATAGCAAGGAGACAGTGTGGTGCAACTATCAGAATCTCCCTTCAGGACTGAAGCCCTTATTACCCCAACTACTAGGAATGTTGGCAGTGGACACTTCCCAGCTGAGTCCCTCTCTGGGGACTTGCCCTTGGCTGTAGAAAGCCTCTTTACCCAAGGTCACACTCTTATCCCAAGGGCAGCTCGCATCTGATGGGGTCTCTGGTGGATGCAGAGGTATAAAGGCCTGGCTCCTTCAGCCCCAACTGAGACAACTCTGAAGGGCCAGTAGGATCAGCTGAAGCCTAGTTGTCCTTGCATTGTGGCCCAATTTCTCCCTCTGCCCACTGCTGCTTCTTTCCCTTCCCTCCAAATGTTGATCCTGACAGCAGTTCCTAAAAAATGTCCTGCACGCAAACTCCATTTCAGAGATTGCTTCTCGGGGAACTGAACTGCAACATAAGACAAACTTCAGGGGGATCATTCTTCGGATCATTGGGTCTTAAAAAATTTGTACCATGAAGTTTGGACTGATGTCTTATTTTTTCATATTCTTTATAAATTTTTTTAGAGAGTAAACAGGAGTGTTTGAAATGGTTCTGTTAACTCAAGTTTGAATATATATGTGTTTATATTATATACAATATATATTACATACAAATACACAAACATTTCTGGTAATTGTGCAGCTTCTCAATAAGGACTTTAATTTGGAAAAGATGTATCTTATTTATAAATATTTTTTCATTCCTTCCTTTCTCATCCAACAAATTTACAGTCATTATTAAAGGGAGGAAAAAATTCCCTAAGTTTTGTGTTTGGGAAGAAGGGAAGGATGACTGGTGGGAATCAGGAGATGAAAGATACTTATGAGCTGATTTTATGGGAATTAAATCTGAGGACTTACAGAAAAAAATGCAAAAAATAAAATAATATAACAAATATCTGTGTATCTATTACCCAGAATTAATATTTGTTAATAAATTGTCATATTTGATCTTTTAAACTATGAAGAAAGTGTTACAGACAGAGCACTTAGGATTTTCTCCTAACAGCAGTGCAGAGCCCCGGTCCTGCCTGCTCTCAGTGCTTGGCTGAATCACCAACTAGACAGCAGCAGATTTTTGACACCAAAAACACTGAACTGGTAAACGTGGACAGGAGCCATGTGTCAGCGTCACTGGGTAGCACTGAATGAGCAGTGATGAAGTAAGTGTTGAAAACAGAACAGACCTTCCCTGAATATGGACATTCACCATAATGGAGTCAGAAAGGTACAAACTAAATTCCAGACAGTAAAACTTCAGTGAACAAATCCTTTGGGAAAATAAATCTTTTTATAATACAGCCAGTAGCATTTTAAAAGTCTTCAAAATTTGTGGAGATTGAATGGCTTGTGTAAAGGGGGTTGGAATTCACGATGAATTCATAAATAACCCCTCATTTTCCCAAACAAGTTTTTTCTTCTCCCTCCCTGTTCCAGTAAACCTATTGCCGAGTCACATGAGTCAGAAACCTGGCAATGTCCTAGAATTCTCCTTACTTGACACACACAATCAATTTAGCCTTCTAAAGAATCATTCAGATCCATTCCTTCCTCTTTATGCTTGCTGCTCCTGTCCTTATGTGGAATCCCATCAGTTCTAGTTGGACTATTACAGAAGTCTCCTAACTGGTCTTGATGCCTTTAATCTTGCTCCCCTGCCACCTGCCCCATGCCACCTCAGACGCAGGATTTACACTGCCACCAGCGGGGTCTTCCTAAAATGCAAATCTGGCATACCATTCCTTTTTTTAAAAACTCTTTTTCAGTTCCCCACTGCTCAAAAAAAATTCAAGCCCCTTGGTGAGGCATTCAAGCCCTCCACATCCTGGCCTCTGGCCTTCAGCTTCATGCATCATCTCTCCAGGCTTCACACTTCACATCCCAGTAATGTTGAACTGATTGTCTACCCCCATGTCATGTGTTTCACACCTCCCTGCCTTTGATCATGCCTCTTCCTTGACTTGAAATATAATCCTAGCTCCTACTACTTCATTTGGCTAACTCCTACTCATACTTCAAGACTCAACTTTAGTGTCTTCTCCTTAGGAAATCTTCCACAATTTCTTCCAGCAGGGCACAATTTCTTCTGTCTGTTTTTATGTCTGCCCCTCCTACTCTACTGTAAACTCCAAATTCTATTAAACTCTGCATCCCAGCATAAAACACACTACTTGCACTTAGTCAATGCTTCTAAATGTTTGTTGAGTGTCAGATCAGTGCAGCTGGGAAAGAGACTGAACCACTAGTCAACACACCAGTGGGATGACGAGACCTAAGCAGTATATGGACTGTGTGTTGCTGGATGGAGCATCAGTGAGACTAGCTGGGGCATCTCAAACACAGGCATGTCACCTGCAGTGGTCTCCTCTCTAAGAAGGAGGAAGAGGACTGGGCACCAGGTGTGTTTTGAGTCTTTGCTGAATCTCTGAGAGTGTCTTGGGCCCACACGGGCTGGATCACTGGAGATGGGAGAGAGAGTGTGGGCTTCATGTTGTTGGGCAAGTGAAAGGGAAAGGTGGAGATGGTGGATGGGACAAGATGTCACTAAGTATTGCACAAGAACAATAGCAAATTTTTCATGGAAGGGACTGATCAGACGACATCTTCCTTCTCTTCATCTTGTTCCTCTTCTTTTTCCCTTCTTCTCTTTCATTCACTTCCCTTTTTATTTCTCTTTCTTCTTATTCCTCTTTTCTTTAGTTTTGGCAGTCATATTACATTTTATGTCCCAATAACCTTTTAATAGTAGTGGCATAGAGAAAAAATGTAGAGAAAAGTATGTAGAAGTGCAGAATAAATTTGGGCTCAAAAGGAGGGTTGAAATTAAAGAGATGACAAGTAAAGTGGTTCATTCATTAAGTTGGGCATCACCAGCTTTAAAACCAATTGTAAATCAAGCACTTGCATCATGTGAGGCATATTGCCTTGGTGCATAAATCTAGTAACATTATTGTTGCTAAAATAAAGTCAAGTTCAAGATGCTGGGTTATGAACCAAAATAGGAAAATACATAGTGTTAGGTGATATGGCACAATGCTTAATCTTCCTAAGCCCCTGTTAATCATGCATTAGGTATTGAGTTTATTTAGTCATTGTGGATCAGAATTTACATAAACTATTTATAATTTCTTGTGACTAGTTTGAGAAGCTAAAGACGAATACTAAACTTCAGAGCATTTATATCACAGGTAAACCCGGCAGTGCTAGAATAAGACCACAGCAGAATTTCCATGCTGTTGAATTTGTGGTGTCTTTGCTTGAAGGAGTTGTTTTCTGTGTTTAGTTTAAGGTATGTCCATAGGCCAGGACATCATTTCAGCCTCTTTACTCGTTGTTTCTCACAATGTAGGCCTTTGACCTGCATTAGAATAACCTGAAGTGCTTGCTTTGGTCCAAATTCCTGACATCCTCTCAGATCTACAAGATCAGAATACCAGAGAGTGGGTGCTGGGGGTCTGAGGTTTGTTTAAAGCCATGAGTGCCCATTTTCTGCAGCATGCCTGCATAGAGCCTGCTGATTGTGCCTTATGGAAGTGATGGTTAGTATCTGAGTAGCATGGACTGAAGTGGTGAAACATCATGTAAGCTCTAAATCAGATTGGATGGAAGATATGACTTGCTGTCAGAAATTGTTGAATTGAAGTTAGAAATTGTAGGTGATACCATTCACGTCACATAAATGACAAAGCAAGTGAGCTTCAAGGGGCTGACCTAGTGGTGGGCAAGGTCTCCTGGGTGGCCATGGGAAACCCTTCTCTAGTGAGATGGCAAAGCAGTGTCTTGAACAGTGCCCATGACCCTGGAGGGGCCCTGGCCAGAGGATCTTAACCACAATTATATTTGGCTGCCTGATTCATTCATGGGAGGTTTTTTTCGGAGAATAATCCTGACCTTGAACAAAACCACACGGGGAAGTGGTCTGTTTTGTAGGCTATGAATTGCATCAAAGCCACAGCCAAGTTCATCTGCTGCTCTGCACAGCTCCTAAGCCTTCGGCTAGCCAGTCCTTCTGCCACTGGCGAAGCAGGCCTGCAGTAAAGCTGTGGGGCCAGATGCATGGGCAGCCTGCCCACTCTATCTTAATGCATGGAAGAAAGTCATATCATGATCCCTCTTCATGGCTTTCAACCCATTTGATAGTATTTCAGAAGTATTTAAACATATTTTCCTGCTCTGATTCACTCCCTCTTCTGATAACCTAGAACATCGATACCTATAACATTATCTGTCCCTAGCAGTATAATGCCTAATAAAGTATGTCATTGAAAAAAAAACCATTACTGTCTGGGATGTACTCACATGACATCTTGGAGAAGGTTATTGGATTTATTCCAAGAATTTGTCAGGTTACTCTAGCATTAGGAGTGAACCTTCACTATGAATTCTAAAAGCTCTTGCTTCTCTATTATACCACCCAGATCTGTCATTATGGGACCGAGGGGGCTGTGGCTCACTTGTTTTGCTTCTGGGTGTTCCTGTCTGGCCACAAGGTAAAACATTTGCAGTGCCCCCAAGGACTTGAACATGCCACCATCCTGACCTCAGAGAGAGCCCAGCACCCCTGCCCCTGCACCAGTCTAGGTTAGAAGCTCCCTGCAGACCTCAGGATTGTTCTGCTTATAACACACTTCTATGGGCTCCAGCAGGCTGCCCACACTTAGCTGGGAGGAGGATAAAGTAAGGCAGAGAGCCAATGACCTCCTCCTCAGGGTGTCTGATAGCCTCGCCCATTGGTTCCTGGCTTCTTGCTTTTATCTCTGAGCTTCCATACTCTGGACCTTGTCTCTCTAGAGCTGTGGCACCTGTCAGTGTCTCCCAGCCTTAACTGACCCTCTGGGACGCAACCTTGTAAGACTGATTCTTGCAGCCGTGTCCACCTGCCCTTGCCTCTCTCATTGGCAGTATCTGTCAGATCCCCACCTGGCAAAGCAAGCCTCAAATACTGACCCTTTCTGGCTCTCCAGATTCTGTTTCCACCAGAATCTAGAACTTGCCCAGACCTGGATTTAAGCTCTGTGTAGGCAGGCACTATGTTGATTTGCTCACTTCTGTATTTCCTGTAGCATGTATTAAATAAATACTGGCCAAATGTTGAATGAAGCTGTGTACAGACTTTGACATTTTAAAAAGTAAGTATACATTATAGGATTGGGAAGCTAGAAGGAAAATTATTTGAATGAAAGGCATGAAAGCTGTGATCTCTCTCACATGTTCACAATCATTCCTGTACTTCCCTCTGTTATCAAGAGATATTTCCTATATTCTTTTCAGCTCTTAGGAATAACAGGTAGAAATCGCTTTGCCATTCCAAAATACTGACGTAATAGGATTTCTCCCCTTACTATGAACTGTGCACCAACGAAGGACAAAAAGCCTCTCTAAATCAGACTTAAACTGAGTAGGTCTGGGGCCTAAAATCTAGAAGAGGCCACTGTAATTAATGTTCCTCACTCTGTTTTCTTCCTTTTCCCTCCTAAGAGTCAAATATTATGTAAGCCAGCTTTTCATTTTTTTCCCTGTTTACTTTGCTATGTAGCTCTCTCCAAGTTAAGGAATTTACTTATTTAAATTGAGGTAACATTGGTTTATACCATTATTTAAATTTCAGGTGTACATCATTATATAAGCCAACTTTTCCACCAAAAATTCTTGATAAATGGTATTGAACAAGAATGGAATCAATAAGTACATATTTTTTTCTCATCCCAATTCTTAGTTGTTGTAAAGGAAGAAGAAAAATCACTTATGATCCTAATGCCGTAAATAGATTAACTGCTTGCCTCTATGTTCCCTCAAATTGGAATATTAGTATCTTATCTGAATTAAAGCCTGAGCTGAACCAAAATGGTGCTAATTCATTCATTCATTTATTATTTTTTAAACTCTGTCTTGGCTTGCCTTCATGGTGGTCATTGCAGCTTGTCAAATGAATTCCTGGGGCTAATATCACTATGAAAAATTTCCATGGGGCATTCTCTCAGAAAATTTTATTCTTTCTCAATAGAAGGAACTAGAGAAAGCAAGAAGGCCCTTAAGACAAAGCCAAACTTTGGATAAGAACATATGTTTTTGCTTAGATTTTGAAAGAGCAGAATATGCCTCAAAATGGGAAGAGCCCAGTGAACACTTAAGTTGGCTTTGGTGTATATTCATGAGGAGGAAAGATGGACAGAAAAGGGATTCTAACATCTGACCTATGGACTGCTCCAAAGGGCCAGCATCACGGTGGTGATCAGTGCTGGTACAGAGCTCTAAGTTTGCAAGTGTTCCCTCCTCTGAGCTTCTCAGCAATTTTGAGATGTAGTTGGATAGGCAAGATGGTTCACTAACCTCATCTTCTACATAAGAAATGGATGTTCATAATGTTGCTAAATCTCACTCAGCAAGTAAGTGGCAGAGTTGGGAATCAAACCTAGGTCTTTTTGACCATAAATTTTGTTCCTTTCCATACATCCCATCCTGGAGTAGTGACGGCTATATGTTCTTCTGGAGCTAAGAGCAGGCCAACTAATCACCTTAGCCATGGATTGCCTGAAGATGGGTTGGTGTGAGATATTTGCTTTTCATGCAGTTTTGTTTTTGGTTTCTTCTTTTAATATTTATTCAGGATGATTTCTCTAACATACTGTTGCTTATTAAGTCCAAATTTCTGAATAAATATTGGAATTTTACCTACCTGGAGTTGATTCAAATAAACTAATATCTTTGATATAAACATAAGTCAAAGCTACAGTCAAGAGACACTTGAAGCATGTTAAAAGGGTTTGGTTTTCATTCTTTGGATGCTTTAGACCTGGGCTATTGGGTTTAAATAGTGCCATAGATCGTACTGTCCCCCACAGAAAGTAGAATGGAAGCCTCATGGCATTGCCAAAATATTTGGTTTTCCTTTTAAGCTCCTCATTGATTATGAATTTTGCTTCTTTTCTGTTGGAGGAAGAGACATTAAAGCAGATTCCCTCAGGGGCCGCCCAGTGGCGTAGCGGTTTCGTCCGCGCCTGGCAGCCCGGAGTTCGCCGGTTCGGATCCCGGGCGCCTGACGACGCACTGCGTGTCAAACACGCCGTGGCGGCGTCCCATATAAAGTAGAGGAAGATGGGCACGGATGTTAGCCCAGGGCCAGTCTTCCTCAGCAAAAAGAGGACGATTGGCAACAGATGTTAGCTCAGGGCTGGTCTTCCTCACACACACACACACACACACACACACACACACACACACACACAAAATAAATAAATAAAAAATAATAAAGCAGATTTCCTCTATAGCTCATTCTTGATTATACTCGTCCACAATTTATTACCTGCAATTCTGAATTCCAAAAAGTTCTGAAAATCCTAATTGTTTTTTTGTAAGGTGCAAACTTATTTTTTGGAAATACCAGATCTAAACTGAAAGGAATTTAGGCTCTATTTTTCTCATTTAATGTGGATATTTATGTGTTTTGCTGCAGAAATATTAGTACAAGGTGTTCCCCAGATCCCATTTAGCGTATTACCTAATAATGGTTGCATAAGATCCGAAAAATTCTGAATTCTGAAATGCATCTAGCCCAAAGGGTTTCAGACGAGGAATTGTAAACCTCTTGTCAAGAAGAGAAGGGAGATGTGTGAATAACATCGAATAATGTAGAAGCACAGCAGTATACTACAGCCCTTTCACCCACGTTGGTGCCTTCCCTGATGGAAGATTATAGATGTCCACCCTGTTGAATTCATGCACACCCATGGGATTGATTTTCTTTGGCAAATAAAATGTGAGCAGAAGAGATGAGTCATTTCCAGGCAAAGCTTTAAGAGCCAACATGTAGCTCTCCATTTTCTCTCTTCCTTCTGCCATGAGCTCAGCAATGTTCCAGATAAAGGCTGGGGTCCATCAGTTTGAATGCCCAATGAAGCCTGGCATGGGGCTGTGGCTGATCTCCACTGGAAATGTAACATGAATGAGAAAGAAGCCTTTGATGTTCAAGCCTCTGTGGTATAACCTAGTCTGTCTTCACTGACATATGCAAAATCAATGCCGTCCAAGATGGAACCGTTCATTAATGTAACATCTGTGGGCACCAACACAGTTAATGACAGATAGTCGTGTCCTCTAGGAGTTCACAGTCCTAGCTGCACAGATGAACAGTTAAGAAGGAGATACCAATTCAGGCCTGGCCTGTGACGTTGCTGAACTTTCTCCCCTGCTCCATTGTTGGTTTCCATATCTAGGCCCAAGGCCAGATATCTCCTGATGTTACGTATCCAAATACATGCTTGGATGTTAATGCACATTTTTTCTTACTTTGCTAGATTTAACAAATTGCATAAGTAATTCATGTTTATTATAATAAATCAAACAACACAAAAGTATGTAAAGAAAAAGCTTATTTTCTCCTTCCAGTGGTATATATCCTTCCATACCTTTTTCTGTGTTAGGCAAATATGTAAAGATACATAGAGTCACTTTTTAATATTGTCCTACCATGGACATTACTCTACTAAGGACGTCTTTTCAATTCAGTTATTAGCTCTAACTAGACAATTAATTCTTTTAATTATTAATAGCTTCTTTGACTGAATGCTTAGTATGTCCACATCACTCTTGTATATACTTTATTTAATCCCTTTGTCAACTCTGTGCAGTAGGTACTGTTATTATCAGCATTTTCCACTTGAGAAAACTGAGGCCCAGATAAATTGAGTAATTTGTGAGGGTCACACAGATTAGAAAGTGGTAGAGTGAGAAACCTAGGCAGTCTCACTCCTACACTCCATGCTCTTAACCTCTAAGTTATATCACTTCTCTAATTGCATGACAGTCCATGAACGAATGGACAATTTATTCTACCATTTCGCTGTTGATGGAGATTGAGGTGATTTCCTTTTTTTCCTCTTTTTATATTGCTACCACCAACAATGTTGAAATAAACAACACTGAAATATATTACGGACACTTTTTTCTCTGTTGAAAAGAATCCCATGTTAATTTCTTCCTGTGCCTAATTTGGGAGAACCCTACCAACTCTGGCAGTCTCAGTTTTGGACAGGCAAGGGATCCCGGTTATCGTAATTCATATTCCAGTGACCAGTTAGGAATTCTTGCTTCACCAGATCCTCTGAACCCTCCATATATCTGTCTAGTACAGGGCAGAGTGGAGAGCCCTGTTTAAGTCAATGCAGCTTACATTTAGAAACAGGAGGAAGTGAACTGTAAGGGATTATTTTCTCCTAGATCTGTCAGATGAAATCATACTGCATGGATTTATGAAGCGGAGTGAAATATTTGTTTTGACTGCTCACTGATTAAGAATACACTCTAGTGCACAATCTTGACAGACATCTAGGGCAACTACCCTTACTTTAAGAATCTGGGTCAGGATAGCCCAACTTCTTCTAATTCAGCAGTCTCATCTCATTAAAGTATTATGCAAAGAAACCTCAGTTGGGTCTATACAACTGGCTGCTTCATCTTTGGTATTTAATATTGCAGGAGCCCCAGCAGTTACCAATGTCGTTGTACACTGATTTGTAATGTCTTCTTCCTCGTTGTTCAGCATAGAGTTTAGGAGAGCAGTTAGCTGGGGATCTTATGAAAAACAGACACACCGTACGAAAAGTGGACATATAATTTGATGATAAAATAATTTATGAAGATATTTGAGATAAGGTGTTAGACAAAAACCCGAAATGTTGGAGATACTTAAAAAGGGATTTTGCAAAAACCTGAAAATTATTTAGATCAAAATGATTAAAAATCTCAAGAGGTATGTTTTTAAAATTTAATCTAGAAGCACTGCAGAGTATGTATTTATCAGCAGATTGCTATAATGCGCTGCCATATGAAAATTGGAGGGTGAAACAGATTTGGTTACTTTAAAGCAAATTATCCAGTGAAATGCAGAGAAGAAAGTCATAGCATAAATTGAGAGATCTTGTGTTTGTGTCGGGGTAGTGTGTTTTTGTGTGGGGTAGGGAGTAGGGGTGGATAAGCATGTGGTCTGCTTTAAATTGTTGTTGTTGTTTTTTAGTATAATATAGGCTTTAGAGTAATCAATAGTCACTCTATACAGTGTATGTTTGAAAGAAATTCATTCAAGATCTTAAAAATTGGTGATTACATATGTAAGAACTTCTGCTTTCAAAAGCAAAGCATCATGTCGTCTCTGTCCTGAAATGTCATTTTGTCTATTTCTCTTCTCAGCAGCCCCCTCCATTTCTGTTTGCATTTTTGTTGACATAGGAGAAGGGCATAGGAGCATTTTGGGAGGAAGCCTCACCCTTAAGCATGGATGCAGGCCTCCATCCGTTCTTTCACTCTGTTCATGCAAGGGTGGGGAATGTGGCAGATATTTTAACCAACCACGTTATCTTGAATATCACTATTTTCACCAGTGAGAGCCTTTTTCTACATTCTTGGTGGTAATTAAGATGCTGCTAATTTCACCAATGGAACTCTATCTCTGAGATTCTTTATACTCATTAGCAAAAGCACAGGTGAGGACCAAGATATGAATACCTGAAGGGCAAGTAGCAGAGGTCCCTCTGGTGTGTGGGCTTTTACCCCATGAATGTGGGTTCCTGACTAGGACAACTTATTGCCTCTTGAGTAAAGCTTAAGCCAGCTAAGCACATTATTGAGTCCCATTGTCTATACTGAAGATTTTAAAGTAAATTATGGTCATTTAACTCTGATGGACCTAGGCAAGCTCTTAAACTCAGCTGCTCTGCATCTTATTTCTATCTTTCTATATTCTTTCAGATTTTGCCTTTGGCCACATACTTATTCCCATTTCTAGCTCAGCTCCTGCCCCAGTTTCACTCACAATGATAGTTCTCTTTTTATACCTAAGTGTATGAAAAAGTATGGTTACTTTTTTGAGTGACCATTTAGGTTCCTTTATTTACTATTGCATTGTGCCAAATGCAGTGAGTTTTGGCCTGAAAGATGCAAAGCTCTGCCAAGAGAGAAAAAAATACAAGTTTCTCCTATGCCTTCCACCTTAGTGCTTTGGGGCTCTGCTTCCTTTCACCTGTAAAGGGAAGGATTTGGGCTAGAATAGCTTTACCTTCCCTGCGAGCTCTGATAACCTGAGATGGTCTTCCTTGTCCAGCAGTTACACCTGTGGCTAAGCCTACAACAGCCTGTGAAGCAAAGCCGTGGAACAGGGCTTGCATTTTAAAGAGCCTGCTGACTTGGGTATGGGTTTTTTCCCTTATGATGGTGAATCAGAGAACTCGACATCACTATTTGATAATCCAGCCAGCTCTGTTTCTGTAATGACTAATGGATGTGCATGTTATGGTGCCAAGACTCTGCTATAGGTGAGGCATCCTTTAGACCAGGAAGTACATCAAAGGGGGAATCCATGGGATTCAACTGCTCGCCTTCAGTTTTTATGCAGTCATTGATCAAAAAAACATGATGAGTGTAGCACATCTTCCCATCTTTGCTTTTAAATTGAGCTCTGCTCTCTCAGCAGTTTGCGTAATTTGTTCAAGGCAGCAAAGACTCTGCCTCTGAATATCGAGGGTTGTCTTAGAAGGAATAATGGGCTGGTGTAGATGTCTGTATTTAATCTCAATTTAAATATTATTTTATAATAGGCTTTTGTTTCAATGTCCATTTGTTCTTTAATGGTAGAGTTATTCCTCATTACACAGAAATTCAATATAGTGAAACTTGAAAGAGGAATTTATAGGTACAGTATTTATTTAATATGTGATACCTGTTGACTAAATTCAAGGAATGCGCAGATCCCTTGGCTGATATTCTAATAAAAGGACTCCTTCATTTGTTCATTTGTTCCTATATTCTGCTTGTTGTTTTTCTTTCTTCTTCAGTTCCCACGATTTTGCTCATTTCCAAAAGGGAGCAGCTTAGACCTTGTGCTTGGGTACTCTCTGAACCTACTATCACCTAGAAATTTTGGGGAAGGAGTATTGGCAGAAATTGCCTGCTTTTTCAGCCCATTTTTTCCCCCTGGATAGTTTAGTTCAACTCTTTGCTTTTCCTATAAGTCATCAAGCCATCAGGTCAAGCAAAGAAAAGCCATCAGGTCAAGAGCACTTACAGTCATATTTTGATTATTCTTAATTTATCACAAAGTAAAAATTTAAGGATATAATATTATATTTTTTCTGTAGTCTTAAAGTGTAATTTTTATTACGTTTTAAGCCAAACTTACCTCTCCCCACCTCCTACCCTCATCCTTTGGAATAATATACCTTTCTTTGCCTCTTCTTGTTGATCCCAAAGAAATCTCATGACACCATGATTCTTACTTAAATTCATGTTTGGTCAATCTGTTTCCTTTTTCAGGTCCACTCTTCAGTTTTTCCCACTTTGTTCTGTGCCCAGGCTACCTCAACCCCTGGTTCTAGGTTGGTTTGGCCAATGGGAGCATTGGCAGGGATTAGAGGGAGGAAGGAAACTGAGGCTTGTGTATTTATTGCCCCTCCCATCTCTTTGTAGTGTCCAATGCATTGGCTGCATTTCTGGACTATCTTACAGTTTCTGTAAAATGTCCCTTTCCTCACAGCCTCTTTGTTTCCAAATTCCAGCAGCCACCTTGCCCCTCAGGCTTATGGGCATTAACAAGGACCATGGATACCAACCCTACATTGTCCCTTGAGGTTCCCTACCCACTGCCCACGCCATTGTAGACAGGCCCTTTATTAAACTTTCCTCAAGTTATTAAATTGGAATGTGGCATCTGTTTCTTGCTGGGACACTGGCGGATAGAATAATTCAACAAATGCTTATGTTGCTGGGAGTTAGTATGGTATGATGGTTATCTTACATTTGGCATCAGACTGATCTAGGTTTGAATACATCCCTATCACTTGCTAACTCGGAGTGGGGATTATTCAACAACTGTGAGCCTCAGTTTTCTCAAATTTAAAGTGGGGACAATATTACCTATTTTGCAGAATTGTTACAAAATATGTATGAGTACTCAAAAATGTTTATTATATTAGTTTAAATATAAATATATGTAAATATAAATAAACAAAAATGCATATAATGTTTTAGTTTCCCCTCAATTTACGCTGAAAAACTTCCTCACTGGTAAGGCCTGAGCAACTACAAAGCAGTCATTTTCAGTTCCTCTACACTTTGTTCTCTGATCTTTGTGTTTCAAGTTACGGGAGTCCCTTCTTCTCTTGTGCCCCACAAGTTGCTGCTTGTCTAAATGACACTTTGTCTCTCACAGATGGTCCTGCCTGCCTGGTATCTTACCTCAAGTCTGTGGAATTTTCAGACGATTCTTCTTCAAATGGCGAGTGTTAGACACAGGGGGTCCCTGGTGAAGTGAAAATCTTTGCTGGCGTCTTAACCTGAGTGTTGGCTGTTGACTGCTCAGGTGCTCTGCATCGTTGGGTAATCCAACTGCTTTACAGGATAGCTGTTTTTTGTTTCTATCTTCTTTAAACTCTATCTCTAAAATGTTATGAGAGCACTGGCTAAGCCCAGAGAAGTGTTGCAAGGATTAGCTAATTGATTATTTTAAATGCTTTGAAACCGGCAGAGAGTTTAGTAAGAAGGACAGACTAAATAATCTTTGCAGGCTCAGTGGGAGTGCAAAGAGTACCAAATAGCTCTTCTAATTTGCTTTGGTATCTGGTAGGGCTTGCTTATTATATAACTTGTCCCATTAAAATGGGTTATATATGTTATTGCATTTAAAACATGACCTGGGGTAATGCTTTAAGATAAAAAGAGGTATTTGGAAAATACACAAAGCTTTTGTCAAATGGAGTTGCAGATACTGAAACCACTTGGGTTTTTCTGATTCAAGAGAAGCCCTGTGAAGCATGATTCAGTGACATTTGGTTTTTAAGGGCCTGCTGTGTGTCAGGGCTGGATGTGGTCACCATGGTTCCCAGCCTCAAAGGCCCATAGACTAGCAGAGGAGACAGATCTACACACAGTCAAAATCTTTTTTGTGTGTGTGAGGAAGATTACCCCTGAGCTAACATCGGTTGCCAATCCTCCTCTTTTTGCTGAGGAAGATTGCCCCTGGGCTAATATTCGTGCCCATCTTCCTCCACTTTATATGGGACGCCGCCACAACATGGCTTGATAAGTGGTGTATAGGTTCCCACCTGGGATCCAAACCTGTGAACCCCAGGCCACCGAAGCGGAGTGTGTGAACTTAACCACTACACTACCGGGCCAGCCTGTCAAAACCTTTTAATAGCTTGTAATAGGGGCTAGCATGGATGAATATACAAGGTACAGAGTGACAAAAATCAAGTAATAATTAGCTCAATCTGGGGAAATCAGGAAAGATTCATAAAGGAGGAGAGGCTTGATTTGGTCTTTAAAGATAAGAGAAATTTGCTGCATGAAAAGGGGTGAAGAACATTCCAGATAGAAGGAAAAGCACGTGAAAAGTCTCTGTCTCCTTGTTTCATTCAAACATGTGTTAAGAGCTTCTACTTCCTCTATATCTAGCTCTATCTTATTCTTTGTACACAGTAGATATTCAATTAACACTTGTAAGTGGATAGTAGCGGGTGGTAGGATTATAGGCAGTGATTTCAATTCTATTCATTAGGTTTTTCTTTATTTTCTAAATTTTCTATAATAAATATGTCTTTCTTTTGTAATTAGAGTATTCTAAAATATTCAGGGGATGGTTATCAGAGTCTGTGGCTGCATTGGAGTTGAAGATTATTGTAGTCAAAGAGGTCAATGAACTTTGGGCTTTGGGGACACTTGTTAACCTGGTCGAGCCAAAGCTTGAGATTGTAAGGGGTGTCACTGGAAATGAAGCTGGAATGGTAGGTTGGGGCTCAGAAATTTGGACTTTATGTTGCAGGCGATGGGAAAACATTGAAATTATTAGGCAGGGGAGTGTCGTGTTGAGTCCTCTGGCAATACTGTAGGGCATGAGCTGGCTGAGGGAGAGATTGGAGGGAAAAGGACCAATTGTGACACTTTTATAATCTAGGTGGAAAGTATTGAAGGTTTTTATTTGAGTAGGGTTAGGGAGAAGATAATGAATTTGGTTTTAGACAGGATAAATTTGAAGTGTCTGTGGGATAGTCTGTAGGAAGGCCAGTAATTATTTGGAACTGCCTATGGGGAGGAATCAGCACCAAAAACATTGCTGACACCAGAGACCTTGAAGATTTGGAGGAGAGGATGCTCTCTGGAAACCCCAAGGAGGCAGTGAGGAGCAGGGACAGCATGTTGGAAAGGCAAGAGAAAAACAGAAGAAAATGGTGCTGTCAAAATCATGAGAGAAAAGGAGGGAGAGGCGGTTCAGAAATGAGCAAATTATCTAGTCAGGAAATAGATTATTTTCCTTTCTCCAAATATTTCTCTTCCTCCCTGCCTTCAGGTTTCTGCTCAAAAGACATCTCTTCAGAGAAACCTTCCCAGACCACCTACCTAAAATGGTGCCCTTTATCACTCTGTACCACCTTCCCTGAGCACTGTTTTAAAATGTAGGTTTTATTATTATTCCTGTATAGTGAGGCCAGCAGACCAGGAGATAATTGCCATTGAAAAGTTAGTTTGTTATTCATAGTTCCCAGGAGGAGGGGACATGCCTTGCCATGCAGGGCCACACAGGGAAGCACCAGCATCAGAGAGGAGGCAGAGGGAGAGGTGGGAAATGTGGACAAGAGCCTTTATTGTGGTTTCCACGGGAAGGAGCAGACAACGGAGGATAAGCAGGTTTAGGATTGGCTAGTTTGAATAATGTTAGGGGGCTCTTGGGCATAGCTGCTGTCCTAGTTGTCTGACACCTGGCCCTGGGGTGATTAGGGCAGAGGATAGTGACCTTAGTGAGGTGGTTCAGGTGTGGGCTTCAGACTGGCTGGTTTGCATATGAAAGACTCTCTGGAAGGTGAGTTGTTTACTATCTCTAGGAATTGGTTGGCCTGGGATGGATAGTCTCCTCAGGGTCAGAATGACTCCGGATGTGAAAAACTCAGAATAAAAAGACATGCTTAAGGGGCTGGCCCGGTGGCATAGTGGTTAAGTTTGTATGCTCTGCTTTGGCTGCCCGGGGTTCGCAGGTTCAGATCCCGCTTCATAAGCGGGACAGATGTACTGCTTGTCAGCCACGCTGTGATGGCGTCCCATATAAAGTAGAGGAAGATGAGCACGATGTTAGCCCAGGGCCAGTCTTCCTCAGCAAAAAGAGGAGGATTGGCAACAGATGTTAGCTCGGGGCTTGTCTTCCTCACACACAAAAAAATAAAAAAATAAAAAGACATGCTTAGTACAAGCACTACCTGACATTATACTGCATGTTTACTTGTTTGTGGAGCAGTGCCAGGGCGGGGGCTAGGGTGAGGTGAGTGAAGAATTCGGCTTGGGCACACAATGTAAGGGGGGATGCCAAAAAACTCGGTAATCAAAGTAAACAATATGTTAATATTAAAAAAATAAAAATGAATACAAAAATATACATGATGAACAAAATATCAAAATTTTAAATAAAGACAAGATCAGTAACAGTGTTGTGCTGAGCCATATTGGAGCCTGAAACAAAAGGAAAAATCAGTAATATGGATCCTGTCTCTGATTTTTAAAACTATTGCATTCAAATTATTCAGCCTTAAAAAGGAAGGAAATTCTGATACATGCTACAACGTGGATGAACCTTGATGCTAAGTGAAATAAGCCAGGCACAAAAAGACAAATGCTGTATGATTCCACTTACATGAAATACTTAGTCAAAATCATAGAGACAGAAAGTAGAGTGGTGGTCACCAGTGGCCGGAGGAGAGGAGAATGGGAAGTTATCGTTTAATGGGTGTAGAGTTTCAGTTTGCCAAGATGAAAAGAGTTCTGGAGATGGATGGTGGTGATGGTCGTACGTTATGAATGTATTTAATACCACTGAACTATACACTTAAAAGTGGTTAAGATGGTAGGTTTTATGTTATATGTATTTTACCAAGTTAAAAAAAAAAAGGAACAAAACCCCACTATTGCATTAAAGTATTGCTTATCTTGATCACTGAGATTTTTGGCATCCCTTTACATTTTGCACTTACCTCAACCTCATCCTGGCCCTGGGGAGCACTGTGGGAGGAGCTGGGTGTAGGGAGGAAGGTAGGGAGAGGAATTAGGAGCTGAGGTTTGGCTGTCTTCCTTCAAAGGATGTGTGCGTGTTCCACTTATCATTGGTTGAGAACCATTTAGTTTAAATGGGAAGAGGAACTGTATTAGTTAAGAAATGCATTTGGCTGCAAATAGCCAAATACTATGGCTTAAGCAAATAATGGTTTATTTTTCTCACACTGTAAAAAATCTGAAGGTGATCACTGAGGTTGGCTCACTGATGGTGTGGTTGGATCTAATGCCTCTCTGTTTGTTTGTTTTAGGGGAAGGAGCAGCACCCTATGCATCCTTTACATCAAGGAAGCTCAAACTTTTTCAGAAGCACTCCTCCCAATAACTTCTTCTTAAGCTTCATTGCTCATTCCTGAGTCCAATGGTACCCTGTCCTCCAGCTGCAGAGGAGGCTGAGAAAACAAGGGACAGATTTGTCAAGGCTGACTGGGAATAATCCTGATCCATTGCCTGTGTCTGGGCATAGTGCCTTTGGAGATTGGAGCTCTGTTAGCCAGGAAGCAGAAGGGAAATGGACATTGTGAAGGTAATTAACTCATGTCTGCCACAGGGTCCTTGACTACTGACATCCTTCCACAGAAACAAGGATTTTGGTACTTTGGCATATTTACATATTTTTTCCTCTTGCAAGCATAGTAAGCATTTTCTTCACTGCACTGTGTGACATCTAGCCCATTGTTTTTATGGGCTTAAAAATCCTGAGCTATTAAAGGGTTAGCCTGTGGTCCTGCTGGGGGATTCATCCCTCCAGCCTTGAGGAGTGACTAACACAAAAAAGCATTAAAAACATGGCCCGTGTTCTATTTAAATGACTTAGAATTGGCTGAGTGTTTAATCCTTTACTCCTGCTGGGCTGCCTGTCCAGTGTCCTCACCTCATCGCTGGAGCCAGATGACTTTCCTGGGGTGGTGGGCCAGGGAAATGGATCATTACGTTTTTCTCTTTAACTACTGGATAAGCAATCTGCTATTTATTGATTTAGAAAACTTCCTGTCTTGGATTTAAGATCCAGTTGAATGGGATGGAGATATGTGAAGTCCTTACAAAACTTCATTAAAAAAAGAAGATTATACAAATTCCATGGTCTAGATATCCCAAGTTCAAATCCATATCCACCACTCCCTCAATATTTTAATATGGAAGAAGTAGTTTCACTAAAACTGCAAGGAAAAAGGAAATAGAGAAAACATCCTGAAGAAGTAAGTTGTCAGTTGAGATGCGTGCAGGGAAGGGGAGCTCTGCCTGGGTGGTTGTGGAAGGAAGAGTCCATGCTGATGATGGACAAGCACCCTGGGTCTCCATGTCAGTGTCCATTGCCACTTGTTTCTTCACCTTGCTTTCCTCTGCTTCCCTGAGTCACAGTGAATTCAGAGCCGCCATTCCTGGTTCCCATGATTAGCCTCTCTAGCATGTTTGCAGGGGAGGGTCTTCACTTTATGCACATATAGCATAGCTGTATGTTGTACCATGTTTTACTACAGATCCCTAAAGTTAGATGGGTCCTAAAGAAGTAACTTAGTCTAGAACGTCTTGCCTTCTCCTTTGCAAGATCCCCCAGAGATGGGTGGTGTCTTCATATGAACAGTCAAAGAGACTTTGGCAGGGCTGATCCTAACTACATTCATTGCAGACTAAATTTAAAAGCCCTGATACATATGTAATTGCACACGGTAGTTTTCTAGGCAATGTACAAATAAAGAGTCCCAGACTTGTCTTCTGGATACTTAAAATCTAAGGTGAAAAATAAAATGTAGAATAATTGATGGGAGGGACTGTTCTAGCTCTCGTCTACAATGCACAGGCATTATTATTATTATTATTCAAAAGTGAGAAATGGAACAACTATCTCACCAGTTCTACAATGACCCCCTCAGAATGCCTTGTTTCTTGCTCAGAACCTTCCTTGCTTGCATTGACCCTCAACTTAAGAAATCAACCAATCCAAGGATGTACCTGCTTTTGATATCCTAACTAAGAACTCTAAGCCCAAGCTGCAAGCTATAAAAAATGGACACTCACTTTCCCTAATGAGACACTGTTTCAGAATTTGTTGGTGTTCTCTCTTACTTCAGCAATTCAATAAAACAAAATAATACTAAAATATTAAACTCAAAATAAAGTTTGCTTATATCCTCATAAGGGCTTTTCCACATGGATAAATTAAAATAAATGCATCTTTTTTTTGGTAAGGAAGATTGTCACTGAGCTAACATCTGTGCCAATCCTCCTCTATTTTGTATGTGGGTTGCCATCACAGCATGGCTTGATGAGTGGTGTGTAGGTCTGTGCCCAGGATCCAAACCTGCGAACACTGGGTCGCCGAAGCAGAGCATGTGAACTTAACCATTACACCACCAGGCTGGCCCCTAAATGCATCTTTTAAGAGTCTGGAGGAAGGCTGTGGGTGGGGCTGAAGATTGAGGAGCAAGTCCACTGATGTTCATATGCAGTCTGGATCTGCTGAGCAGACAGTGTGCTTGAGAACTTTTGATGTCCCAGGCTCTCTCGATCAGGGTACCTACTTCTCCAGGTTCTCCCTGGTGTCCCCAAGGGAGCTTCTTCCAGAATATTTTCAGTATAGTTTTACAATTCCTGGCATAAATATTTGTTGGATGATCAAAGTCCTGAATGCCAAGTTTCTCCGAGCCTACAGAAGACCCTTAACATTTCTGAAGACCTCTCTGGAGATATTCAAGAATCTCCAGACTTGCAAACACCTCTGTAGCATATAATTCCCCCCCAAAATGGATGTTTTTTCCACTGGCTGGAGCAGTCACTGAAATTCTTTCAGGATTCCCCTCTCCCTTGTTTTCATATAGAGCATAATGTGGACTCTTTCAAGACCCAGATCCAACTTCATTGCCAAACTTAACATTCTACCCTTTAATGTATCCAAAATTCCCATGGGAGCTTAAGCCCCATTCCAATACCTCCAGGGAATTTCAAATTATGCACCAAGAACTAGGTCTCTTTCATTCATCTTGCAGCATTTACTCTGATGCTGCAAGATAGCACCTTGTCGGTCTTGTGGCAACTTCTCTGGCCCACTGTGGCAATGCCTCCTTTGCTGCTCGTCTTGAGAGTGGCTCCTAAGTGGTGATGTCCACTGAGGGCATTGCTGAAGTAGTACCTCTGTTGCTGACACCAGCCCATGCTGGTGCCCAGGATGCTCGGATGCCAATGCCTGGTGGTGAGGCCCTGTCATCAGGAGCGCTGCTTCCCAGGCCACAGAGCTGCCAGCACCAGTGCTGGGATGCCTTTTCTCAGAGATCATAATTGTGTTATTTCTCTTCTCCCCAGGCACCCTTCCTTCCTTAACGAAGCCGAAATACAAAATAATTCAAGATAGAAGAAGAATCAGAAACCCTGATAGCATAAAAATGTACAAAAGAAACGTTAAGAAGAGGTCAGCTTAGGCAATGTGAAAGATCTAGTGGTCTTCATAATTATCGTGTATTTGATATACCTAACTTGAGGAACTTATTACTTCTTCAATTTTAAGAAGTAATTGTATTCTATCCTGTGGCTAAATTCTAAAGCCAGCATGTAAAAAAAAAATTGAAAATAGACAAAGTCACTCTTGAAATTCTCTTAAATTGCTCATAGACTAAGTATCCAAGGCCGTCTCTACAATGAAGGCTGAATACTGTCTTTCAGTAAATCCAACATAGCTGGCTTTTCCACTGGCGTTGAGACAAACCATTATTTTTTTGACTGGCTGCTAAAAGTCGTTGACTTGTGTTTAGGGGCCATGTTGTATCAGAAATACAGATCTTTAAATACTGTAATCCTGTGGAATCCAGTAAGATGTTCACACTATGAGAGTCAAAAAAACTGAAGCCAACTAAGGGAAAAACTGTGGTGCATCCACTCGTTAAATGGAATAATAATAATAAAATTAACATTTATTGAAGACATGCCATCAGGCACTCTTTTAAGTACTTTACATGTACAACCCTGGAATGTGTTTGCTATTGTTACAATACCCATTTTTAAAAAAGTAAAACTGAGGCACAGGGAGGTCAGGTGACTTGTGCAGTTAGAAAGTGGCAGAGCTGGAATTTCACCTCAGGCAATCTGGCTCAAGTGCTCTTGTTCTTAACTGCTTTGCTCTATCTATACTTTCAACCATGATTGTACCACTTAAATGATCTTTTCTAGCCCTTTTTTTTGCTCTGGGCAGGGTGGAATTTACCAATTTAAATGTTTTTAATGATGTAACTCCATTGTACTTTCTTGCAGCAAAAATTCAAACTATACCAAAAGGCATAATGTATATAAAGAGATGATGTCACTTGTTCTTGCCCTTAGATCGAATGTTAATGGTTTGTGTGTTTTTTCTCCAGGATTTCTTTTATGCATGCACACACAGATGTATTTTGTTTTTGTTTTTGTTTTTTTGTTCAACACTTATTTTACTCTAATTTCCTTTTCCATGCATCAATGCCATAGACATAATTCTATGTCATAATATAGAATTCCACCTCCTCCTATTCCACTGCAAGAATAAAACATAACTTACGTTTGTGTATTCCCTTACTGATAGTCAGGTTTAAAAAATTTTTTGCCAGGTTTTTATTATTATAAACTTTGTAGCAAACATGCTCATTTGTTCTGCTAGTATTTTGTGGATTTATTTTTCAGTTTTAAATCTTTAATCCACGTGGAATTTATTTTGTGCAGGAGGTGAGGTGGGGATTACAGTAATTTCTTGACTTTCCTCATTCAAATGATTACCCACCTGAAGAGATTCAGTCTCCAGGCAGCCAAGTAAACGCGTTGCATCTGTTGTAGGAATACATTGAAAATTGTAATGAGGGGAATCTCCATGGTGGAAAACAGTAGGCAGTGTGTTGGGGAGAGGTAGTAGAAACAGCAGGCTTGACCAATATGGACCAGAGCAGGGAGCTCTGCTTGCAGATTGGAATGCTGCATTTTAATTAGCAATATTACTCCCAAATGTTTAGCTGCAACAGTGGGGGGATTAGAGACCCCCGCTTGCTCATCATAATTCAGAACCTGCACATCAGCGTGTCTAATTAGATCTTCTCTCTTTTGAAAGGTCAGCCAATAAAATTGTCATGTTGTGCCATTCAAGGTCTAGAAGTTACTCTGCTATAAGCTTGATGGATTCTTTTAAAGTTAAAAATGGCCTGTTCACATCTAGTGTCTTTTAGCAACCTTTGCTAGACTAAGATTCTGGAAAGCCATCATGCAAAGGATCTCTAAAATCTTTCAGCCAATTAGAACAATTCTTGTCCTTTATGTTATTTTTCTTTATCACTTTGGGCACTTTGCTGGAGAGCACTTCTGTATTGGAAGCCATTTGGTGTATTTTCCTATTCACAAGGAAAACAACATTCAATTCAGTCTTTGTTTTGGGTCTTGGATTCTGTAATTGAATATTACTGTCAATTAATTTCTATGCGGAAAAAAACCCCAAATAAGCTGTGCTCTTCTGGAAATATTATCACCATACAGAAATTAATGGAGCTAGATTTTCTCAATTTTATTACTTGAGTATAAGTGAAGTAAGTTGGGGAGCTATCTTAATTCTTTTAAGCCACTAGGATCTTAATTAGAATTCTGTATGGGGTGACAAATTCAGGAGGGAAAAAATGTGAATTACAGGCAACCCTTCTATATGACAGTTGCTGCTGTCTCACTCCACTTGCTCAGCCCCGCTAGAGGGGCTGCCTCCTGGGTTCATCAGACCTCTCGCCATCTTTCTCGGTGCTCAGAGCTGTTGGGCTTTTAGCCTGAGGATCTGAGACTAGGGGGAGAGGGTATTCAAAGCTGAAAATTATCGTTACTCCTATTTCAGCTGTATTATGAGTTAAATGACCTGTTGTGGGAGTATCAAGAAAATCGTATCACTACTACTATTTTCCAAAGTGTAGTTGCATCAGAATCACTGCTGGGTGTTGAATCAAAATGCTGCTTGTTGGAGTCCATCCCAGAATCAGAACCTCTGGTGGTAGAGTTCAGGGATCTGTTTTTAACAAGCCTTCTTTGCTATTCATTTGTGCATTATGGTTTGAGAACATTTGATTCATAACGTTACTTCTATGGGAAAAACGTACTCCCAGTGCCAACCAATCGGCTTCGAAGTATACCTTTGGAATTTAGTGTGTGGGTACACTGGGGCTTGCCTGTGTGTGAAATCAGTGGTCTGGAGGACAATCACGTTTGAAAAGTGTCGAGCTGACAACTGGTGAGTAGATTATGGCTCAGGTTATTCGGGTTAATTAAGTTCTAAGGGAGGGAGCTGGGGCTACACAAAGAGAGAATTCCTGCCAGAACTAAAGCACAGAATGGATATTCAGCTAGAAGGTGAAGCTGCAAGAATAGTTTAAACAGCTCTACCTAGATGTCAGCTGGTTACTCCGCCCCTGGAGATTTTCATAAGATAGCTCAAACCCTTTTCTACGTCCCCTGGAATGTCCAATGCCCTTTCTAAGATTTCTGCAAATCCTGGGGGACTTACCTTCCCAGGGTTGCTTCTGGGGGAATCCCTTTTTTCTGCTCTGCATCTTGTAATGGTCGTTTATCTCTGTTCTGTATGACAGGCCCTTTCTTGATCCCTCCAGCAACAAGGAGTTTCATTAGTCAGAATCTTTATAGAGGACTGTGGAATCAAAGGGTGGGAGTCACACTGCCACATCACACATCACAGAATACAACTTACAGCCGTGTGTTAAACATTCCTGTCCTTAAAGGGATTTTTGGCCACACCGTCACAGGGGTGTGTCTCACTGGTCAAGCTGCTTCATACTGTGGCCTGGCCTCTCTCTGTCTTGCTGGCTCCCCTGTCTCCTTTGTCCCAGCCATCTCTCCAGACTTGCTCTCAGGAACTCCAAATTCTTCTCACTCTTTTGCTCAGAAAACATCAACTCTCTTGAGCCCTCACTCCTAAACTCACCCCCCGGACAACCTTTGCATATCCAACATCAACTAAGGTGCTTGGCTGAGCAAAAGGGCCACCCAATCTTTTCTTTAATAGAATCCATCCTCCTTAGAATACAATTTTGGGATTTAATAGAATTTTCCTCAGATCTTTTATAGATTACTTCCATGGAAAAATTAATTCTGTCTAAGCTCTCCTGAATGCATAAAAGCTAAGAAAGAATTTTTTCTTCCTACATCAGTCAAGAATCTTTTTTGTTGGGAGATGCTCCTCTGGAAAAAGTTAAGCAGGAGTTTTGTAAGGTTTTATAAGGCGCATGGACATCACTGTGCTCCCATTAGTTAGCCTCATCAGTGTTTACAACACTATTACTAACATGTTTAGGAATAGATCATCTATATTTGGAGCCAAATAAATGAGAGCAGAATTAGTTCCCACTCGCCAGCGCAAAGAGCGCTACTGACTCCAGATGAGTGGCATCAGCAAGGCCGTTCAGGGCATTCTGTGTCATAAATCATATTTTGAGCATAAAGCAACAGAGTTAAATTGTTTCCAGGACGGTTTGCTTTTTTGCTGTCTCTTCTTTTGTGTGTCTGAGAGCTTTCCGTTTTGCTTGAAATGGAAAGTCATTTCCCAGATGAGAGATCATTTTATTTAGTGCCCTTATTTTCTTGGTAAGTATTCTGAATTTTTTCCTGTTAATTTCTATTTTTATGCACAGCGATTCTCAATTGGTGAGGAAATTATGATCTCGTAATCTCTTTTCCTTGTACTTGCTGAATGATTAGCCTCATTTGCTGTGTGAGTTCCACTTCACGGTTGTGAAACGGTGACACTCCCCGACTCTGGCTAAGCATGTCGGCTTGATGGCTTTGACCTTTTCCACAAAAACAGGGGAGATGAAAAGATGTGACATGTGTGTAAATTGTCACTCACATGGGGTTATTTTTGCGAACAGGTCGAAATACATGCTTTGCTAAACTCCTAGAAGGTACCAGCGGAATGTTTTGTGTTTGGGGTTTTCTAAGGCATTTGAGAGTCTTGTTATTTTTAAGCAATGAGAAAAAAGAATCCTGATTGGCCATTAAATGCAAACAATAAATTTACATCCTGAATCACAAGCTGTGTGAATAAATGCATTAGAGATTCCAAGAAAAATCCTGTTCTCGAATGGTGCGGTTAAATTCGCTTCATCTGCACTGTGATGGATATTACTTCCACTGCACTTAATTGGGATAACTGACAAGTCTAGATTCAGAGCATTTCAGTGACTCCAAGGGATGTATAAATATCTCATCAAATCCATTTAAATGGTAGCCTGGATTTGGTCAGGGGTCTCGCTGTAGTAATTTGCAGGTGTGACTGATATTAACTTATAAATTTCCTATGACTGGTTCTTTGTTGATTTCAGGCTTCCCCCCTGTTCAGTAATGATTGCTCAGCAAGCATATTTTACCTTCCTTCTCTGCAGGCCATTTATTGCTTTGAGACGTGCCTCTGTGTGTGTGTATGTGTGTGTGCATGTTTTTAATAGTAATACACGAGACAGTATTTCCCACTAGAGCTTACCCATATGATCTGGTGGAGCCATTTCTTACCTGACATATTTCTCTCTTCCCTTGGCTGTTCTTTTAGTTAAGGGAACCTGGACTCTATTTGACTGGGTAAGCAAGGACAAAACAATAGGGATGGTGTAGAAATATACACATGCTCTAATGATCTGACAACATCGCTCTTGGCTAGTGAACCTGTGACATGATTTTTAGTAATCACCATCAGGGTGGGTTTGAAGTCCAGCATAATACCCCTAACATGTTGCTGTAATGGAGCTGACAAATTTACATATGGGTGAAAACGATTAATTAAAAAATTTTTTTTTCTTTTTCATGACTGAAAATGAGATTCTTATTCCCTAACATCAGAACATAATCTTTCTATCATTTGTTCTTTTTTTATCGCTAAAATGTTAAACTATATTGTATAGGGTTGAATTTCTCACCTGTTAGTTTTTAACTCATTTCAGAGACTTGAAAAATGAATTGTACTACAAACACGTAAGATTATTTAAGGCAGAACTGCTTGGCTTGTATTATCAGTAATCGTTCTTAGCTAGCATATCTCTGTTTAAATGAAGATCTTTAGGGTATTTCTTACTACTTCAGTCAGATTTGAACCATTTTTTTCATTAATTCATTCAAAATTTGTTTATTTATAACAACTTTATTTTTTTCAGCTTTATTGAAGTATGACTGACAAAAATTGTATATATTTAGTTGTACAACATGATGTTTTTAATGGTGTACAACATGATGATTTAATATACACATACTTTGTGAAATGATTACCACAGTCAAGTTAATTTACACATCCATCACCTCACATGGTTACCTTTTTTTTTTTTTTAAGATTTGAACCATTTTGGTGGTAAACCTAATAAGCAGTAGAAGAGATACCTGTGTGGCCCTGTACATATGGATGTATTTTTTTTGTTAATAATGAAGAAAGACATTTCTAACATTCAGTGTCATTGATGAGCATTAAGATGCACATAAAACCTTTCTTAATGAGATGAGCATTAAGACAAGATAAAACTTCTAATAATAATAATAATAATGATAATAGCCATTGTGTAGCACCAGTAGTTAATATTGAGAACTTATTATAAGACAGTGTTCTAAGTACTTTATGTGTGTATGAACTCATTTAATCTTCACAACAATCCTATGAGGTACATTTTTATTATCCCGACTTTAAAAACAAGAAACCAAAGAACAGAGAGGTTAATTAACTTGTCTGAGGTCACACAGCCAGGAAGCCACAGAACCGAGATTTGACCCTAGGTGGAATCACCAGATTCAGGGAGAAACATACACAGACACATGTGACACCCATGCATTCATGCAATACTTTTCTTTTTGCAATATTTAGGATACACTTACACTAAAAAATGATTCATTATTTATCTGAAATTCAAGTTTAAATAAATGCCATGTATTTTTATCTGGCAAACCTAAACCTAAACTGTCTTGCTTCAGAGCCCTTGTCTTGCTTCATTAGCCTTTCATGCTAATTACGCCTAAAACCCAGGCTTAACTGATGAATGTTGACTTTGCACATCTTAGATCAATTCCCTTCTATATCTACTTGGTTTTATTGTTCAAGAAGTTTCTTCTTTCTAGAGGTAGGACTTACTGTCTATGTGAGAATATGTAAGTTAGCACAAATGTACTTTTAATTTACTTTATGTTCAGCATTGTGTCAAAGATTAATGGCACATGGTTTTTTTCCCCTAAAAAAGCTCACAACCCAGTAGATGAGATGCATATGTAAAAAGCTAATTCTATTACAGTATAATAGTAACTTTGTTGGACTATGACCTGTTAACTCTCCCTAGGAAGTTTGGGGAAAGCATCACAGAGAGCATTTGGATTGGTCCTTGGAGGATGAATAAGAGTTCACTGGGGAAGGAAACAATGGGTATGAAGGCTACAGCATGAGAAAAGGCAAGGGCGTGTGAAAGTACACGGTGGGATCTTTTTCTTTTTAAAGGTACATGTGCTCTGCCAAGTAGTTGGTGATGAGAGTTGGAGATGGATATGACTTCAAGGACTTCAATGCTATACTCAGAAATCTTATCCTAGGCAACTGGGATTCATTGAAGATTTTTAAGCAGAGAAGTGATGTGATCAGAATAGCAGTGAGGCAGATGGATTGGAGAGGAAAAAGACTGTCGGTCATTCATTTGGAAAGGACATCTGTGGCTTGGAGATGTAGGTGAGTCATGTGAGTGGGTGAGTTTGCTCAGGAAAGTATGCAGAACAAGGAGAGAGGAGGGCAATGATCGAGTCCTGGGAAACACTGACATTTAATTTGGGAGCAGGCTGACAGAAGCCAGAAAAAGAGAATAAGAAAGGGAGTCAGAGAGTGAGAAGGGGAAACAGGAAAGAGCAGTATGAAAACCAAGGCAGGAGACAGTGTCAGGAGGACAGTGGGTTCCTCAACGATGTCAAATAGTGTGCAGGCAGAGATGATGCCGTTGGACTGGACAACTGAGCCATTTTAATTTATTTTTTATTTTTTTAATTTCAGCTTTAACGGGCTGTTTTTGAAAGCACTATTGACCACCTCTTCTCTGTGGTGTTTTGGATGGAGTTTGCTACAGGTAAGGATTTAATTCAAATGCTCTGAGTTGCCTTTAAGCTCATATTCTGTAAGAATCCATTTTATTTACATGATGCTCCAGCTTCTAAAATTCTTTCTTTTTTTTTTTTTTGTGAGGAAGGTTGGCTCTGAGCTAACATCTGTTGCCAATCTTCCTCTATATTGTATATGGGATGCCGCCTCAGATGGTTTGATGAGTGGTGTGTAGGTCTGCACCCGGGATTCAAACCTGTGAAGCAGAGTGCATGAACTTAACCAGTATGCCACCAGGCCAGCCCCTCTAAAATTCTTAATTACTGTGTATAAAACATGAAAATAATTTGCATGGGAAATATTATGGTCTAATATCAATGAGGAATACTTCAAGGTGTAAGGAATTTGACTATTTCTCAGTGACATTAGGGAAGACTTGCCACCCACTGTTGATAGAATTCTGTTGGCTAATTTACTTTGCTGGATCTCTGCCTGTTTGCCCCTCCAGATCCTCCTCTCTTTGTTCTTCTCCAGGCCCAGGAAGCTGGTCTGTAAGTACTACCTTAAGGAGATCCCCTTGCCTTCTGGCTTCTGGTTGGGTTTGACCAACGGAGGGAACTGACAGGACATCTAAGAAAGGGAGGAGAGTGGAGCCCTGGCTTCTTCCCTGCTGGGTCACCACAGGTTGGCTGTTTCCCTCTCTTGAAGGCCACAGCTCCAGAGTCAGGCATGGACCTTTCCACAGAGCTCTTGTCCCTGGCTTCTGATAATCCATGCCTTTTCCTTGCCTTTTCAGGCCCTGGCTGGTAATCTCTCCCCGCCCAACCCACTCCTCTCATTTTACTGGCTCTATTGTATGGTTCTATCTCTTGCTAGTTTCCCTAAACCTTAAGCCCTGCCCACACCCTTGTAAACAGATTCCTAATGGCCCAGTATGAGTGTGCCATCTATTTCCCGCTGGGACCCTAACTGATACAACTATTGACGTGTTTTTCAGAGCAAGATTTAGGACATGGTGAGAGATGCTAACTTGGGAAACCTAAAGGAGGAAACTGCAAACTTGCTGATAGAGATGGTGCTTCCTTAGGTCATTTATGTTGCACACAGGGATATTGAAAAATTTTTTTTCTTTTGACAAGAGAGAGTAGATTGTCCTAAATCATCAGAGGACCTATGCTGGCTTTTATATACTGTACTGGAGAGGAGAACAGCTCTGTGCCTGTGTGTAAGTCCTTGAGGGTTCCTTGGGTCTGCAAGAGGATGTGGCCTAGCACGGTACCAGGCAAATTAACCAAATGCTTAATCCACTCCCATCTGAGTCTTGGTCATACTACATTTGCTTGTAAATTCTCTCTTATTAGAGGTGAAACAAAATTAGAGAAAAATTGAAAAACAACTGGAAGGTAGTTCAGGAATGTATATTTCAGGCTGTTACAAATCTGGGAAGGAAAAAAAATTGCATAAGTATGGAAGGAAAAGATCTGGATTTATGTTATCAATGAAATGTAGGTATTATGTGAAAACTAAACACCCATTCATTTCATCTCATGATATTAGAAATTGCAGATGGATTATATAACATAGGCATTGAGTAGGAAACAAATATATGTGAAACATTTTGCAACCTATGCCATCCTATATACACAGAAGTTATTACAATAGTAATCCTACTTTTCAATATTATACTATTATTAGGATACTCTGTCTAGTCCTACTTTCCAACTTTAATTCTTTTAAGAAAGAATTTGAGGGCCATTTTTTGGTCAAGATGGCTTAAATTTAACCTCATTTGCTGCAAGGACTTTGATCTCCTGAGTTACCTTACAACCTTGTGCTTCTGCGAGGTGTAGGACATATTGCAGGGGAAGATGCTTCAGCTCTCTAAACGAAATCTAAAACATATTCTAAACAACACATTTTGATGGTGATAATGATAATTTTTGAATGTTCTGGATAAGAGAATCTGAATGCATTGTGAATTGAATAAGCAACAGGAGGTCTGACCTAGGTAGAGGGGTCAAGTAAGATGATCCCACTGACATCTTCAACGCAGGGAGCCTCAAAGGCATACAGTGTCCTCTCCTATACATGTTCTCAATGGAGCTTCATTACACCCCACCTGGTGGAAAAGGAAGTAGAAGCCGTTTGAGTCTGGGTCCCAGAGCTAGTATGCTCGAAACTGGGACTATAACTCGAAACTGGGTCTCCTAACTCTCACTTTTATGCTAGTTGTCCCAGCTTTGACTCTGGAATTTCACAGCTCTAATGGGAAACTTTGCAAGCATGTTGACGGAGAATGAAGCCAAAGAGCCCAGGGCGCTCTGCAGTCAGTCTCTTAAAATTCTGTGACTTGCTGCTGGTGAAAGTTAATTTGGCACAAAGTCACCATAAGGTTATAGTCACATGAGAACCATGTAGTTGGAATCTAACCCAGTGTTATAATTAACAGATGCAGCAGTCTCCCGGGCTGGACCTCAGAAGCAGAGGATAGATGTTGAATTCAGAGAGTGAGGGCTGATCTACTTCTAGTGTCTCTCTCCCTAACTTGTTTTCTTGATAACTTTTGCCATCAATTCAGCTATATTTGTATTTGATAAAGAGACTCTTACTACGTTAAATGCTTTAAGTAGTCAAATCTTTATTTTGACCTCTCTTTGGAAATATTTTATCAACAAGCTGAGCTCCATGACTCAAATGAATAATAGTGCTCAACCGTAAAATTTAATGCAGTGAAACTAACAATTATAGCAATGCTGCTATCCAATTCAAGTAAATCAATAGTTTCCTAGTTGCATTTGTTCTTAAGAATTGTTGTGGCAGTGACAAATTTACTGCTACAAACTTGAACTATGAAGAATTAATACCAATGGCATAGTATCCTGTTGATGCAGCTCTGGCCGCCCCGCTGGAGTAGGGAAGGATGCTCTGGTGCACTTTTTATGGCTAATGCAAATTAGCAGATAGTTGAGGGAATAAAGTTCTCTTCTTGATCTATGGCAGGAGATAGCTAGTCTGCAAGAGTTCATTTCAGACTGTAATTAGTTTATTCATTAAGCTTGGAGAATTCAATGACACAGCTGCATGAGGTACCATTGAAAGCTACCTGAACATATGGCAGAAGGATAATGTAAATTTAGTTCCTGAAAGAAAAAGGCAAAATGGTACAGCTTTGTGCTTTTATTTTTCACATCCTGCAGTGATTCCCTGAAGGGGGATGGTGAGTTGATTATACTCCAAACCTTCTAGTATACATTAGATAGAGGGGTTATCTAGACTCCTTGAATGTTACACATAGTACATATCAATGTATATAACACATCCCCACACACATCCCTAAGCATCTAGAAACACACACAAAAGACTGAATGCTGTTCTTTGGTTCCCAGCAAGAAAGACTAACACCTATATCTATTAATAATGTTTCTGTCTCCCCTTCTGTTTTTAGAGTTAATTATTTATCTAACAAGGTTTTAAGTCTGATTAGAGGTGCATATACAGAGGTGAGATGAAACTGTTGGTTATATCTGACCTCTGTAAGACTTCCAGGCATTCATACATAGATGTAAAATTCAACTTTGTGAAATGCAAGCACTTGGATAGAGAGATTCTCTTAAATCTGCTTGTTTGTGCTGTAAAGACTAATCTGACTCCAGATGTAGCCATAATTATGTACGGCTTAACATTCATATTGCACATCTCTTAGAAAAACCAAGGCCTATAATTCAAGTAGGTTGTAGGAAGAATCAAATCTGCATTGTTAGGAAGGAAGCCCAGTAGACTGAAAAAATTGATTGGAGCAAAGCAAAACTGGATTTGAACCATGACACCAAACCATTCTTATATCTCTCTTAATATTCTTCGTATGTCACCTATAAATATTCTAAATAAAAATGTTATTGAAGTCAAAGCATTCAACCAGGGAAACAAACAGGTGTGGAATTGTGACAGATCCCTCATACTTTTGTTCTTGGCAATTGATTTACTCTTTAATTAGTGCCAAAACCCATTTATTGACTACATCATGTGCTCATAATACTATGGTCTCTTCTTGTGACTGTTAATCCAAATTGATGGATAACAAAGATGAAACAAAATTCTTCTGCCAAAGCTAAGGTGTTGAGTTAGGAAGGAACTCATAAGAATGCACAATAGGAAGATACTAGTGATTGCTCTTTGGGCATCTGATTATAAGGAAGCTTTACATCCTATTTTGTGGTTTTCTGTATTGTATAAATTGTGTTAAAATGTGTGTGTGTGTGTGTGTTTGGCTTTCATAATAATTCAAAGCCTTTCATTTTCAGGAATGTAAATTTACTTCTGTGGAGAACCTCATGTTTGTGGTTGTGGCTGTGAGTGAGAAGTGGTTGTGGGAGGCAGATGGTTATAGGTAAATGCTGGAAGGGACAACCATAGCTGGAAGTGGTAGGTTAGGGAGATGTTAGGGATCAGAGTGAAGATGGGATCTGAAACTAATGTGCCTGTCAGAGCAAACCCAGAGGCAAATTTGGTCAAGCAAAGAGTCAAATTTAGTGAACATATTAAGAATCAAGTGATGATAAAATCAGGGAGTCAAGCTGGTAGCATAATCCAGGATCTAGTCTGATGGTGGTCTATGGGATGTGGAATGAAATGAATCAGGAGTCAGAAGGTAAAGTGCTGGAATCAGGAGATTTTCCTAGAAAAGACAGCTTTCTACCTCATCCCCCAAAACTGTCATACCTTAAAATAAAATAATCCCCTCGACAGAGAGAAACCTACTCAGATGTATGTAAGAAGATGCAAGTGGAAACGCTTGGATGGATTGGGGAGTACAGGCCTTGATCCCAGTTGCGTTTATACTCCCTGGTGTTAACTTCAATGTTACCATAGAGAATAACAAGACATTTCTCTGACAGTCAATGGACAAATCTGCCATTTTTATTTTATTTTTACTTTTTCCTGTGGGAGTGAGGGGAAAAGCAGCAGAGTTCTGTGCCTCCTGGGATCACACTAATTTAACTGGTTGTGTTGGGGATTTAGAGTTTAGACTGTTCTGTCCTTTGCACTGGGGGATGGTGAAAGCTGTTCTCCCCAGAAGGTGTGTTTGCTAAGGAATATCTACAGTGACCAAGTCCTGATTACTCAACCTTCTACTGATGTTTTGTGTATGAAGAAGAAATAAAAGTTTATAAGCCCTGCCTTTGGGAATTTTATAGCCCTTTTGAGGAGACAAGAGATACAATCATTCATCCATTTTTACACTCATTCACTCACTACCTATTCTAGATGCCATGTCTATCTCAGTAAATGAGGTAGATACATCCTTGTCTTCATGGAGATTACAGTCAAATGAATGACTTAAATGATGAAAAACTCCTGTTCTACTTGCCTGCTCCAAATGCCCTACCTCCTTGCTGAAATCACTTTTTATTTTGCAAATGCAGAATAGAATAAAATTAAGGCCTTGTAGTGTTAGGGCTTTGTGACTTTTACAAGATGGTTTCAGCATATTTACTAGTGTCTGGTGAAGAACTGTGATAATTAAAATTCAGCCATACTAATTAAAACAAGTGAACAAAGTCTGTTTAATGTCCTTTTCCTCACAATTTTTAATTTCCTTTCTGTTTATTCCTGACTTTGCAGAATTCTGTAAGCCTCACTGGGGTTTTCCTGTCACTAGGGAAATTTATGAAGTTATGCAGCTCAGAAAACCTGAAGGAATTCTATAAGAGTAATGCTTGAATAAATTTGGGTTCCTTTGGGTCAACTCCTTTAAATCAATGAATTTAAACTGATATGTATTCTGAAAGTCAAACTTTCATAAATTCTCACCAATATTATTTTAATACGCTAAGGTTAAAACTGAGTTCCAATATGCTTCCCCAAATCTCCTCAGAAATTAAAAGCTGTATTTGTGATATGAAATTGACTAAATAAAAACTTCATAGAAGATAGACAAGATGAAGGAAATTGTGCAAAATGCTAATAGCGCTTGTCTCTGGGTGCTGAGATCATGAGATTTTTGTTTATTTGTTTACATTTTTTTCTTTATTTCTAAATTTCAAATTTAGCGTATAGAATATTTAGAAAACTACAATAATTGCAAGTGCTAAATGCTTTCATGGGTTGAGATTTCTGCCATAAATAGGACTTTTCTTTCAAAGGCAGGTCTTAACTTCCTTTCAAACAATCCATTCACATTTAGAAGGAGGAATCCTTTGGCTCATTTTGTTTTATAAGTGAGTGTTTAATTTATTTCTTTAGAACACTTGTCAACTCCTCAGGTTCTTTCTGAGTTAGTTTGATCCAATGAAGAGCTAAGCTTCATCTTTTTAATTTAGTCTAACTTTGAAAATATAGTGCTGCCTTGTGATTTAGTGTAACATCAATAATAATAAATAATGCCTTTACAAAGTGTTAAATTGTAGACATGGGGGAGTTTTGAGGGAAATCAGATTTCCACCTGTCAATTTAATTCCCAACCCCACTCCCCACTCCATGAATAGGAGAAACTTGGTAAATGGTTCCAAGTGAAATGAGAGAAAGCATTAGGCCTGGCTTCATGAGTGTGGGATGATGTTTCAGGCCATGAGCTGTGTACCGGGTAAGAGTATGGGCTTTAGAATCTAAGAGCTGGTTTCAGTTCCTAACTCTGCCACTGGATAGCCATGCGACCTTTGATGAATTATTTAACCTCCTTGAGCTTCCTAATTTGTGAAATGTGGAAGATAATTTCTACCTTTCAAGGTTGCTTTGAGCAGGTAATGTGCATACAATGTTTACCATCATGCTTGGCACAAGCTGCTCTTATTGGAACAGAAGAATGCCTAGGGGTGGAAAAGTCCTCATTTAAGTCAATATCCCTGACTACCTATTTTAGGAAAATCAACGTTTCTCAAGAATAATTGTCGACTCGAACAGGAAGTTACAAACTTTTGTAATACGGGAAGTATTACAAAGCATTATTGGGGTTTAGAGTTTGTTAATGACACTGAGTGGTTCTGCAAGTGAGGAATGAATACTGTTGCCCACACACCAATTAGCTTCACCTCTCATTAGTAATGTGTGCCTGCAGACATTATTTCTTTTGCTCTATTTTATCTCACTGGGACGTCATCCAAGAGAACAGTTAAATAAAAACCCAGTTGTCATGTCTTGCTGTTAGCTGAGCAAGTGTAGAGTAAACACCATTAAGATTAAATGTATTACAGGAACCTCAGTTGAATGAGTGACAAGAAGGCCACGAAATACTTCCTCTAAGTGGAGGAATGGCCAATGTTGAATGACAAAAGGGAGGCTTCTAAACTTAGATCTGGGTTTAATTAGAGATGTTGGACATTCTTGCCTGAAATCACAAGAGGAAAACCGGTTAGGGTTGTTTCTTCACTTGGGGCCCTTTTATTACCTATCATTATTCCCCTATTTAAGATTACAATTGAGCATATTTTATATCCTTTTCTTCCTCCTATTTCTTTTTCATTCTCATCAAGAATTATTTACTTTCAATGCAACCCCAATTAGAATCCCAATGACATTCTTCATGGAAATTGAACAAAGAATCCTAAAATTTGTATGGAACAACAAAAGACCCCGAATAGCCAAAGCAATCCTGAGAAAAAAGAACAAAGCTGGCGGCATCATCATCCCTGACTTCAAAATATACTACAAAGCCATAGTAATCAAAACAGCATGCTACTGGCACAAAAACAGATACACAGATCAATGGAACTGAACTGAGAGCCCAGAAATAAAACCACACATCTCTGGATAGTTAATCTTTGACAAAGGAGCCAAGAACATACAATGGAGAAAGGAAAGTCTCTTCAATAAATGGTGTTGGGAAAACTGGACAGCCATATGCAAAAGAATGAAAGTAGACCATTATCTTGCACCGTACACAAAAATTAACTCAAAATGGATTAAAGACTTGAATATAAGACTTGAAACTATAAAACTCCTAGAAGAAAACATAGGCAGTACACTATTAGACATTAATCTTAGCAGCATCTTTTCAAATAACTTGTCTGACCGGGCAAGGGAAACAAAAGAAAAACTTAACAAATGGGACTACATCAGACTAAAAATCTTCTGCAAAGCAAAGGAAACCATGAACAAAATGAAAAGACAGCCCACCAACTGGGAGAAAATATTTGCAAATCACTTATATGACAAGGGGTTGATCTCCAAAATATATAAAGAACTCATACAATTCAACAAGAAAAAACCAAAAAACCCAGTCAAAAAATAGGCAGAGGATATAAACAGGCATTTTTTCAAAGAAGATATACAGATGGCCAACAGGTACATGAAATGCTGTTCAACATCACTAATCACTAGGGAAATGAAGATCAAAACTACAATGAGATGTCACCTCACACCCGTCAGAATGGCTATAATTACCAAAACAAAAAACAACAAATGTTGGAGAGGATGTGGAGAAAAGGGAACCCTCGTGCACTGCTGGTGGGAATGCAAACTGCTGCAGCCACTATGGAAAACAGTATGAAGATTCCTCAAAAAATTAAAAATAGAAATACCATAAAATCCAGCTATCCCACTACAGGGCATTTATCCAAAGAACTTGAAATCAATGATCCAAAGAGATCTTTGCACCCCTATGTTCATTGCAGCATTATTCACAATAGCCAAGATGTGGAAGCAACCCAAGTGCCCATCAACTGATGATTGCATAAAGAAGATGTGGTATATATTTATACAATGGAATACTACTCAGCCAATAAAAAAAGACAAAATCATCCCACTTAACAACATGGATGGACCTTGAGGGTATGATGTTAAGTGAAATAAGCCAGATAGAGATAGACAAGTACGGCATGATTTCACTCATATGTGGAAGATAAGAAATACATGGATAAAGAGAATAGATTAGTGGTTACCAGAGGGAAAGTGGGGTGGGGGGGTGGGTGAAAGGGGTAAAGGGACACATATGTGCAGTGACAGACAATAATCAGATTGCTTGGGGTGACCATGATGAAGTCTACTCAGAAATTGATAAACAATAATGTAACCCCCAAATTTCACAATGTTCTAAACCATATGATCTCAATAAAATTACTGGAAAAAAAAAGAATTATTTACTGAGCACCTATTATGGCCAAAAACACTACGCTAAATTTTGAGAGAGCCAAAAGTATAAGACAGAATTGCTGCCCTCCACATCTGCTCAGGCACTGCAGTTACATATGGCGGGAACAGCCATGGTAGAAGGTAGTTTCTGATGATGAAGGCCAGATGGGTTTCTATATAAAATATTCTGTGTTGACAGTTTAGTAAAAGTAGAGACTGAGCCTTTGGTTCCCTCTAACTCTCCTGGGTGAAAACATTTGATTTACCTTCAATTTTCCCAGATCACAGCTGGTGCTGCCGCCTTGGTCTACCTTTTCTACAGGCAGTAAAATTCCAAGGTGTCATCTGGAATTTGAGAGCCACGCTCCATTAACACTAATGAATGACTTATGGTGAAATCTTCATGGATCAGGCTGAACATCTCCCTGTAGGTCTGAGTTCACATTTCATTTCGGTGGGCATCCCACCAGCCTGCACTAAAATTGCTTGCACCATTTAACCTGTAAGGGTGTCCAACAAACCTATGATTTATGGTTTGGAAAGTATTCAGCTCAGTCCAGGCTGTTATTGAAAATTTCCTGGTTACAGTTTCACATTCAGGTCAAATATGATTATAAATTTCCAGGCCTTCATTGTTTCCTGTAGGAGTCGGGTCAAGATACTTTATATGCAGAATAATATGACTTTAAAATGACTGCCCCAACAATAATGGAATCATATATATTTACTTCTGAGAGCTAGAGGTTTAAGTTAAACATCCATGACAATTGAGTTGCCAGACTGTATTTTTTTTGTCATTGTAATGATTTGAAAAATAACCTTCAGATTTACAGGCATGTGGGTGAGCAATTTTTAAAATACTTTCACGAAAAACCCAAGAGACCAAAAAAAAAATTGTATTTCTGTTTCCCACATAACGCTGACTAGTGTTTATATTAATTGTATCTACCTTGATTGCAAATTTAATGTCAGGAAACATTGTTGAGATGTATAATTCAAGGTTAATAAGAAGGTGTTCTTATGTGATTTAGTCATGAGTCACAGCTTGAGGCCTCACCCTCCCACCACTAATGAGTCGCCTCCAGATTTTCCTCTAAAGCTACAAGATTTTCAACCTTTGAACTGCTCAGGGGAAAGTCTTTGTGCCTGTGTGTTTGCCCTTTTGTTTGGGGAACTGGCCCTCGCTGGTATTTTCTAACAAATTGAGTCCCTGATGCAGTCTGGCTGTTAGATTGGGAGCCATTAACAATTGGTAATTTGTAGCTGTAATAAGGATGCTGAGGACTTTCCAGATGGCTTTTCTCTTTCTCTTGAGAAGGACTAAGACTTATACTTATTCTCTTTGATGGGGTTTTAATCAAGCAGATGTTGCCCATGGCCCTTGATCCACAGTTTGGTTAGGACTCTGTTGGCTCATCTCCGATCTGGGGACCAGCTTGTGTCTTGTTTCCCAAGGACAGGCTCACACATGCTTATCTGAACTTTGCTTTCTGCTAAAGGGACAAGGCTTCAGGAGGCTAGGAGTCGGCTGTATCAGGATGGAGGTAGTGGAAGTATTAGGGTGTTGCAAGTGTAAATTTGAAAAGAAATTAAAAAAGAAAGAAATGCCCATTTGAATTTTTAAAATAACTAAACCAGTTGTGAAGGGAACAGAAAGTAAGAAGATGAGAGCATTACACTCCCTTTGGGCCTGGTTCTGTGCTCCTTGCAGGCTAGGCACTTTACAAAGTTTAAATTAGGAAGAAATGGTAGTTTCTGCTAAGTTTTATAGCAAATAATTTTCTCACTTCCGACTTGGTTGCCCTTCTTGTCCCACCATACCTCCCACCCAACCTTAAGAAAAAGAGAAAAAAATGGAATTTTCTGTAAAATTTTGTGGTTAATGTTACCTGAGCAGCATTATGCTTCAGCGAGGGCATAGTGGCAGTTGGAAAATATCTTTCCTGTGGAACTGATGAATGTTCCAATGTCAAGCTTCTTTCTGCCTCTCGGTCTTGGTGCTTGGGCTGCCCTTTGACTGAAATCCTGTTCTCTGTGCCTCCAGTGATTCTCTGCTTAAACATGACCTCCTTACATATTTTCCCTGACCTGCTCCATCTGAACTAGATTCTCCCCTCTCTGCCCTGTGATATCCTTAGTCTCCTCACTCTGCTTTCTTCTTCTTCATGTCCCTCATCACTCCCTGGGTAACTGCTTATTGTCTGCCTCTCCCACTAGAGTAAGCTCCATGACAGCAGGGACTGTGTCTCTTACTGCTATACCCTCAGGGTCTAGTACCTGGTAGAGACTCAAAATATATTTATTGAATTAATGTATTCATTTCTCACCTTAGGCTCTGCATGCAGAACTAAGCCTCTCTAAAAATGCAGCTCTATTGTGCTCGTTGCTTTATCATAGATGCTCTATTCCAAGATGTGCAGTTTTTTACATTTTAACATTTCTGAAATCAGGATACATTTAGAAATATACATTTAATGTGGTAGTGGTTACCACTTGTCAAAGCTTCCACTAAATTGATATATCTTACAATTAATGTCCTTTACAATCAAGGACATTGTGGTAGACAGAATGGCCCCCCAAAGATGTCCATGTCCTAATCCCTGAAACCCGTGAACATGTTACTTTACAAGGCAAAAGGGACTCTGCCCCAGATGTGATTTAGTTAAGGATTTTAAGATGAAGAGAGTATCCTGGATCATTCATGTTGGCCTGATGTAATCACAAGGGTCTTTATAAGAGGGAAATAGGAAGGTCAGAGTCAGAGAAGATTTGCTGATGGAATCAGAAGCTGGAATGATGTGGGGCCACAAACCAAGGAATGCAGGCCTCTAGAAGCTGGAAAGGCAAGGAAATGGATTTTCCCCTAGAGCCTCCTGAAGGAACACAGTCCTGCCAACGATTTTAGACTTCTACCTCCAGAACTACAAGATAATAAGCCACTAAATTTGTGGTGATTTGTTACAACAGCCATGGGAAACTAATATAGGCATGTTATTACAGGCAATAACATGTATTACATTCTAGAAATTTTTAATGTCCAGTTTCATAATCTTCTTGAGCGTTGCTAAGGTACGTCATTGACCCTATCTTTCTGGTAACAACATGTCATTGCTATTTCAGGATCTAGACAGGGTATAGCTGTGGACTCTTTTGATGTCTTTTTGCAGATGCTGTCAGTGCCCCACCCATATCCCCTTGATCTACTTCAGAGGTCACCTGCAGATAGTTCCTATATTAGAGTGACCAGTTATCTCAGTTTGCCTAGCACTTAGGGGATTCCCAGGATGAAGAACTTTTAGTGCTAAAACCAGGAAATTCCTGGGCACGCCAGGATGGGTTGTTCACTCTACCCAGACATGGGGCATCTACCTGCATATGATGAGGACATTCTCTGGCCATAGGCTCCTCCTCATCTTGCATACATGGGTAGAGTTAACACTGCAGAAGCACACAATGTGGGTTGAGAGTTGGTGGATGTGTGTCCAGCTTCCCTGCCTCAGTGGCAACGTTCTGAGGCATGTTTCATGCAGTCTCCCAGAGGGTGCCCTCCAGGGTGGAGCCTAATTGTGCATAGTGCTCATTACTGATCCTATTATTGGCTTGCCTTGCTCCCTTGTCTTCAACCCTTACCAAGCTTCCTAGATTACTTCCCAAATAAACATTTTGCACCCAATCCTTGCCTAAGGGTCTGCTTTTGGATGAGCCCAAACTGAGATACCACCCTATGCTCAAGAGTCTTAAGTCCAAAATCCTTCACGTGGCCCCAAACATCTGGACCCTGTCTTCCCCTCTCACTTTATCCCTGCGACCCTCTCACTTGCTCACCAACATCCAACCACACCAGCCATTACACAGAATCTAATCCGTCCCAAATTCCTCCCTCACATAGGTCATTTCCACTTGTTCCTCCTGCCTGAATGCTCCTAAGTCATGTTCATCCTTTCGGTCCCCAATCAAACGTCACTTCTGTGTGAAGGTATCCCTGCGCTCCAGACTACGAATGTTTCCCTTGACCGTCCTGCACTTTTCCTTCATGGCACTTACTACAAATGAAATGAGTAAATTCTCTTATTGGAGGATGATTATCTGTTTGTACTTGGGTCCTGCAAAGGACTCGAACACACTAGTATCACGTGGTGTGGGTGTAAGATAAGAGTTATGGGAAGATCACAGGCAGAAGGGTCAGTTGTGCATGTGTTCCCATCCTTGGGCCACCTAGCTGAGATGCATGCTGGGCGAGGCACAGCTGGAGAAACCGTGGGAAGTGCTCCAAGAGAAGGACCCCGCTGTGTGCCACTGTACATACTTATAGGGAAACTGGGAGGAGACAGGGGACAGCTAGTCAACATGTGGTAGTGCAAGCTTCCTGGACAGAGAGGTGGCCTTATAGATGGCCTAGAGCTTAGCTAGAAGTATCATCCAATTTTTCAGTAGAAATCCCCATCAGTTAAAAAAAAGTTGAGTCCACACTTCCAATATATGTATATTTATTTATGTTTATATATTTATCACTTTCAAGCTGAATGTCAAATAGTAGAGAAGCTGAATTTCTTTTTTGAGATAATCACAAATGAGAATAAAAATAGAATAAACAAAAGTCAAAATAAAATTAAAAAAATAGAAGTTGTAAAATTTCTTTGCACACCCTAATAGATCATTTTGCGTGTGCCCTGAGGTGCACACACCGTGTGGGGAGATTTTTGCTCTAGAGCAGGGCTTTCCTGAGCAAATGAACTCCTGAGCAGCCCCCTGGGGAGCTGGTTAACATGCAAACTCTGATTTAGTAGGTCTGGATGGGGCCTGGGATTCTGCATTTCTAATCAGCTCCCAGGTGGTGCCAATGGTAATGGTTTGTGAAGCACATTTTGAGTAGCCAGGCTCTAAAGCATCTTGCTGTCCAAATATTCATACGCCACTGAGATTTAGATGCTCAGCTTTAAGAGTGATACAGCATCTTCTATTATTTTGCAATGATTTTCTTCTGTCTCATGCTTTGCTATTTCCAGGTGAAATCAGTGGAATGTGTGTGACCTTCACTGTTTTGTTGAATGATTGCCCATCGGAAAGTACAAAAAGTGAAGGACAATAGAGCAAGGTAAAACTTTGTTGACTATTCATTTCTCTTGGCCTTTAAAATCTAATTATCTGTTCTTATTCCTCTGATGAGATGGCAAAAACACATTGAGCCCCATGAACAGGCTCTATGCTGGGTGCTTTTCATGTCCCATTTCATTTTATATCTGGTTCTAATGGCAGAAACCAGTCTGAATACAAAGAGATCCGCTGTGTGCATGTGTGTGTGCGTGTGTGTGTGTGAGAGAGAGAGAGGGACAGCCTTCTCTTCTGACCTTCTGTCTGACCTGCTGTGAGGGATGGGGCAAACCATTCAAGCTCCCTGTGCTCAGGGATGCGGTGAGGATTTCCCAGTTAGTGACGGAATCTGAGTGATTTGTAGACATTTGTGTGCTGATTGTCTTGCCCTCTAGGCATGAGCCGTGTTGCATCAGGAGGGCAAGAGGGTTCCAAATAGATTTAATATTCCTTGTATGAGTTTCAACCATCTGCCCGCCAGCTCTCAGTGTGAGCATAATATATGTTTCCAGAATCAAACACAAAGAGCCTGTTTTTTTTTCTCTTTCTTTTTCCATTTTTCAAAACCTTTGAGTTTGGATCATTTGTGTTTTCCTTGTCTTTTGGGGTAGGTTACTAGGGTCACCCTCTCTACAATTAACTTTGCTTTCATTTTGTTTTCTGGTGCCTCTGGCATATTTAAATAAATGATTTCCACTCTCCTGATCTCCATGTCCCCTCTACAGAATTGTATCCTTGAAATTAATAAATATCTATGAAATCTTGTGATGCACCCATGGGGGTGCTGGGATTAAACTGCAGGCATTCCCAATGGGTGCAGATTATACCCTGGACATCTGACAGTTCTTCCCCGGCTAAATCTGAATGCTGTTTTCCTGAGTTATGACACTTTAACTTTTTACCTCCTTCAAGGGAAATCTTATGACAGTTGATGGGCCTGTCCTATAGCTAGAGCTTATTGTAGCACTTAAGTTATTTGAGTGTTGGGTGTCTGATCTGGAACCCTTGCGTCATTTAAAGTAATTGGCATACGGGATCTTAAGCTCTGAAAGAGATGAAAATAAATTAAGCCGATCAAACAGAGCTCTTTACTTAAAATTTCACTTAACTTTAAGAAATTTGGCAGAAGATTGGAAAGCTCTTTGATTTACATGAAAGCTGGGTGGTGACAACTATTGGAACTTCCCCAACATTACTCAGCAAGCAGGTATTAGGCAGGGGCAACTAATGGAAAATGAACTTGGAATATTCTTTTTGCAGGCTTGAGGGCATAGAGGTCAAAATTCTTCAGCTCTGTGCATTTTTATTTAGTCAGCAACCTTTGCATTGTGTTGCATTAGACAGTGTATATTTAAAAACTGCTTCCTCTTTCAACTCGTTTCACATTCAGTTCTCCCGACAGGGGGAGGCTGAAAGAGCCCCATCCCTTGCTGCTCTTCTAGTCTAATGATGATGGGATGTAAGGTCAGGATGTGCGCTCTAGGGGACAGCCTGGGTGCCTGGCCAGGCTCCATCTCTTTCTAGCTATGTGACCTTGGGAAGGTAATAAACATCTCCATGCTGTAATTTCCTCAGTTGTAAAGCAGGGATTATGATAGTGTTACCCGAAGGAGTTGAGGAAACAATCAAATATGGTAATGCATAAGAAGATAGGTAAAGTTCTGAGCACAGTGCCTCCTACATAGTGCCATGTTAGCTATTGTTACTGTCATTACTAGAGAAATGAAGGATGGAGAAAAATGGGAGTGTGGATTCCACATCATGACTTGTGCCATTTTGGCTGAAACACACCTCTGCATGTGGAGAATTAAGAGGTCAGGGCCGATGGGGGAAGGAACAAAGAAAATAGAAATAGTATTTTTAATAAAAGCTTTGGTTGAAACAGAATTCATGGAGGTTGGATGGAAACCATCCTTCCTTTCAGGCTGGTGCAGGATTAGCCTTGCCCTCTCCTCCCCCACAACCCTCAGGTATCTAGATCTGGTCTGACTTTGAGTCATTTTTGAACTGTATTGGTTGTGAGACTAATGGAGCCCTGGGGGTGACGTTGTGCAGAACTCTTTAATCTCACTGAGTATCTAATGCAGAGCAGATCTGGGCCTCTGTGGGTAGTTAGAACTGAACCAGCCTTTAGGGGTATGGTGTGTATCTGGCCAGAGCCAGGAGCCTGTGCATTCACTTGTCCCAGCTGTCTCTCATGTGGACTTTCACAGACATAGGCCACACCAATTAGGATAGTGGACCATTCAGAGGAGGTGTGCGAAGCAATGGAATGCAAAAAAGAAAAAAAGGTTATTTGCCTCAAGCTCCTTCTGGGGGGTCTTTTGGATCTTTGGCTTTCTGGCTCCCTGTTTCTCATGGAGGATCCAGGGAAATCCTGGCTCACACATTCAGCTCTATCCCTGCGGCAGCTCTACTTTTTAGTGCTGGCTCCTCTCTCGGCTCCACTGTTGTGGCCTCTGTGCCACCACTGCTCACTGGCTGGTGCCATGGTCCTGGCCCTGATGTTCCTCTGCCTGGTGTTAGCTATGATCCTACTTGCTGCTGTCCGTTGGTGCACTTGGCTCCAAGCGCTCCATGTTGATGCCCCACTTCTTTCCCAAGTGAACTTTGGCTCTCCGCCTTTGAGCCATAATTCCTTAGGGTGTGGTGCAGCCTTGATGCCACTGTGGGTTTTGCTGTTGTCACGTGGTGTCAGTCCCCTCATTGTCATCGGTGTTGACCTGGGCACTCCCACCGTCACCATGGTGAACCACGGTCTTTTCCTACCAGCATAATGACTCTTCTATTAAGCCCCCAACTGGGGGAGGTGTACCTTATTCTCTGTCTCTTATCACACCTATAACATTGCAACTTTTCTATATATTGATTCAGTTTCCCCAGGCTGCTCCTCTCCTGTGAGTCATAATACAAGTTCCCTCCAGCGCTGGCCGGAAGATGATTGTTCTCACACTGAATGACTTAATCCCTAAACAGCCTATCTTCCTTTGTGCTGACCATCAGTCAATGATATTGGTCCAAACCTTGAAACTTTACCATGTTAGAATGTGTCTTCTTCCCATCCTGGACAGCCAGGGCGGGGCTGGGAGAGTCAGTGTATCTCTCTGCTCATTAAAGAGCCTCTGGCCATCAGCTTCATGATATCCTGCAAAGATTCTTCCATGGAGCCCCATTATAGCTTTTAAAATAAATAAACTTTGTCCGCTCACTGTGCCAGGAAGCCCCAAATTCCTGCACCAGGGGAATAAGCTCAGCTGTGATGTGGGAGTGGCACCTCAAGGACAGATGCTGGGTTCTTCTCCCTCCCTCCGTCACTTTCTCTTCCTTCCTCCTTCCTCCTTTTGTTTTGCACCTAGTTCAAAGAAAAGTGCTATTTTTTCAGGCACAATCGCAGCCCTGGCATGATGTAGAGAAGATGTGAAGTTGCACACAATGGGCACTGAGGAAATGACTCAATGGAAAAGGTGTGGGCTACTGGGAGACTTAGAATCTGGCCCCCACTCTACCAGTATACTAACTGTGCAAACTTGGTTAAAAACCTTAACCTCTCTGTGCCTCTGATTCTGTAAAGTGGGGTTGGGGGTGATGGGTTAGTGGTAGATTGAACTAAATTCTTAAAAACACTCTCTTTTTGATGGAAATGACCTTCTAGCAACTAGTGATGGAAAAGGCCTGGTACCTATGTATTAGGCTTTCCCCCAAACCTTCTTGGTAAGGCAGAATGGGGGCCCAGACAGAAGCCACACGGTCACTTGTTCCAAGAAAGAAGTGAGGCAAATATTAAGTTTAAATCAATAGCATTACATGAACACAGAAGATGGAACTATTTTCCCCCAAATTGTTTTGATTGCTGCCAGTAGCTGCTATTTGGTATGAAATCCATTCAGATGGTAAAAAGCCAAAGGAACATACAGTGCATGAAAAGATGCTGTAATTGGCACCATTGTAACTCTGTACGGTGTGTGATCTTAGCTGGGAGGAGGAAGGGTTGTCGGATAACTTGTAATCTAATTTTCTTTGTTGTAAAATAGAATGCTACCATTGTATTCCTGCGGAATAATAATTATAACATCTCAGACAAATAGAGCGCCTTTCTCAGGAGGTGCCTAAAAAGCTCAATAGACATTCATTCAGCCTTGTAAACACAGTAAAACCTGGCTTGCTTGCCTTTCCCTCAACTGAAAATTCCTATTACCCAGTGTCTCCCCTCTCCGTCCTACCGGGATAAATGATTTTTATGCTGGTGAACCTGACACCCCGAGAGACACTGAAGTGCCTTCTGCATCATCACAGAATTATGAAACCTTCAGTAGAGTTTCAGTGTTAATTGCAATTTATGACAGCCTAATTTTTTGAAAAGTGGTAATTCATGTGTTGCAGAGATGATAATTAGTTGGAAGAGTTGATTAATCAGACTGCTCTATTTTCTGACCGTACTGAAGTACAGTGTTTACAGTAATGGCAACACCGGCTCTCCCTGAGAGCCATGAAGGAAGCAGGGGAAATGAAAGTAGTAGTTTTTTTTTTTTTTGTGAGGAAGACCAGCCCTTAGCTAACATCCGTCGCCAATCCCCCTCTTTTTGCTGAGGAAGACTGGCCCTGGGCTAACATCCGTGCCCATCTTCCTCTACTTTATATGGGACGCTGCCACAGCATGGCTGACAAGCAGTGCATCGGCGGGCGCCTGGGATCCGAACCTGCGAACCCCGGGCTGCCAAGCGCGGACTAAACCGCTGCGCCACCGGGCGGCCCCCGAAAGTAGTATTCTTTATAGCTTGGCAGGCGTCAGTTATTACTCATTCTGGGCAAATGATCATTTCCAGAACTTTATTCTTCAACCTCTGCGTTAGCTTCTAAACTAAATGAAAAGAGAAGATGGGTGAGTTTTAAAAATAGATTATATTTGCTTCTTAGGACTTTGCCATCCCCAGGGTCATGGCTGTTGTTGACAATGAGACTGTTAGCTCTTACAGTAAAGGTGAGTGTCTTTAAAATTGAATTTTGATTGATATTTAGTAGAGCCTCTTCACAAACAGAGATCGCTTAAGGAGAATATCAGTGCGGTAGATTTAGCTGTGTTAATTGGTCCATTCTAACTGTTTTATTAAAAGGACAAGATCTTAAATCAGTTAAGATTAACTTGATAAATTTGTTTTTAATGTCCAAGTTCTTAATGATGGGATCTTAAAAAAAAGAGTATTAGAATTGGTGGTGTGCTCAGGTTCACTGCAAAGAATAGAAAATTCAGGAATATATAAAGAAGAGAATAAAAATAGTCCATTATTCTATCAACCAGAGAGAACTATTATTGCCTCTTAGTATATTTCCTTTCATTTTCCTCCTGTGTATACATGTAAACATTTTACAGAGTTGGCCCATGCTCTGTGCACTGTGCGCTGTCCCCCACCAACATCCATAAAGGGCATTTTCTAGGTCAATAAATATTCTTTTAAAACATACTTAATGCTGAGTCTTTTCATGAACTGTAATATATCAAACCGATCTACTGTTGTTGGGCTTTAGATGGTTCCGAAGTTTGACTTCGGAAGTTGACAATGATGCAACATGTGCCTTTGCTCATTTGTTTGTCCCTCCATCCATTTCTTCAGTCAATTTTCATTGAGTCCTGTGTGCCAGGCTCTGGGCCAGGAGTTGAGGATATACCATTAACCATAACCCTCCTAATAGTTAACATTTATTACTTACTATGGGCCAGGCACTTCATTAGTATTAGCACATTAATTATATGAATATATGTTAGTATAATAATCATTCTAATAAGTTAGTGTAGTGTAATTGTATTAACTAATTACATTCTTATGAGGTAGGTATTATTATTATCCCTATTTTCCAGATAAGGAAACGGAGGCTTAGGTAATTGAAGCGACTTGCCCAAATCCCAGCTGGTACATGGCAGAGCCAGGATTCGATCGCAGGCAGCCTGGCCCCAGTCTTGCTCTTTTAACCTCGGTGGTTACTGTGTCAGTAAAGAAGACACTCACTCACCTCTATGGGCATGAAACAATTTTAAATGTAATAATGTTTGAGTGATTCTCTGGTTACTTTCTTAGGATAAATTCTAGAACTGGAAATACTGGGTCAAAGAGTATGAACAACCCTCCTAGTGAATAATACTGTGGTCAAGGTCCTAGATGGAGGAGGACCAGAGGTGACAAGATGATTTATTTATTTGTTTGCTTTGCTTTCCTTCTTTTTTTTTTTTGCCCTGAGTCTCTGTCCTTGCTCTACCAGTGAGGTGGACAGCAGGAAACGGGAGTGGTAGTGATTCAGGCCTAGGCAGACACTGGAGAAGGTCTGGGCAGTGCTGTTGCTATCAAAGCAGGGTCAATGGGTGGCTGCCCTTCAGAAAGGTTTATTTCCTCTTGACATTACGAGATGCAAGATGGCAGAGGGAAGGAGGCATGGGAAGGAAGAGCTCATCAAAGGAATGAGTCTAGGTCGCAAGTGTGGCCTCCTATGATGAATATCATCACAAGAAAATACCTCTGCTCAGAAAAAATCACCAGGTTCAGTTAAAGACTTTCTTATTTCAATTAGTATTTAGTACAGTGTCCCTCGCACCTAAACCATAAATTACTCATATGGCAAGTGACTATCCGTAAATATTCCTTCTTCTCCTCTTTATTGCCACACTCTTTCTCAAGTTGCACTGCCCCAAATGAACATTCTCTTTCCTTTGTCCAGCTGTGGGTGATGCAGTATCATGTAGTAGCAAAAGCACAGACTTGATTGCCTGCTCTCCTAGGTTTGATTCCTGGCTCTGCCACTAACTCGCTGTGTAGTGTTGGACAATCTTTTTGGTTCTCAGATTCTCACCTTTAAAATAATACAGAGTTGTAATGACAGTCAAATGAGGTGCCGTGGGCAGGAAAAAATAATAGCCAACCTTTACTGAGTTCTTATTATAAATATCACTAAATAAAACACTGTTCTAAATGTATAAAATGTATGCATTTACTTATTCCTCAAAATAATCATGTGGTAAGCTGGATTCTAGATAGTTCTCATAGCCGTCACCCCTGGTGTCACTTCTGTGATTATGTCACATTATGTGGCAAAAGGATCTTTGAAGATGTAATGAAGGCTGACCTTAAGATCAGCTGACCTTAAGATATGAGGATTAAGCAGGTGGGTCTGGATATTATAATCATATAATCACAAGAGCTCCTTAAAAGCAAAAATTTTTCTCTGGCTGTTGGCAAAAGAGGAAGTCAGAGAGATTTGATGCAGGAGAAGGACTCAACACAGTTGGTGCTTTGAAGATGGAAGGGGTCTCCATGAGAAGGAGCCTGGGCAACCTCTAGGAGCAGAGGACAGGCCCCCTGCTGACAACCAACAAGGAAACAAGGGCCTCAGACCTATAGCTGTGAGGAACTGGATTCTGCCAACTACCTGACTGAGTCTGGAAGTGGATTCTTCCCAGAACCTCCAGAGAAGAGCCCAGCTGGCTGCCATCTTGGTTTTAGCCTTGTAAGATCCTAAGCGGAGAACTCAGTTGAGCCCACCCAGACTTCTAACCCACAGAACTGTGAGATAATAAATGGGTGTTATTTTAAGATGCTAAGTTGTGACAGCAATAGAAAATGAATACAAACTGTACGCAGTGGGTGCCTTTATTCTTATGCCCATTTTGCAGATGAGGAAACTGAAGCACAGAGGAGTAAATACAGTTGCCTAAAGTGTCGTAGCTATTAAATATCAGAAGGGATTTCAACTGAGGTAGTCTGCCCGTAGAGCCCATGTTCTAACCCAGCGACACAGTGCCTGAGACATTTGTAGGTACTTATTGCATCTTAGTTTCCCTTCTCTTTTCTTTTTAGTGTAGCCCAGAGGGCACCTAGCTGCCACATTTCTCAGTTTTGCTGCTGGGGGTTATCTGGTGCTGTGGCAGGGGCTTCTGGAAACCATGGGATAAAGACAGCACACTTGGAGCATTAGTTTTACTCATGGGGGTAGGTCTTTTTTATAAGAAATCCGAATATTTCATAGACTAGAATGCAAAAGATAAAACCAGAGATTTCAAAGAAACTTTATGTTTATGATAATCTCTACTGTGAAAAATACTTGACAGAAAAAGTTTGAGGAGCACTGAGCTGATATACTCAAACTCATTTAGTTTAACACCTCTCCTTCTCATTTTATTCCCTAAATTCACAGTGACTTTGCTATATCAGCTAGAATTCTAGAATGAGAATCAGGAAATCTGGACCCAGCTATTTATCACCATCCATCCAACCACCCATCTTCTGTTCATCCAGTCTAACAAGCATGTATATAGAGTGCTCCCATATGCCTAGAGTGTCTCTAATACAATGTGACTTGATGAAGTAATAAGAACTTTTCTAGTTCTTTCCTTGCATATAAAATTAGGTGATTTGACAGAACTTTTTCTAGGGTCTCTGTCTGTCACCAATCTAATGCTTTTATAGTTCTTGTATGTGCTCACCTCTGGATTTGACAAGGTAGAGCAATGTTTCTCAAGCAATCCAGCCCGGGCACCACCTGCATCAGAATCTCCTGGGGTGCCTAATAAAAGAGCAGTTCCTGAGGTTGCCCCAAACCTATTGAATTAGAAACAATGGGAGCTGGGGCCCAAGACTTCTGGTTTTAAACAATCTCTCCAGGTTATTATTTTTCACACTGAAGTTTGAGATGTACAGCTATAGGGTTGCAAAATAAATATATAACATTGAACTTGTGTCCTAAACGTATCTCTCTTATTAAAAGACAAGGCTCATAGGTTTGGAAAGAAAAACAGGGCCACACTGTCTTTACCAGTCTCCTGGCCATGCACATCCTTGGCCGGTCCCCTCCTCCCCTCCCCCCAGCCAAGGCCAGGGAGGGAGCTGCGTGACTATGCTGCCTGTCTGGCCCAGCCCCAGTGGCTACAGTCTCCTCTCCCCTTCTGGGGCTTACCTGTGCCAGCCCCATTTAATAACAGGTGTTAATGTGAGAGCAGGAGTGGGAGTTCCTCCTCCCAGGCTCCAGGAGCCTTTTCCCTTTCCTAAAGGGAGAGTGAGGCCGGCGCAGGCAGGTGGGGGAGCCCCTCTGGGCAGCTCGCGCCTCGCAGCAGTATCTCGCCGGGTCAATTATCGGCCCGAGGCAGCCGCCTTTTCCACTTCCATTACCGCGGAGGAGAAAACTGGGGAAGTGGGTCATCCTGGCCGGCCCCCATAAGCAGACCCTACCCCGCCCTCGCCTCCCTCTCTCCCGCGGAGCGTAAGGCCTTGTCTCCAGCCGAGAGGTGTCGCTGGAGTGTCCGTGCCCAGGGCTGGGTCGGGCGGGTGGCTGCGCCACGGCGCTCTGCCCGCCGGTTGCCCTTGCCCGCGCGCACCGCCCGTCCTGCGGCGCCGTTGGCCCTCCCGCCTCCCCCTCGGCGGGGCCCTTCCCTTTACTATGGTAATAGTGACATTCAGCGGGAAAGGCTAGCGCGGACGGCGGCGCCCCGGCTCCCGCGGTGCGGGAGTCTCGGTCGGCGGACGCGGCTGCGCGCACCTCGCACCCCCGGGCGGCCGCGGCCGGGCAGCAGGCGCGCTCGCCCCGCCGGCCCGCCGCCCCCGGGCCCCGGCCGCCGCGGGGCAGCCCCGAGCCACGGCCCGCGTTGGCCCGCGAGCTGCGGGCAAGACCTCGCTGCTCCGGCTCGTGCGCAGGGGAAGGACGGATCCAGCGCTTCGGGAGGGACCCTGCCTCACTGCTTGTATATGGCAAAGTTTCTCGCCGAGCTCCTGGGCTGCACGTTGCCGAGCAAGGGCGCCTCTCCCATGTTTGAGGTAGGTGGAGGGTGTGTCCCTGCAGCGACGGCCATCTGCGGTGGCGGGCGACCCCTGCCCCGGGGTCCCCGGGAGTTGACAAGTGTGCAGTCTCATTTGCCTGGTTTCTACCTGGATGTCTGGGGTGCGGCAGGGAGAGGATAGAGAGGAGGAGACCGGAAGACCGGGAGCCTGAATTCTTGCCTCCCTGGACCTCGGTGAATCTTTTTTTTCTTCCCTAGTTGACAGGGCAACACGTTTTCTGTCAATCTGGACGAGTTTTGCCAGTTGCTCTTTACCTAAAATGCCAGGAATGTCTGAAAATGAGCAGTCTCCTGCAGTCCCTCTTTACTGCTTACTTGGTTCCTTCCTTTTTTTTCATCTGAAAAAAAAAAATTAACAGGAACATCTTTAGGTCAGAAGGTTTCTACCTTCCTGGCTCGTTCAGCTGCTGCCTTCCTCCAACCTCCAGCACAGCTCAAACTCCATTGAAGTGAACTCATTTCTTCTTCTGTGAGTCAAATACGTTGGGATGAGAAGGGTTAAATGGGATTTGCCAAATCAGGTGAACAAGTCGCAATTCTGAAGGCAGGTACATCTAATTGCTCACACCTGCCTGAGGTGGCAATGATGCTGCTGTAAGCATTTCTGCGTGGAGTCGTGTATGAGAAGGCTGGCTGGCTTCTCCTCCTGGGGGGGGGGGGAATGGTGGCATCAACTGTTTTAGAGGAAACCTGTATTGGCCACTCAGTGGGGACAGCTTCACGCTGTACACAGTCCCCCCCTTCCAGCTACAGTGGGAACAGAGTGTGTCCTTTGTCTCTATCTACTTGCCCTCCCCCAACAGCCTGACAGCTAGACTGGGACCAGAGGGCCATGGCTGTGGCCAGGTTAACCAGTGCTGCAGTGTGTGCTTGACAGCGCCCTTCAGTCAGTCCTAGGGCCTGACAACTTTCCCTGCCAGCCTCAGGGCTACTCCAGGAGCTGCTTCAGCCCTCTCTGTCTGCAGTTTCCTTACTGGCCTGAGAGAGCAGAGCTTGGTGTCTTCTCTCATGGATGCAGGAGCTTGTCTTCAGCAAGGCAGCTCTTCAGGATTCAAACTCTTAGTCTCTTCCCTGGCTGCTGTGAGTCTGTTCTCACCTTCTGAAGCCCTGTGGTCACATTCCTTTGATTTTGGAGCTCAGATTGCCCAACCCCATAATCTCTGCTGTGTGACAAATTAGTTTCTAAGCAGGGAGATCCCAAAAGTAGGCGATGAAGAGGAACTGGGAAAACAGGAGTGGACTAGGAGAAACCAGACTGAAATGCTTGGGCATGTGGCAGCCTGAAATCTAAAAAATAATGAAGAGCTGGAAAGTAGAGTTTTCCGGGCCTGCAGCTAAAACTAGCTGTCTCCGTTGGCATGTACCACCTCTGCCCATTTGCTTCTCTGTGACGTAAATGTTAGGCAGCACTTGGGGGTCATTCCGGAGACCTGAGATACTCCTTTAAAATTGCTTTTCTCTTTACTTGTCTTTGGATTTTTGTTCTTAAGTTACCAAAACCCATGCCAAGTGATTTTGGTTGTATGTACTGCCTTCTGGTTGTATATTCCTGCCTGTTTTATCCTCTAGCCAATAGATGCCCCACCTTGATTTCTTGGAATAATTGGCTCTCAGTCATTACTAGTTGGAGGGGGCCTTAAAAACTAATCAAAGAGACGTATTTAGACAGTTAAGAAAATGAGTGCCAGTTTTGTCTTTGAAGAGCTGCAGGAAAGGGAATTCCCTCAGTCCTTGGTAACTCCTTATATCTTGCTCTGTGTTATTTTCTACCCCTCTAGAGGCAGGAGCCACCATAGCATCTGCTCTCTCCTTTCTGCAAATGATTGATTCAGTGTTGGCTGAATCAACCCAAAACACTCCACCCAGGTATCACTTTTAATCGGTGTTGCTGGAGGAGTTAAGTGATTATCCCTTTCCTGCCTATGGGGGAAAATCTGTGCCAAACAGATGAATAACTGAGTCAGGAATGTGTTTGGAAGATGGTTTCTTCTCAGGCAGTCACCCCTTCAGCACACTCTTACTCAAAAACGAGGAGTTGTTGAGTTCTCTACGTCTGGGAGGGAGAGAAATGTGTGAGAAAGATATTCTTAAACCTTTATAAATATTCATTTTCTAAAAATGAAAGTGCCAGGACGTGAGAAAATTCTAGGCAGCTTTACCTAATTCTGACTTTGGAGCTTACCTTTGGTTTCAGGGAGATCAAGAGAAGAGATGGATGTTTTCACAGTGAATGGCCTTTGGTTTCCTTTTGGTTAGGAGGTGGCCAGGGGTGTTGTTTCTTCCTACACAGGCCAATTGGGTTCGCACAGAGGAGATTCTGCCTAAAAGAGTACTGAATCCCGACAGGACCTCTTGTGTGTTTGCAGTTGTTTGACAAGGGAGGATGGATGACAGGTTATGGAGAACACAGGAGCAAAAAGTCACAGTGGTTGAAAAGCAGCTCCAGTGCGTGCTCTGCTGCGTCATCTTCAGAGGCTAAGGACAGATGGCGTGCATTTGAAACAGAGTGTCTTCTTGATCATTTTGTTAATCTTTCCTTTCCTTTTTCTTCCTAAAGTATTTAAATTTACAAACCAAGTCTTTGAGAAACAATTTTAAAGTTTCAAGAAAAAAAGCAAAGGATAATAAGTTTACCCCAGCCATGGCAGTGCCCTGAGCACTGGGCTAGATTTTTGGAATAATGTTTGTGCTATACCAAGGCAAAGCTCTTGCAGAAAGAGTGGGCTTGCTGTGTATTCTGATTTCTAGAAAGGTAGGACATTCTAAGTACACAGGTAGGTGGATTTAGGCCTCCAGGTCCTACTTATATGTGTCTTGTATGCTTGGATGGATGGGTGTCTGGTCCTGGCATCCATTCCTTCCTCTTTAAGCTCTGACGTATTATGAACCTGCCCCCACCTCCACCCTCAGTGTTGCTTTGCATTGTGCCTTGGTGATAGTGACAGGGTCTGGCTCCAAGGCAGGAAGTGGCAGGAGAATTATATAGTTAGAGGCGATTGCTTTTTCTCCTTCCGGCCCCCTTTCCCTCAGTCTGCAAACCTGCATTTTTAGTCCTGCCATCCTTCATCATCTCACCTGGGGGGGGGGTCTCCTTTCAGGAGTCACATCCATTGGGCAGAACACATCTGGCTGTACAGAAAAGGCATGTCCAGTTCCATGCCACCGTTCATGGATGTGATCTCTACGGTTTTCACGCCTCATGTGCATTCTACTTATTTCCACATCCTATTTTCTGTCTTTACCAGCATTTCTGCCTAATTGCGACTATAGCTTTATTTTAATTTATACATAATACATAATAACTATCATTTATTGCCTGCTCTGAGCCAGGCATTGCTCTAAGGGCATAATATACATGATCTCAGCTATCCTCCCAATAGCTTTATGATATAGGTGCTAGCAGCCGTGTTTTACAGATGAGAAAATTAAGGTTTAGAGAGTTTAAGTAATTCGCTTAATTAAGGTCACTCTCGTTGTATGTGCTAGAGTGAGGATTTCAAAGTTCACTTACCTCCCTCAACTATGGTTACTCGGTATTTAATATTTTGTTTGGTTTTCTGTTTTCTACTTCGGCTTCATTCCAAGATATACCCTTTCTCTTTGGAAGTAGGAAATGTAAACCTCCGTTCTTTCATTCTTTCACCTTCACTATGTTACCGTTGGAATGGCATGAGTACCTGACTCCTGGAAATGTTCAATCAAAGGCTGATTGGACTCAGAGGAATTGTTAAGGGAAAGATTCAAGTTCAATCGCCATGACCCATTTGCAGATGGCTCCTATGTAGGGAGCATTTCCTGCATGTTGTCCTGTTTTGTTCCCCAATAACATTATGCGGTAAGTCATGTTGTCGCCCTTGTTTTAGAAGTAAGGAAGCCAAGGGTCAGAGTCATTACATGAATAATCCAAGGCCACTCACCTGCTAAGACTCTGATCTGGGAGGTAAGTCCTGGACTCTGATTCCATAGTGCTTTGCCAGCTAGCTGCATTGACTTACCCGATCTTTTCCTGGCCTCTGATCTCTGTCTCATTCACTCTATCTTTTGGACTATTTCCAAAGTCATCTTCCTTAATAGCCCAACGTAACACAGTTGGGCTATTTATATACCCCAGACTCTTTGGTGGTTCACCCTTGCACGCCGACTCAGCAGGGTATGCAATTCTGCTCCAAAGTGTGGTAGCTACCTAATTTTCTTGTCCAGTCTTTCCTTCCTCCTACTATATTCCTAGTATTCCAGCAGCTTTGGTCTACTACCATTTCTTTATTTTATTTTATTTCTTTATTTTTTTTTGCAGGGAAGAATTCGCCCTAAGCTAACATCTGTTGCCAATCTTCCTCTTTTTTTTTTCTCCCGAAAGCCCCAGTGCATGGTTGTATATCCTAGTTGTAAGTACTTCTAGTTCTTCGATGTGAGCTGCTGTCACAGCATGGCAACTGACAGACGGGTGGTATGGTTTGGCGACTGGGAAACGAACCTGGACTACTGAAGCGGTGAGAGTGCCAAACTTTAACCACTAGACCATCAGGGCTGGCCCTTCTCTCATTTCTTGATCATGTCCTCTCACCTCCAAGCTACTCCTCTGCCTGGAATATTCTTTCTCTAGTATCACCTATTGATATTTCCCTGTTCTTCAAGGTTCAGCTGAAATCACACCTCCAGATCCACCTCCTTGGACAATATCCAACTCTACCACAAGCCCGCTGAATATTGTTTGTGTTTGTTTCTATATGAGACTTTGGATATCCTTCTCTTGTAACTTTTCTGTGCTGAAGACAGTTTTCTGTCTTCATTGGGGATAATAGGAGAGCTGAATGCATGGCAGTGAGGGTTAAATGAGTTGATGCCTGGAAAGAACTTAGAATAGTACGCAATACATGGTAATTGCTGAGGTCCTTGCCTGTGTGTCTCTGAACTCTTCAGCCACAAGAGGTAAATATTTTTTCCTTCCACAGCACCTAGCAGAGTATTTTGCACATAGTTTTGTGTCAAATAAATGTCTGATAGATCAAATTGATCTTCCAACCCTGAAGGTTCATGATTTACTTCACTCTTAAATTACTTATTGTTTATCTGAAATTCAAATTTAACTAGAACCCTATATTTTTATTTGCTAAATCTGGCAACCCTACCTTACCTTCCCCATCCTCCCCTCAGAACCCAGCTCCCAGAGTCCAATCCTGCTCAACTGTGGAAGCATTGTCCTCATCCTTCCCTCTTCATAGCTCCTACTGTGTCAGAGATCCTCTCCCAGGTCAAGGGAGCCACCGATAGGGAATTGCAGCTGGGCAACTGTCTGTCCCCACTGCCTCACTAGTATGGAAATTCTGGAGTGAGCAAGCTTTCCACTGCAACTGTCAGGGCCACGACTAAGAGAAGTGTATTACTGGCTTGCTATTTATTTATCCTTCATGCGTTCCCCAGTTCATTCAATCATTCATTCATTTAACAAATGTTATTAAATGCCGACTTTGTGCTAGGCGCCCCATGGAAGCCTTGCTAAGAGACATTCAAACTGTTTTGACTGTGACCTACAGTAAGAAATATATTTTACATTGCAATTCTGAATGCACATAGCTATTTATATCTATAACACTGAAATTAAGTTTCAAGAATAATACTTTTCCTTATGATGGGGGATCGCCTCTGATCTTTGTAATTCTGTTCTTTCCTTTCCATTCCATTTCTTCCATTCTGTTAAGAATTAAACTGGGAAAGACCCACTGAATTGATTTCATGAGTTGTGACTCAGAATCTGAAAAGCACTGCTATATAGGATGGTAAGATTCTATTTTTACAGAACAATTTGTATTAACTCATTATCTCGGTACTATGCCTACACATTACTATTATTATTATTTTTTTTGGTGAGGAAGACTGGCCCTGAGCTAATATCTGTTGCCAATCTTCCTTTTTCGTTGCTTGAGGAAGATTAGCCCTGAGCTAACATCTGTGCCCATCTTCCTCTATTTTTTGTATGTGGGATGATGAGCATGGCTTGATGAGCAGTGTATAGGTCCATGCCTGGGATCCGAACCTGTGGACCCCAGGCCACCGAAGCGGAGTGCGCGAACTTAACCACTACACCACTGGGCCAGTCTCTTACTTACGCATTATTACACTATACATTAGGAGATCTTTGTGGTCTATCTGGGGAAGCCAATTACCATGCATAATGTTATTTTTTGGGAGAAAATATTTTTGGGGTTTCAAATAACTAACACATTAAAAACTTTTGATAAATATCCTGCCTCTAAATTGGGTAAAAGGTTTGGCATGTTACCTGAGCATATATTGTGACATGGCTTTTTATTTTGAACACTATGCAAATATCAATTTATTTCTCTCTTTGCATCCACTAATTACAAATGTACGCCACTGGTTGGATTGAATACCCAGCCTACGTTTTATGGATCTTCCCAATTGTATATTTTAATTGACCTCATCCCTTCTCTCTTGAAGGAAGTTATACTTTCAAGCAGTTTTTTCCCTCTAATTTGCCTGGTAAAGATCTTGATTTTGTCTATTACAATGAGCTTCTTTGTTTAAATGAATCTTACACGCTCACATCCACTTGGTTATTATGATGGCTCAGGCATCTGAAAAATGATCCATGTGTTCAGGCTGTTTTGAAAGCAAATAACTTGGTTGAGTATGACTGTAGCTTCAGTGATTGGATGGTGGTGGATGATCGTAAGGGAGAAGTTTACTTTGAGAATAATAGCTCCTGTTGCCAAAGCTGGGCTTTCTATGAGGGTCATTTGAATTTTAAGCTAATGGATACTGAGTTTGTGTTGTAAATTCACAATTCAGTTTGTTTGAGGGCCAACTGGATTGCTCTGCCACATCTGAGCCATTGTATACACACAGGGCAACTCTACTTACCTTTTGTGTTAGCTGCTTTTAAACTCTGCATGTGGTCCTAAATGCACGCATTTCATTTATAGGAATATTTGGTCCCATTATGATTATATCTGTCTAATGGCTTCTTGCTGAGAAACCGTTACATGATTTTTTCCTTTTTGTATTTTGATAAGGAAAGGCTGATGTTTCATATCTGTCAAATGGCCAGTGCTGGCTGCATGTCATAGGGAGCAGGAATAGGAGCTTAACTCTTTGATTTATTTTCTTTTGCTTAGCTCTTTTCAATTTATATTGGTATTTTTGTATATTATGAATTTCTTTATTTTGCAAATCTTTGATAAAATACAATAGGTCCAGTAGGGACATTTATATTAGGAAGATTCTACCTACTTAGAGTTGCCTACTGAAGTGGCCCATAAATAAAATGACGACTTTTATTTATTTGAATTTTGTGATGAGTAAGGACTGTAGTTTCTACCCTTGGAGAGTCTTAAATGTATTCTAGGCGTATTTCTCCAAATATCTGTAATATATTAACATAGATTAATATATCTATGTCCCTTTCAAACCTCTACATTTTCAAACCAAAATGGAGGTCTTGTCATCCCTCTTTCACCCACTTCTTTCTAACACCATCAGCAAAAGCACCACACGTCTTCTTTTTATCTAGAGTAGCGTTTTGGTTCTATCTTTGCTTTCTTTTTTCTTCATGAACAATCTGTCAGTGACTCCTGCAGATTCTTTCTTGGATTTATACCTTTCTTTTTATCCCTACTAGTCTTCAGCCACTGATCTGACAACCATTTATTGAGTATGTACTACGGACTAGAGCAGTAGGGTCTGTAGGGTATTTCCCAATAAGCTACTAATTGGTTTGCTTCCCTGAAGTCTCCCTGCTCTCTGCTTTTCCTAAATGTGCTGCTGTACACCACAGTGCCTTTTCATCGTCAGTTTCCTACATGAGAGTCTACATGACTTTCTGTTTCCAAAGGCTCAAGTCTCTAAGTTCTGCTCAGGTTATTTCTAAGGTATTCACTGAAGTGTCTTACTCTGCCTAGCTGAGTTTACTTCCTGCTATTGCTTCTCTTTAGGGACCCTCACATGTCAAATACAAATTCTTGCCCCTGTGCCTTTGTTTATGCTACTTGTCTATCCTGTAATACGACGACCTATCCTCATTCTTTTTACTCTTCCTAACTAAATGCTACCTAATCTTCAGGGCCATAGTAAAAACCCAGCCCTTCATGAAGACTTCCCAAATACAGCAAAGAGCCTAAGAGTACACAGGCTGCAGAATCAGATACTTGGCTTCCAATCCTGGCTCCCCTACTTCTTAGCTATGTGACCTTAATAAATCACTTCTTTGTGTCTCTATTATTTTCTGTAAAGTTGGAGTAATAATAGTAGCTATCTCATTGATTTGTTAGAAGGATTGAATAAGATAGTTCAAATGAAATACTTAGCATAGTGTCTGGCATGTAGTAATTGACAAGTAATACATAATAATAAAAATAATAATAGCAATAATAATGATTGTGATATATTTTCACCTTGATCCCAGTACTCTGAGTTATCTCTTTTCTTTGACTTAAAACATACCTTACACTTTTCTGAATTCTCCACAGTGCTGAGCACAACATAGGTGCTCAATCAATGCTTATTAATTTTGAAAACATACCATATGCTGTTTTAGCAAAATCTGGGGACCAATTTATTTCTGGATATATTTAATTGTATTTCATGGAAATATAACAGCCACTGTCTTTAGTGACTTGTCCCCTAATCTCTGAGATTATATTGATGCTGATTTAGGCTACAGTTGTACAAATGATGGTAATGTACTTTTATACAGAACTGTGGCAGAAGCAGTACTTGAAAAATGTGCCAGTTATAAATGCCATTAATTTGAATGAAATTCAACCATAGATTGCAATATAATTAAACAGAGTATTTTTTATTTTTCAATTGGTTTGCAAACATGTGTCCTCAAAATAGGTCAAGTGAAACAAATCCATGCCATAAGTCAAGATTTTATCATCAGACTTTTATGTTCCATGCTGTTGGTAGGAAATTCTGGCTGGAAGTCAAGTTAGATTATTCCAAAATTAATTTACTCCAAAGAACACTTACCCAGTGGGCTTCCTTATCATATTTCTAGTGGGAAAGAGGGAGTAATGATGCCCTGCTTCCTTGGAAACTCTGTTGGGTGCCCTGATAGCATGGGAATTTACTTTCATGGAGATTATTTGAACTTGGCTGGAAGTCAAGTGAGGATGCCTTACAGAAGCACATGGGGCTGAAAACTAAAGAGTGGCAGCATCATGAACTGCAAAGAACCTGCACCTGGAGTCTTAAGATCTGAATTCTGAGCCTTGCTCATCTCCTTACTGGCTGAATGCTGTTGGGGAAATCTCCTTACCTCTCTGAGTGTCAATTTTCATAGCTCCAAAAGGAAAGTGTCAATATTCAATTTGCTATACTCACAGAAATGATGTGAGGCTCTAGTGTGGTAATAAATGTGAAAGTCCTTTGTAAAGTGTCAAGCATTATACAAATGTGAATTGCCATTACTGATACTGTAACAGAACAGAACAGAACAGGACAGAAACATAAGGTGTATACTTGGCCTCCTGGGCATGCAGGAACCTGCTGGCAAATGGAGCATTAGGAATGATATGAATGGTGGAGAATAGAAATGCCTCTATTTGAAAGGTAGAGAAGAAGTAAGCAGCAGTACTGATTTACAGCTAGAGCTTTAACCCATGTGCAGTAACCCCTGGAACAATTTGTATCCAGAAATTTACTTAGGAAATAAACACTTTCTGAGAACTAAACTTGAACTAGGTTAATGAATGAAATTCTATCAACATGGGGGGTGGAGCATGCAGATATCAGTGACCGAGGGCAAATTGCAAGGGGGACTGCTCGGCCAGACTCAGACAGAGGATCTGAGAATGTAGGATTGTAGATTGCAGAAACATATGGTGGCTATTGTTTGAACTCTGCCCTTTCCCTCTGTCCCCTGAGACTAGCTACCCTGTGCCAGAAGAAGAGCTTGACCTGATAACCCAGGCAACCCTGCTTTGAGGCCATTTCAGCAAGCAGAACTCAGAGGAGGGGATCTTTTCAATGTAAGGGGGAGCACTGGTAGCCTGGACAGAGCAGTAGTGGGTAGTTTGCTGCAGGACAGTGTATACACGTGGGCAGCCTGGAGCCAGCATGATCCAATGGCTTCCTGGCTTCCTGCTCACATGACATGATTTTCCCCAGAGGACACATAGTGAAACCAAAGAAAGAAGCGATCCTTGGAAAAGAATCTTCCTCAGAGTATTCTCAGGGTGGGGGTGGGGTTATGTGGCTAGCAAAATTTGGGTGTAAGTGATAAGGTGACTTCATTTGTAACCACATTTGGGTACATATTGGTCCATATAGTCTTATCAGTTTCCTTCTTTCCTATTCCATTCTTGAATCAGTGTAGGCCTTTTGTGAAATCTAACCCCCTAAGCCATTTTTTTGGCCCAACAAGCTTATTCTTGATGTTTATTTTAACCAAATTTCATATGTGTTAAAATATGTTTTGTGTCTGTTAAGAGAAAACGGGAGAGGGGAGATGCACATACAGAGCTGCACACAGTTGGAAAGACACACAGACACACAGTGATTTGCCCATGGAATGACCATGATGATTAAACCACATCATGATCAGTGGTTAAAATGAATCCAGAACTCTCACTGGTCTTATTTACTAGTGTTGCCCCAGAACCTTAAATGTGCTTGTGTACGTGAGGCCAAGAGCAGGGGTCCTTCTCAGGGGTTAACAAATTGAACTTCCTTTCTTTTTGAGTTTCTCTTTTGCCTCCTTTCTCTCCTCCAGCTTAGGGAGGTTCTTTCTAAGAATCTGTGACATAGCTGTGTATGATTTTCATTTTTTCCATCTCACTCTGCAAATAGAAACTGATTTCATTTTTTCTCATGTATAAAGAAATAGTGCGTCTGATTTCACAGGCCAGAAAGAAATGATTGGAAAGCATCCAGCCAGGCCCTGGGGAAGCCCCTAAAATTATCTTCTACCTTATGGACTGTCCAGATTGTTTGTATGAGTGACTAGGAAAGATGGGGGCAGGGAAGAGGGATTTGGGAAATATAATTTTCTCATGCCCAGATGCTGTGAGTGAGTCAGATGGCTGGGTGAGTACCCCGATGCCTACTGTGATATTTTAGGAGTCCATTTGCTCAGTGCCAGGTTTGGATGTCCAAGCAGCTGGGTGGACCCTCTGGGGTTCCTACTTAATGCAGCTCCCTCTGTCTGCATGTTGTGTGGACTTCCCTTATGTGTGAGGACTTCCTAGACAAATAGAGGGACTTCTCTTGGCTTACCTTTGCTTGCATCTTTGATTTGGAATTGCTGTGTGTTAGAGTGGCTAAGAAATATGCCCTTACTTGATAGATAGTAGACAATAATAACAGTTAAGAATTTACCAAAACACCTTACATACATAATTTTATTAGAAATGGAGAAACAGTAGGAGGTTATTTTACTCTATTTACAGATGGAAACACTAAGGAACAGAGAATTAAGAAATATTATCTATTGGAAAATAGCTTGGGTGTAAAATTGTCCAACAGCTTTGCAGGTATTAAAAATAATTTATCACCTTTTTCTATATATGTCTTCCTCCTTAATAGAATTAAGAAGATAGCACCATAAAAACACCATCAGTTGAAATCATTAATATGAAATTCTTTGAAAATCATAAACTGGTACCAAAAAATGTAAGGTATCTCACCTCAAATGCAGTTTGGAACAATACAGGGTATACTTAAATACCATAAAATATTATTGTTATTTAAATGAAAAATTCCATCATTGATAAAGGTCCTTCCCATTTCTGGCCTTGCAGATAAACATGGGAACAAATGGGAGCAGCTTTGATGATCTGTTTCCAAAATCATTTCCCAGTCCTTCTTTGTCCCATAAAACTAGCACAAATCCCACCTGCCATCTCTAACCATCCCCATCACTTCCTACGAGTTTTGTCACTGGGTGAAGAGCTTCCAATATGTGAACTGTAGAGAACAATTAGGATTTTCTCTCCAGACAAGCCATTCCTAAGGTACAACATGAGATGATTGCCCAGGATTTTATGTTATGTGGTCTCCTGTCCTGCTGGTGGCTGAGAAAATTATCAGTAGAAGAGAATAATCAACACATTTCATGGCACAGTGCTGTATAGATTTTGAAGCACTTTGACTGAAGCTTGTTAAACAGCTTTTGAAGCATTATCATCCCCTTTTGATAGATTTAGAAGCTGAGATTCAGAAGATAAAGCGAATGTCCCATATCCACAGCCAGAAAGTGATGGAGCTAGGACTACAGCTCTAGGTCTTCTGTTCCCAAGTTCTGCCACTCTTTCTAGGGCAAGGTAGGTGTCAGCTGTGATGTCCTTGCCAGTGTAAAGGAGCAGTATATATTAGTCTCATTAGTATATATGAGTCTCACATATATTTGTCATCTCCATAATGACTCCACCATCACCAAGGCAAAGGTGTGCCCCTTCCTACTCCCTGTGTCTTTGATGATACTAAAGGCTGCTCTTCAATGATTGTCTTCTAGAATTGAAGCTAAATCTCTACTCTGTCACTTGTAACTTATTATTTGTGTGACCATAGGCAAGTTACTTGACTTCTTTAATCTTCAGTGTCTTCATCCATAAAATGAGGACAGTGGTTATTTTGAGGATCAAATGAGAAAATACATGTAAAGTGTCAAGCACTATGCCTGGCATGTAATTAACATTAGATGTTACCTTTCTTCTTCTTCTTCTTTTTTTTAAAATTTCCACTTCATAGTTGGGCTTGATTTACATTTTAGCCTGCTTCTTCCTGTATTAAGTCTTTGGCGGTGATGTGGATATTGAGTGGACATGTGATAGGAGTGGTAAAGGCAAGAGAAGGCACCTGCTATATGCTTTGTCCCTGGTCCACATGAAAACCAAATTAGATGCCATAGCACTAGCGGTGATAAAAGATTGGTTTGATTATTTTTTTTTCTGGGTAAATAAAACAGTGTTTACTTTTCTTTCTGAAATCTCTTGCCCATCACATACTGTGATATGCTGATTACTCATTGAACAAGTATATATTTAATCCCAGTTATGTGTCCTATTCATGTGCATGGTACTGTAAGGATTACAAAAGGAACCAGACATAGTCTGCCCCAAGTTTACTTGAAGAAGCTTGATTTCTAAGTGCAAAGCAAGAGGACCGTTCTGAGCTGAGGTCTGGTACGAAACCACTATGCCTATTCGAGGGAAAAGATTGCACAGGCTAACTCTTGTCCCAGAATGCTTCCAAGTGCTGTGACAGCCATTTAAAATGTTTTCCAAAAGAAGGAGTTGATTTCGCAAGAAATTCTGTTTTTCCAGATTGATGCTATAAATAGGCAGAATAAGTTATCATTTGTGTCTTACCACTTTCTAAGACACAAGCAATGATTAAAAGTGATAAAAAAAGGGATTATGTCTGAGGTCACAGCAGATGTAAAATCTTTTTAAAGCTATGCCTCTTTATTGGATTTTCTGATTTTGTTTTGTAGTGCCTTAGGCAAGTTGCTTTCCTCATATGTAAAATGCTCCAAATAAAAATATCTCACTAGGCGGTCATGCAGAATACATGTGATATGATGTGAGAGCACTTAGCAAAGTGCCTGGCATATGGTAGCAAGTATCCAATTAGCAATATTTTTCTTTCTACATTGATGAATATGCTTTTTGTCTTTTCTAGACCAGAGGTTTAAATTAAGTCCTCCCTTTGAAGTCCCTCTTCCTGTTATCCACTTTTATTCTGCTATCCCCTGGAACATTGCAATATTGTCTACAGCTCAGCATGGCTTTACTTGTGTTGCCCATCAAAGAGTTAATAATGCTGTGTTCCAACCTTTCTGGTTTGCTGGAGGTACTTAATCAGAGAAAATCATTGCGGCTCTTTTTGTGCAACTCATTGATGTCCAAAGCAACTAATTAGAGAGAGGGAGTATAGAAAATCAATTTTTACTAACATTGACATTTCTTCCAATTTAAGCAATTGGTTTGCTTACATTCTTTGTGAAAACCTGTTGAGATCTAAAATTATCCCAGATGACTACATTAGAGAGTTCTAATAGGTTCTTGGTGTTAGAATAAAGATTGTTGAACATTAAATACATAGTCAGAATTTGGAAGGGATCCAGCACATTACGTGAACTCATTAGACAAGTAGTTTGGACTCATAACACCATTAAAGAAGCTTCAAGCCAAGCAGGGGGGCGGGGGGGGGGCACAGTATAACTCTTTGAGAATCTAGCCTACTTAGAGGGAAGAGGATTGTGTTAGATATTTCCCTTTGCACCTCCTGTTCTTGACCTTTCTCTGCTGTGTACTCCAGGAAGCCAACCTATATGAAATACATCTGCAGGGTTCCCTTGGCCTCAGCTTCTAATTGGGTTTGACCAGTGGGCAGCATTGGTCCGAAACTGGCGAGAGTAGGGATTCTGAGGGCTAAATGTTTATTACCCCAACTCCCTATTTGCAAGGTCACCTTGAGCTGGCTGTGGATTGCAGCTTCTGTAAGGTGGTCCTCTCCACTCAGCCTGTCTGTCTCCAGTTTTCTGCAACTATCCCTTCTCTTGTTACTTTTGGGGGGAATAATTGGACATGTTACCAGCCCCAAGATACTGTCCCATACCTGGTGGTTTTTCTTACATCCTTGTAAATGGTAAAAATTTTACTGAACTTTCCTTAAATTACCCAATTTGAATATTTACCTATTTCCTAGTAGAGCCTTGAATGATAGAGGAACAATAGCAACTTCCTTGTGAAAGATCAAAGTGACCGTGTGAATTACTGGTTTGTAAAAAATTCTGCCAATTCATGAAAATACCATGTGCCTCGTTACATATTCTGGTAAAAGTGGATGAATTCACAAGAATGATATAAAATGATGTGGCTTCTGTGGGTTGTGATTTGTGGTTAAATGGAAATTCATTTGGGTTGAATGAGGTTATTATTAGAGCTTCAGTAAATGCCAGAATCTTAATAGAGTAGAGCCTTTAGAGATGGAGGGGGATGTTGAATGCCTTGCACCTCAACTTCTTAACTTGCAGGTGAGGAATCTGAATCGCCAAGAAGTTAGATGAGTTGCCCAACATCAGATGATTAGTATGTGGCAAAGCTGGGTCTTGAACTGTTTCTTGTGACTCTAAGGCCAATGGTTGTTTTAGTGCTCCAAATTGTGGAAAACAGTAAAATTTAGTTTCCATTAAGTAAAATGTATGGGTTTGACTTCAGTTGGTCAGCTTGCAATGAACTAGAAATGTGCTTGAGTGCGGTGCTGTGGGTTTTGATTTGTTGTTAAACAGGAAATTAAGTGCAAGTGAGGAATTTCAGTTTGCAATAATTCATCTGACATAACAGCTTAGCTGAATAGAACAATGTTATGAAGATGTTAACACTTTTAGAATTTGTTTGTTCATAAGGGAATTTTTTGCTGGATAGTACTTTTAGTTTCAGAAAATATGATTTATACTTGTGCTGAGTGATGAATTATAAAAATGCTCAGAAAATAATCCTAATCCCTGAATATATTTCATTATTAGAAGAGTTTTGGGGGAACCAGTCTCTCATCACTGTTTCATACAAGAAAAATATTTGATTTTCTATCATATATGTGGTGTGTGTACCCTGAGAATTGGATTAGTTGTTACACGGAAGGTGTCAATGCTTCTGCCCTTAAGATAATAGCCTAATACAAGGGATATGGGATAGAGATTATATCCAAATTGAAAAGTAAACAAGATAAAATTTTCTGCTTCAGTCACCTGTTACAAGGACCTACAAGATAACCCCTTCAATCAAGATGTAAGCCCCTGAAGTCAAGAAAAGTTACATTTCTTTCATAGTCTCTTCTACCTCTTTACAAGGTAGGCAGGGAACATGACAATTACTTAGTAAATATTTGACAAATACATTAATGAAATCACAATAGGTACTCTTGTAGTAATTCAGGAGTAAGAAAGGGGGTTTGGTCTAATCTGTTGTTTTATCCAGTTCGGAGTTGCTAGGCTAGATGGCTCACACTTTGGGAATATTACTTTGCTATACATTGTGTGTGAGTGTGGTGACAGTTTTTTTCTATTTATGTTTACATATAGAAAAATTGGGTTGTCGGTTCAATATTGTCTTTAATAAACTAAAAAGCGAAACTGTTTAGGTAAATAAATCAATAACAGGATGATTTAAATAAATTTTACTATGAAACATCATCAGTTTTCTTGGAATTAATAAATATAAGATGTTTATTGGCTTCAGTTTTTATGCTTTGATACTGATCCATAAAAACAATGACTCACATCAGCTAGGTGTATTAGTTTTCCTTGTACTTTTGTAATGCACTAAGATGGTCTTTGCTCTAATTCTGCTTTCCTGGATAATGCTGCACATTGCTATATAACATGCATATTTTAGAATTTTTAACTATCAATTTTGCCTCTGTGTAATGCACATATGTGCTGTCCCCTTTAAAATATTGTATATTGATTCTTTTTTTAATATTGAGATTAGTTTAATTATCTTTTGAATGGTGGAGCTTTCAGAGAAACAGATCTGTTGAAAAGATAATAGTCAACTATATGCTTACCCAGATGTAAAAATTGTTTACTGATAATGACATTTCCTCCTAGAAGAAAGTTAAATAGAAAGTTACCCCATGGTCCTCTAGGATGAGTACTCAATGCTCCTTTATTACTCATCCTGTCAAATTAGTTCTCTTCCTCATTGGACCCTAAAGTGGAGGAATACAAATCTGACAGTTTGCAGGACTCAGATTGGGCCATGGGTGGAGTCTTTGTATGCATATGTCTATCTCTTTTTCCTTCTTTTCTTCTTTCTAAAATGGTAATGACCAGGGAAAACTCCCACTTGCGAAAATGCACAGCTAACTCTTTTTTTGTATTTCCCTTCTGTCCTGTGAGAGTAGAAAGCTGTTCCTCAGAAGAGGTCCAGCAAGCTTTCTTGCTGTCTCTAGATTCACTGTCTCCATTCCACACTGCAACTAATGTGGAGTTACTGTCCTAGAAAGGAGCTCAGCATTAGACGGTGAGAAGAAGTGTGTTTATTTCTTCACTGTTGTATCCCCAGCACAAAACAATGTTTCCCAAATAGCAGGCTTGTAGCATTAATATATGAATGAATAAATGCATAGAACACACCATACCTTTTCCATAGATCTTCCTCTTCTCCCATCACCAAGGAAACTTGAAAAACATTCTACTCCATGAGTGTACATACTTAAGGATATAAGATACTTTTTTGATGGACTCCTTTTCCTTTTCTCTTTGGCCTTGAAGGCTTGCAGATTTGACTTTTATATTAACCTGACTTCATTTGCTTTCAGATATTGAGGGTGGATAGGAAGGGATGTTAGTATCACCTAATATGATTTGTGCTTCTTTGGGGAAGTCACTGAACCTTGAAATGTTTTAGGCTGACATTATTTGTAAATTCTAAGATATATTATGATAGCAACTTGAACGTTGTTTAAATTGATTAAAAATATTTGTATGTGTCTGACATTTTAAGTTGATACATTTGAAACTGTTCATTCTTTTCAAGTTACTAGTATCATTCAACTGAAGAGCACAAGAGCATGAAATTTAATGTACTTTTACTTCATATTTTTGGTAATTTTTTGTGTGTTCATTTAAATATTTTGAGGTGTTTTCTGTATAAATTTTCAATCACTATTAATTGAAACACTTAGATAATAATAGAGATTTTCTTCACAACGCAAATTGTTTCTGTTATATTCCAAGATGTTCATCATTTTGAGAAGTGCCTACAAAAAGTGAAAATGGAAAAATTTCCTTATTATCATAAATACCACGTTAACTTGAAATATTAACAGTGTCCTTGGACTTTTGCTGCGATGACTTTTAAAATACCACTGGCTGACTTTTCTGCTTGAGTCAGTGTCCTTTCCCTACTTGTTGCGACTGTCCATGGTGCTGAAAGCATACTGTCGTGTTAGACATGGTCACAAAATGATGGCGACATGAGAAATTTCGAGACTACTCCTCCATTTTCAATGAAGAACTATAGAGAGCTGAAATCACTTACCTAATGTGATGCATCTTATGATGGCTGATCAGGACAAGAATCCATGTGTTTTTTCCACCACGCCAGGCTGGCGAACCTGGCTTCAAACCTAGAGGACCCCTAGTAGAGTTAAATGCATGAAACTCTAGAGATCAATTAGAAAAAGCCAGTTACTGTATTATGAGTCTTCATAAACCCTTTGGACATAGGAAAATATGTAGAGATTTTTTTCCCTTGGTAGATACAATGATAAGATTGCATAGCTTGTTAACAGCCCTACTAGTTGGGTCTATAAATCTTGTTTGAAAAAAAATTAAAACATTCTAAATCATTTTTCATCTTTGAGTCTTTCAAAGCCTTAAAATTTTGGCTGACTTTGGAGTACTTTCCAAATATGAACAACTACCTCATTATCTTAGAATTTACTATGTAAATTCAGTGTCCACTCATGTTTTAAAAAAAGTTTGAGAAAGGTAGCAAGATTTAGAAGAATAAATCTTGAGACTACTAGGTGAAGATCCTGAGATAAAATGAGCCACCCTTATAAATTATGCTTAGGAAAATTTTGTTTGTTAAGGCTTTATTTCCCTTCCTGATAGTTTGAGATGCTACTTAGTTCTTGCACACAGAATTGCTAATTTTATTTTCCTCATTATTTTTGTCTTGGTTTGACTGTCTTTTGGAAACATTTGAAATCTGTTTTGGTACCTCCTTTGAAAAAGTAATAAGATTACTTGTATGCTATTTAGAATATGGGGAAAATTTTCGAAAAATTTGGACATTTTCTCTTCCAAATGTATCTATAGGGAAAATAGCAAAAAACACCTCTTATATTAAACCTGTGTTTTCATTGGGTTGTGTAAGTGCATACTGTTTGTTCATAACTGTACTAGGAAAAATTAATTTATGACATTGTCCTGGCTTATCCTTCTTATCTTGTAATTTACTTTGTTTAAAAATGAACAATTATTATTTTTAAAAAGCTTTACTGGGATATAATTGACATGTGGTAATTTGCTATAAAAGTGTACAATTGTTATAAAGTGTACAACTTGGTAGGTTTTGACATATGCATACACATGTGAAATTATCATAATCAAGATAATGAACGTATCCATTACTCCCCAAAACTTCCTTGCACCCCTTTATAATCTTTCCACCCATCCTCCTCCTCTACCTGCAGGCAACCACTGATTTGTCTTCTGTCTTTAGAGGTTAGTTTGCTTTTTCCAGAATTTTATATCAGTGGAAACATACAGTTTGTACCCATTTTTTCTGAAGTTTTATCTTGTTCTTTTGTGTGGAACGTATTCCTCTTGTTTCTTCATTTTCCTTCACTCTCTGTGTTGGTTTCTATGCATTAGATAAAACACCCACCTCTCCCAGTCTTGAATGAGTGGCCTTGTGTAGGAGATGAACCTTATCTTTCAACCCTGCCCTAGCTCTTGGTTGTCTCTCAAACCTGTGTGATGGTCCAAGCAGGTTACTTTATTTTTAGTGGCTCCCAGTAGTTGAGGGTGTATCAAGGTTTGTCAGTGTCTCAAAGCGGTGGATCTCAGTCAGTACCTAGATTCAGGTTGATTGGAAGGCAGACTCTCAGGCAAAAGCTTTTAAAGTATGCAAATATATATCTTTAAAGGGCAGACTTGGGAGATGGGTGTTTCTGTCTGCTCTCTCTGTGTTGAGAGTTTGTACTCATGTTTGTCTTGCTTTTTTCTCTCATTATTTTGTGATCAATCCATGTTATTGTGTGTATCAACAGTTTATTTATTTTTCTAAGTATTTTATTGTATAGATATGCCATAACTTTATTTATTCACTTATTGATGGACATTTGGATTGTTTACAGTTTTTAGCTCTTTCAAATAAAGTTGCTATGAATATTCATATAAAAGTAGATATGTACTTTCATTTCTCTTGGGTAACACCTAGAAGTAGAATGGCTGGATCATATGGTAGGTATACATTCATTGTTTAAGAAATTGCCAAACTGTTTTCCAAAGTGGTTGGCCCATTTTACATTCCCATTAGCAGTGTATGAGTGTTCCACTTCCTCTATATCCTCACTAGCACTTGGTAGGTTAGCCTTTTTAATTTCAGCCATTCTAATAGTTGTGTAGTGGTATCTCATTTTGGCTTTAATTTGTATTTCCCTAATGACTAATGATGTTGAGCATCCTATTGGGCTTAGAAATATGGGCTTGTTTGCCATCCATATAGCTTCTTTGGTGAAGTGTCTGTTCAAAATATTTGCCCATTTTGACTTTTTTTCTTATTATTGAGTTTTCAGAGTTCTTTATTCTGGATACGAGTACTTTATCAGGTAAATGATTTGCAAATATTTTCTCCCAGTCTTTTCATCTTGTCTTTTCATCTTCTTAACAGTGTCTTTTTTTTTTTTTTTTTTTTTTGTGAGGAAGACCAGCCCTGAGCTAACATCCGTTGCTAATCCTCCTCTTTTTGCTGAGGAAGACTGGCCCTGGGCTAACATCCGTGCCCATCTTCCTCCACTTTATATGGGACGCCGCCACGGCATGGCTGACAGGCAGTGCTTCGGCGGGCGCCCGGGATCTGAACCAGCGAACCCTGCGCTGGCAAGCGCGGACTAAACCGCTGCGCCACCGGGCCGGCCCCTTAACAGTGTCTTTTGACAAGAAGTTTTCAATTTTTATGAAGTTCAATCTATCATTTTTCCTTTTATTGATCATGCATTTGATGTCATAGCTAAGAAATATTTATTTAATCCAAGGTCACAAAGATTTTCTCTTATATTTTCTTGTAGAAATTTCCCAGTTTTACATTTAGGTCACTGATCCATTTTGAATTAATTATTGCAAATAGTTTGAGGAATGGCTCGAAGTTCTTTTTGTTTCTTAACATGCAGATATACAGTTATTCCCATCTCCTTCTGCACCAAATTGTCTTTATATCTTTGTCAAAAATCAGTTGTCTATGGGAACTCTCTGTACTTTCTACTCAATTTTGCTATGAACCTAAATCTGCTCTAAAAAATAAAGTATTTAAAAAAAAAGAAGAAATAAAAGCAAAAAAAAAAAATCAGTTCTTACATAATGTAAGTCTACTCTGGACTCTCTACTGTGTTCCATTGATTTCCTTGTTTATTTTTGTGCTAATACCGCACGATCTTGATTACAGTAGCTTTATAGTAAGCCTTGACATCAGATCCTCTCACTTTGCTATTCTTTTTCAAAGTTATTTTGGCTATTCTCAGTTCTTGCATTTCCATGTGAATTTTAGAATCAACTTACCAATTTCTACAAAAAAGCGTGCTGGGATTTTGTTTGGGATCTGTAGATCAATTGGGGGATAACTGACCTCACAACAATATTGTATGTTCTGACCCATAAGTACAATGTCTCTCCATTCATTTAGGTCTTGTAAAATTTTTCTCAGCGTTATTTTAGTTCTCATTGTATAGGTTTTACACATCTTTTGTCAGATTTATCTCTAAGTATTTCATATTTTTAATGTTATTGTAAATTGCGTTGCTTTTTGAATTTTAATTTCTGCTTGTTCACTGGTAGTTTATAAAAATATAGTCGGGTTTGGTATATTGATCTTTGATCCTGCAATATTCTAAACTCATTTCTTAGTTCTAGTTGCTTTTCTGTAGATTCCATTATATTTTCTACATGGGCAATTGTATTGACATATTTTTCTTTTATGACTTTAAATATGTTGCTCCATTGTTTTCTCCTGTACCTTGTTTCCTATGAGAAATCTGCTGTCACCCTTATATTTGTTTTCTGTATGTAATGTGTCTTTTTTCCCTGGCTGCTTTAAAATTTTTCTTCTTATCATTGGTTTGAGTAATTTGATTATGATGTGCTTTGGTGTCATTTTCTCATGTTTCTTGTACCTGAGGTTAGTGAGCTTCTTGATTCTGTGGGTTAATTTTAATTCAATTCATATTTTCATCAATTATTTATTCAAAAATTTTTTACTTCCTATCTCCTCTTCTTTGGGACTCCAACACATGCATTTTAGACCTCTTGAAGTTGTCCCACAGCACACTGATTTTCCATTCATCTTTAAAATTCTTTTTTCTCTCTGTGTTTCAATTTGGAAAGTTTCTATTAGTATTCTTTAATTTAATAATATTTTCTTCTACAATATCTAATCTGCCATTAATCCCTTCCAGTGTATTTTCCTTTTAGACATTGTAGTTTTCATCTCCAGAACCTTGATTTGGGTATTTTTTCATGTCTTCCCTGTCTCTAGTAAGTTTTTGAAAATATGAAATACACTTATAACAACTATTGTAATATCCTTGTCTGTTAATTCTAATATTTGTGTCACTTCTGGGTCAGTTTTAATTGGTTGATATTTTTCCTCATTAAGATTTATATTTTCTTGCTTCTTTACATGCTTGGTAATTTTTTTTTTGTGGAGATAGCTCCCATATTTCTCATCAGTTTCTTTTATTGGGGACAAAGATTTCTATTTCTCTCTCTTTTTTTTTTGAGGAAGATTGGCCCTGAGCTAACATCTGTTGCCAATCTTCCTCCTTTTTTGCTTTTTTTCTCCCCAAAGCCCCAGTAGATAGTTGTATGTCATAGTTGTGCATCCTTCTAGTTGCTCTACGTGGGATGCTGCCTCAGCATGGCTTGATGAGCAGTGCGTCCGTCGGCGCCCAGATTCCAAACCAGTGAACCCCAGGCCGCTGAAGCCGGGCACGCAAACTTAACTGCTATGCCACCGGGCCAGCCCCTGCTTGGTAATTTTTGATTGGATGCCAGCCATTGTAGATGTTGTCTTTTTGTGTGCTGGACAATTTTGTGTTCCTATAAGTACTTTTGTGCTTTATTTTGAAATGTAGTTAAGTTATTTAGAAACAGTGCATTCCTTCCAGGTTTTATTTTAAAGATTTGTTAGGCTCACCTCGAAGTGTGTTTAGTCTAGGGCTAATTATTCCCCACTTCTGAGGTAACACTCTCTGAGTACTTTATCCAACGACCCATACATTATGATGTTTCCCTGTCTGCCTTGTGGCAACAGGCACTCTTCCCAGTCCTAGGTGGACTCTAGGTATTTTTCTTTCTGATTCTTTCAGATGGTTCTTTCCCCAGCCTCAGGTTGGTTCCTGACGTTCCTGTGCAAGTCAGTACTCTGCCCAACTTTTTCAGAGAGATCCTCCTCTGATCTCCGGAGCTCTCTCTCTATGAAAGTCTCTCCTCTTTGGTACTCTGTTGTACAAATTCTAGCTGCCTTGGTCTTCCCAGATTCTCAGCTTCGTCTTTTCAACTCAGGGAGTCTAGTCAGTTGGATTCCCCCTGCATTCCCTCTCCCTGCTCTACAGCCCGGAGACTCTCCCAAGGTGGTATACTGGCACAATTGTAGGCCTCACTTTATTTGTTTCTTTTCTCTCAGGGATCACTGTTCTTTATTGCCTGCTATCTAGTGTCTTGAAAACCATTGTTTCATGTATTTTGTTTGTTTTTTTTGTGGTTTCAGGAAGGAGGGTAAATCTAATCTCTGTTACTTCAGATATAATTGGAGGATAATTATATGCTAAACCATGTGCTAGATACAATAAGTATAGCTGTAGGAATTAAAGTAGAAGTAGAAGTAATTTCCAGAGTGATAGGGGAAAGATATATGGAAGGAAGGAATGAACTGATATTTGAAGGTGGAGTAGGATTTGGAAATATACAGTGGAAGTATCATATCCATGAAATCAGAAATAATCCTTCTCTGGGAGCCGGCCCGGTGGCGCAGCAGTTTAGTCCGCGCTTGGCAGCCCGGGGTTCGGGGGTTCGGATCCCGGTCGCCCGCTGACTCACTGCTTGTCAGCCATGCTGTGGTGGCGTCCCGTATAAAGTAGAGGAAGATGGGCACGATGTTAGCCCAGGGCCAGTCTTCCTCAGCAAAAAGAGGAAGTTTAGCAACGGATGTTAGCTCAGGGCTGGTCATCCTCACAAAAAAAAAAAAAAAAAAAAGAAATAATCCTTCTCTCATCACAAAAGAACTATGGAGACGTGAATCAGCAAAACCTTTGTTGTTGACTATTTTAAGGGGCTAATCTATACATTTACCTCAAGGAATTTCTTTTGCTTATCCACGTCTTTTAGATGGAAACTATTAAGAGATGCAGTGAAATGTAAAGTTTGGCCATTTGGTAATATGTTGTTTGTTAATACCAGGTTTTAATTTTCAACGAGTTATTTTACTATGTACGTTTTTATTGTAAATAATAAATAAATGCTAAACAAATGGGTTTTGGAATCAAGCAGATCTGGATTTGAATTCTGGCTCTGTCATTTATTCGCTGTGTTTCCTTAGACCAGTTACTTCTCTTAGTTTCAATTTCCTTATCTTTAAAATGAGGATAATGATAGTTGTTATCAGAATTAAGTGAGATCATTCATATAAAGTACTTGGAACACAGCCTGGCACTGATTGAACCCTCAATAAATGTTGGTTGACATTATATGTTATACTATGAAGGTGAAATGGCAGTTACATTAAAATATTTTGTGGTATTCAGCCTTCTGCCATAAAACTACTTATTTGCTTTTCTCATAGACTCTTATAGCTGAAAAAACTATATTCAAATGTAATATTCCTCTATTCATTTTTTAAGCTTCATTTTATTTGGTATTCTCACTCTTTGCCCCATGATAACAAACATCTGGATAAAAATTGAAAAAGCATTAGATTTGGATGACTAGGTTCATCTTAACGGCCTTGCTGGGTTGACCAGAGGGCCTCAACTGAATTAATTGTATTTATGTGTATTTTTCTCCCCAACTTTCTTCTGGGTCTTTTCCTTTTTTGTCTGTTTTATCCCTGTCCTGCTCAAGTTGGCATCTCCTCCCAGCAGTTTATCCTTTGTGGGTTTCATTCTGGAAGGGAGCTTTGGCTGGTTAGTTTTGAGAGTTTGTGGGAACCAAGCTCCACCAGCTCCTTCAGACTTGACTGAGACTTTCTTGCACTATAAATGGAAACGTACTGTGTTCTTCTGAGTTTCAGCCACTGTCCTCACATTGGCCCACTGTGCTTTCCAGTGAGCACTTGTTGGCAATTTTTGGATTTTCCTTTTCTCAGCTCCATCAGATACCCTTTGCTCCCTTCTCTTTCTTCCTACGTGGCAGGGGGTACCACGTGGGTCTTGTGGCTGCTGGTGATTTATCCCCATCCACTCATATTTTCAGGTTCCTAGGGACATCTTATCACTTAATTGTCACCATTTGATATAAATGTTGCTCATGAGTTCTTGGTTTTGGTATCCTAGTTGATATGTCTGTTTTTATGGGGGGATTTGGGAAGATTTAAAAACTATATTGTGACTGCTGTTATATTCCCAGAATTCCTCCCTGATCAGTATATTTTTCACATTTATCTCTCCATTTGAGATATAGCCAACAGTTTTCTGGAAGCTCTGACCCAAAGGTTAATGAAATGGAAACTAGATTGTGATAAAAAAAAAACTGGCCTAGCTGGAGGTGGTTTGCTAGTTGGATTCTTTTAATGCAGGCATTTAATTTTTCGGGATGTGTCTGTCTGTGGCTTAAGATACATTACTTTCTTATTATTTAATTTGCATATGTGATGACAGTGTATATATCATTTTTATGCATTTTGGATATGCCATGGGTCAATTTCTGTTCTCCTGCCCTATAAACATGAGAATTACTCAGAAGTTTTTGATACCGCTCCATTAGCTTAAAATTCAGGTATTGGTTCTACTCACTATCTCTAGAATTGTAGAGGGGTTTTATTTTTTGAGGATTTTTTTTAGACTTCTTGGTGAGCTGGGGTTGCTTTCTTTTCTTTCCCTGGCCTCTTATTTTTCTAGGTGTTAAAAAATCATTGAGGTTGAAAATGTAGGAGGTGAAAAGCTTTTTAGGATTTTCATTGGCTTCAAACCTATAGAGGGTCAATTAAACCAATTCAATTTCTTTTGGAACCTTGCCTTTTTTTTGAGGAAATTCATCACTGCAGAAATAAACATGTCATCTGGTCATTTGAAACCTATGGATTTTTGTTCAAGTTTAAAATTGATTAGAAGTAGTGCTGGTGGTGACCTGGGATGGGAGAAAGGAAGGAAGCAGAATTAATTATACCCCCCAAATGTATCACACTCTGAGGGCATTTTCTCTGGAATCATTGTTGTGAGTATATTGTTAGACCTCCCCAAGAAAGGTGAGTGTATTAGCAATTTTACCTAATTCATAGGAGAAGAAAATAGGAATCTGAGGAATTGTTAAAAGTACAGGAGGATATAATTAATTCCCAAACTTCCTCCTTGTGTTCTGTATTCTGCTACAGAAATAGCTGAACTTTTAACAGCGGTAAGCATTAATGACCTAAGCTTTCCCTTACAATAACAATTTTCACCTAATTTTCAGAGAGGTTAAGGAAACTCTTATTTTGGAAACTGTAGAAATTACTACTGATCACACACATTTTTGTATACACATAGACTTTGATGTACCTGGATGATTTACAGCAGGGAGAGGTTTTCTCCCATCTGACCTCACCTCTTTGCCCCAGTACAGCCCATTTGCTCCTCTTTCAAGTTTTGCTGTGCGTGGCCCCCAGTTCATGACTGTTTAATTCCCAGTTCCTCGTCCTTGTCTGAAAAGCCTCCCAACATCAACCCTGTTAGTAAGAGTTAATCTCTCATTCTCGTCTAGCTCAAAACTTGATTCCCGCAGGAAGTCTTCTCCTGTTAAATGCTATTTATTCTCTCTGACTGTGCCATTGGGGCAACATCCCCTCAGCTCATACATATTTGATTTGAATAATAATGCTTCTCACTGCATTTAATATAGCTTTCAGTCCAAACTGACCTCTTAATAAATGATTATTATCTAACTAACCTATCACTTTTCTTTGTAGGAAAACCAGTAAGTAAGCCTCATGTATTAAAAGTCCTTATTTATTCACATTTTGAGTGTTTGAGGGTAAAACAAATATGTTCTATGAAAACAAAAGGAAGATGAGTTTAGATGAATTGGGTTTTATACTAGAATTTGGTTATTTGCATACCTACACTTAAATATAGCATGTAGCAATAACTCTATATATGCTTTTTTTTTTTTGTGGGAAGACCAGCCCTGAGCTAACATCTGTTGCCAATCCTCCCCTTTTTGCTGAGGAAGACTGGCCCTGGGCTAACATCCGTGCCCATCTTCCTCTACTTTATATGGGACGCCGCCACAGCATGGCTGACAGGCAGTGCGTCGGTGGGCGCCAGGGATCCGAACTCGCGAACCCCGGGCTGCCAAGTGCGGACTAAACCGCTGCGCCACCGGGCGGCCCCCTATATATGCTTTTTGAATAATAAAAATAGCTACTGTGTATTACTGTGTCCCAGGCACTCTGGTAAGGAACTCCAATACTTGGAGAAATGTACTATTATTATACTTATTTTACAGGTGGTGCCCTTGATGCTTAAAGAAGCTGGGTAACTTGCCCAAGATCACCCAGGTAATAAATGGCAGAGATGTGGTTTTATTACAGGCAATCTGCATCTAGAACCTGTGTTTTTAACTACTCCATTTAACTCTTAATGCCAAAAATAAGAACACCGTGGTGAATCATCTTTTTTCCTGTCCAGGCAGATTTAGATAGTCCAGAGCAGTGTTTTACAAAACCGTTTTCCAGACAACCTGCATCAGAATCACTACATTGTCTAACTGATTCACTGACTAAGCATGACATGTGGGATGTAATCTAAGTGCAGCTTTAGTTTTTTCTCCCACTATCCTGGTTTTATTCAGAGGTTCACTCCACCTTGACTCTTGTTTTAAGAGATCTTCTTGGGCAGGAACTCAAACAATTTGAGGCCTGCCTAGTCTCCTGTGTGGCCCACCTCGTCTAAAGTAAACACACATACATCCCTTGCCCCTGTAGATTCTGGGAGCATGGACTGATCTTAACTCACCCGCCAGCTAGATTCTGTGCCCTCTGGACCTTTCACTTTTTCAGAGGTAAGTGTAGCCTGCTGTCTTTCAGTGACCAGGAACACATTTCAGGCTCTGGGAGTGATCTCACGAGAGCCCTCTCTCTTTTTCACACTCTGACCCTTCTTTATTTCCTTGTTCTGATGAGGCATTCAATGTCATTTGAAACATTTCTTTTGTAAATTCTGTGCATGGAATGGGTGTGTTTTACACTCCCTTCAATATTGATCATATTGATGCCTATGTAGGATGTTTTCATTTTGCCCCTCCAGACGCACTTTCCATTCCTTTCCATCCTCTTTTGTGGCCCAAGAGGCTGACCTTTATGGTCTTCACCAGTGAGCTCTCTTGCCTTCTGGCTTCCTTTTGAGTTTGGTCAAAGGGGAGTCTGGGAAGAAGCTGGGAAGAAGGGAGGAGAGTGAGATTGGTTTAGTAATTCCCTGGCTCCCTCTCTAGTGGGTTTCTTTGGGCGGCCTGCCTCCCTCAACAAAGGCCACAGCATTTGTCAAGCAGTTTTCTCCAACAGACTCCTTCCGTCTGATTCTAGTAACCACTCTCTTCCCTTGACCTTTCAGGTCTAGGGATGTTGACAGGTGCCTTGTTGCTGTTAGACCTGGGATGCTGTATCAGCCCTTGTGGTTTCCCTGCACTCTGCCCATACCTTTTGTAAATACTTCCTTTATTAAACTTTCTTCATGTTACCCAGCTTCAGTGTGCTGTCTGTTTCCTGCTGGGATCCTATTTGATGTGACATCTTAGTTAAAACTGATATAGAGATGCTTCCATTTTAACATGCTGTTACACGCATTAAAAAATGTAGATTCCTCAGTCCCCCATGAGACCTACTGAATCACAATCTCTGGTGATGGCATTTGGGGTTCTACGTTTCTAAAAGCATCTCACATGATTATAACGCTCAGTAAAGGTCCAGATTTAACAGAAGTCTAACATCAATTCAGGAAGTAGAAATCAAGTTTTGAGTGAGGGCCAACCTGCAGGGATTGAACCATTTTGCCAGCCTAGAAGGCTTATGAGTTCAAATTGGCAAAGTGCTTTGAGATTCAGTAATCGGAAAATACTGTGTTCATATTATCCATGTAGCATTTGTGTTTTCTTATTTTTTCTCTAAGAATTGGCTTAATTTTTTTAAGTGAATTGATTTGTATTTTTGACTGCCACAAATGACTCCTATGCGTGGTTATTTTTTTGCTTTTCTTGAGATCATAGACTTGGTTTCCCAGTATCAGTTCAAGTTAATTGTTGGCCTAGTACATAGATCTAATACCACTTGTTAATACTTCAATTTAATAAACAGTGTTTGAAATAACTATTACTGCTGCATGCTTTCTGGAACAACATGTTGTAAAAGGGAGGTTTTTGGAATTATTTTAATAAGGATGTGGCATGTGGAATAATGAGTCACCCAAAATGTCCATGTCATAATCCCTGGAACCTGTGAATGTGTTAAGTTATATGGCAAAGAAGTATTATGGTTGTAGATGAAATTAAAGTTGCTAATGAGATGACCTTGAGATGTTGAGATTATCCTGGCATATCCGGGTGATCTCAATGTAATCACAAGAGTCCTTGACAGTGGAAGAGGGAAGCAGAAGCAGAGTGATGTGCTTTGAGAGGGACTAGACCTGTTGTTGCCTTTGAAGATGGAAAGGGGCCATGAGCCAAGGAATGAAGACTTTCTCTAGAAGCTGGAAAAGACAAGGAAATGGATTCTCTCCTAAAGCTCCCAGGAAGGAACACAGCCCTGCTGACACCTTGATTTTAGTCCAGTAAGACCAATGTTAGACTTCTAACCTATAGAAATGTAAGACAATAAATTTACATTGTTTTAAGCCATGAAATTGGTGGTAATTTGTTATGACAGCAATAGAAAACTGATACAAAGGGTTAAAAGAAATGAGGAGAGGGAGATTTCAAATAATAAATTAATACTCTAACTGGGGTCATTTACCCTGCAAACCTTGAAGTATGCAAATGTTATAATTGTCGTGTCTGAATGTTTGAAAATTTAATTAATTTCTTTGGAGCTTTAGTGACATCATGACTTTTTGATATTTTAATTATAAGGTTGGTATGGGAGCACATTATACACAGAGGGTGAGAACTAGGAACCTGTGGTGTGCTATTGAACCCATTCTAAGTCAGGGCTTGACTGCCTACCTGACCTTCAGTGAATGGCAGGCCAGCCCCAAGAGATGATATCTCTGTACAGACCTGTTCTTTTGTGTCTCTGGGAAAGTATCAGCCCATCACTGTGCAGGGAAAGGAGGCTGGGCATGGAGCAGAAGCACCTGTGTCTGATTATCTTTCTTATCTTTTCCATTTTCTATTGTGTTTTTTGTTTTACGTATTATATCTTCCAATTCTCATATTAAAGTTTTTATTTGTTTTAATATTTTTAATTCCCAAGAACTAAGTTTTGATTTCTGAGTGATGTCAAGGACTCCCTCATTGACCAACATTAGTCAGGCTCCTCTGAGCCCTCTTCTTGACTAGGCCTCTCCTTGTCTGCCTGCTCAGTTTTAGCAAGAACCCTGCTAAGCCAGTTTAGAGGGAATCTCTCACCCTTGATATCAAATCAAGTTCCTCATCTCCCACCTTTGACACCCAACAAATTCCCTCTTAGTAATTTTCCATCTGAGGATTTCCTCATCCAGCCCATTGGCTATAAATCCCCAGCTGTCCCTATTGTATTTGGAGTTGAGTTCAGTCTCTCTCCCCTAGTGCACATAGTCTTGACCTCTATCGCAGTAATCTTGAGTAAAGTCTTCCTTGCCTGTTTGACTTGTCCAGTGCAATTTCTCTTTGATAATGCTTCTTTTATATAGACTATTTTCCTTATTTCTTTCAGTTCAGTATCTTCTCTCATCAATCAGAGAACATTAGTGATATTTTTCTTTTAAACTTTTCTCTTCTCTGCATTTTTTTCTACAAATTTGGAGCTAAATTTTTTTTTCTGTTTTTCATATTTAAGAATGAAGCACTAAAATTCTGATTGGAAGTTTCTATGTGTGACTTGTCAGTTGAAGAGAGCTTTAGTGCAGGACCAGTGGGCTAGGCCATTTCATTGCCTCTGCCTCTTCCTGCAATCCTGCCTTAATACCTATGGCTCCTTTCTCTGTGGCTGGTGAGTTTTTCCAGAGAGAAATTTCCCAAGCTCCTGCCACTTGGGAGAGAGTGAAGTATAAGTCTAACTATGTGAGTTCTTGGAGCAAGAGTGAGTAAGAAACTGGGACTCTCACCTTTTAATATGTGTTTTTTTCTGTAATCCTCCTATCTTTAGTGTGATATTCCCTACTTTCTGTGTCCCTGGTGTTCCCTAGCCCTAATCCCTCTGTTTGCCTTCTCCAGAGAGTGAATCTTGAGTCTCTGACAGGTTGGGGAAGCTATCTAGAGGTCTTATGCTGTCTTATGCAGACTCCCAGCCAATCTTCCTATTTTTTTAGCCCTGCCCAATTTCCCACTTTTTTGGAGGTACATAGTAACTCTAATTACTGGGTCTTTTCATCATTCTGAGGGAATAATTGGTTGGTTTCTTTCACTACTGGTTTAGGAGTAAATATCTCAGGTCTGCTAAGTCAGGATCACTTGTCTATCTGCTTTCCATCCTCCAATATTTTGTTTCTGTCTTCTCCTAAATTTTTTTTTCATCTAGAAGTGGAGCATCAGAAGATGTTTGATGCATCATGTATGACTGGAGTAAATGCATACATTCTAGAAAGATTTTCAAGATTTTAACTAATTATCTTCTGGTTTCCTCTCAGTCAATAAGAAATTCAATTCACCTTAACATCCCAGTCCCTTCCAGCAAACTTGGAATTAATAAATGGTGATGGAACTATTGATTAACTATGTAAATAGATATGCTATGTTTCCTTGATACTTTTTAAAGGATATAAAGCTGTACTATATTAAATAAATCCAATTAAACAAAAGAATTCACAGTAGAAAATAAATTACGTAAGTGGAAACTACCTCACCCACCATATTGCATTAAAACTGAAGATTATCTCAGTAATTGCCTAACAACACAGGTCCATATTGATTTTAATTGCTAATTGTGGCAGGGATGTGCCCCTGAGTTAGAGTTTTAAATCTAATTCTGTAAAATCTCCACGTCTTTCTTGAACTCTGAGTTGTAATTTAAACAGAAAAAAATTACAGACTATGGCAAAACAACAAATCTGAGGAGCTTATCCCACAGGAACTGAGTAAGAACTTTTTCATCATCTTTTATTATGGTGAAGTCCAACTTTGTAGTTTGGACCTAGGAGTCATAAATTGTGATATTTAAGGCCAACCTAAGTGGAATAAAGCTCCCAACAAACTCAGAATTAATAAATGATGATGGAACTATTTAGTCATTATGATTGGGTATTTGTGTTGTTTGTCAAGGATAGTAGAGTGAAAAATAAAAAGCTGATTAGAATTTAAGGAGTAAAGTAAAGAAAAATGAGGTGTAAACATAAAGGAAAATAATGATTTCCTATTTGGTAAAATGCAGGACTCATCTTTCTCTGGAATAATGCCTCAAATCTCTGCCTTCCTTTTAAAGGATATAGAAGTAAACACCGATGACAGCTTTTTCTCAAGGACAAGAATGATTTTTTGATCAGTCTTGGTCATGTTATTCATTTACATACATTAAATTTGGTGGGATGGCTGAGATTTTTGAGAAATGTCTTAGGTCGTTATTGGTTAGCTAAGCCACCCAAAGGACTCTGTTTAGAGTAGGGTCCTGAAATGTCACATGAACAGTACATTTTCCTGGATGTTTCGATCCAACACAGGGTTTAAAATATCTTGTCAGTAGACAGATACGAATTTTTGGCTGTCAAGGAGATGTAAAAGATTAGTTGAATTGACTCCCGCTTCATTCCATTCCAAACTTATGTTATAATGCTCCAGAACATTCCTAATTAAAAAAATGCTTCTTATTGAAAGCATAGCTCAATAATTTGATGCCAGGTGGTGAGGAGAATCAATTTCTAAAGAATCCTCTGGCATATTTCTATTTTGAGGAATAACATAACTTTTAAAAATATCCTTTCAATAAACCTCTTTTACCTGTAAAATTAGATTTATGTTCAGATATTCTTTTAACAAAGCCAGATAGTTTTCCATACAAGGCAAGGTATACTAGATAGGTCTTCATGCTATGTCTTTAGTTTCAATGCAATGAAACAGATTAAAAAAATTTTTTTGAACTACTTTTGCCAAAAATCCAGTTAGACTATTGTATTGTCAATATTTCAGTCTACAAGTGTGTATTAATTAAATGTCTTAACATGTCCTAGACTACAGAAAAATATGTTCTGTTTAATTTTATGAAGGTACCTACTACAGTGCCTGTCACTTGATACATACCTATTAAACATTTTCTGGACTTCAATACCTATTAAATTTGTTGACTACCCACTGTAAAATAAAAGGTCTTCAGAAATAAATTATTAAGCAAGATTTAAGCCTTTTAGGCAAATGAAGATGAAGAAATGTTCAAGTCATAATCTTAAAGTAAATAAGTTGCCTATCACTTACCCATAGATAGAGTTGATATTTAGTTAGTACTGGATATAAAATATAAACTATACTAGTTGATATATAGCCACTGTTCTGAGTACCTACCCCTCCCACTGCCCTCAGCACCCCGGACCTCCTTATAACCCAACAATTAAAGAAATGAAGCCTAGCACAGCAGGGGATCTCACAACAGGGCCCAGACTACGTTCTGATTGACCAAGGTCTAGGATGTACTACTGTTAAATATCTTTACTATCACCCTTCTCCACTCACCAGGTGATATGTGCTAGGGAATGCAAATAAATTTCAATATAACCTGAATGCAGATTTTATTAGTATGCAAATCAGTTCTTTTTGGGTGGGGGGAATAAAATGCAGCATTTCCCAATCTCTCTTTTGTGGAAATATTGTTCATTCACTTGAAAAATGCTGGATTGAACAAAGTTATACCTATTTCTTTGGTGTAGGACTTTTCAGAGCCTTTAATATATGTCTTTCCCTTTTAAATCTCTAAGAAGGGATGTCTCTATTTCCCAAATTTACTTGACTATGGAACTCTTTTTTTCCATGGGACACTAATTAATGTCAGTTGATCTAATGGGTACTGAAATCATAAATATTTAGAATAGCCTTTGATTCTCCTCATATATGTAAAAAATTAGCATTATTCACTCTTTTTGAATTACCAATATTCTGGCAAGGCAGAAGAAAAGTTAGAGTTGATCAGAAAAAGTTAGGGTTGACTATTGTTTTAGTCAGGCTAGGCTAGGTCATGCTGTGGGAACACGTGACGCCCAAATCTTAGTGGTTTAACACAACAGCTGCTCACGCAAACGCTGCTGTGGGTTGAGACACTGTCCTTCAAGTAGTGACCCAGTGATCGGGCTGCTTTTTCCTTATGTTGGGGAGCAGATGGGATGTTTGATAAGTCTCTATCAAAACTGTATTGTAAAAATCAGAATTATATAGTTTAATATGTTGATTCTTCTTTATTTTAATTAATAAAATTAGTAAATTAATAAATAACAAGCTACATGTTTTTACCTCCCTCCAAAAGTCTTTTTTTTTTACCATTCTGCAAATTTGCCATTGAAAAGTATCAATAGGGGGGCCAGCCTGGTGGCATAGCGGTTAAGTTCGCGCACTACACTTCGCCAGCCCGTGGTTCGGAAGTTCGGATCCCCGGCAGGGACAGACGCACTGCTTGTCAAGCCATGCCGTGGCGGCATCCCATATAAAATAGAGGAAGATGGGCACGGATGTTAGCCCAGGGCCAGTCTTCCTCAGCAAAAAAGAGGAGGATTGGCAACAGATGTTAGCTCAGGGCTGGTCTTCCTCACAAAAAAAAAAAAAAAAAGTATCAATAGGCTTTGCTTAGCTCATTCTTAGAATATGTATCATTTTTACCATAACACATTCAGATGTTTAGTTCAAGTTTTTAAATATTCAATCTATGCTGTAAACATACAGAGCTGAGAGTTTGGTTATCAGATTTCTGTGCTTTTTAGCATCTTGTTTACATGTCAATATTGTTCATTTTAGTGTTTCTTAGTCTTTGTGTCTATTTGGTTAATTTGTGTGTAGATACTAAAACAAGAACTCTACATTTTTCCCTAAACATCAAAAGCACTGTCTTTTATCATAATTATTCCCTGAAAGACACTTACCAAGTGAGAAATCTTCCCCAATTTTGTGGCAACTGACAGTCTCTATTGAAGAGATAATCTCGTCTTTGTTATCAGGGGATAGTCCAAAGGAAACGAATACTGACAGAACTTCACGAGAAGTGGTTGAACATAGTGTCCTGTGGTGCCTGGTCTAAACTGATTGTTATTAATTTTTCAGTTTTTTGAGTAGCACATCCACTCACATTTATTCAGATGTTAATAAAGCTCCCAGTATTACCTCCTGCCTCTCAAAGCTATGGGTGATCTCCCTGCATTCGAACAGTCTGTTGGAAGGAGAGAAGCTACCTTAACCTGGTGTAGACCAATGCTGAGGGGTGCTGTGCAAGGGAAGGGATGACTCATGACTCATTACTACTCATTACTTCAATATTTTTCCAGAATGATTTGGACTTAACATGGTCCACTCATGTAATTTTTCTTCATGATGCTGTAGGGGAGGAAAAATATCTTTTCCTTCTACCCTCCTAAGTTCTCCTCTGGGGCCCCTATAGCAAGACCGATTAACAAGAGAAAAGCATGCAAGTGGAGTTTTTAATGTAACTCTTATGTGACATGAGAGCCTTGATAAGGAAATGAAGACCTGAAGAAGCAGTTAAACCTGAGTGTTTTTGTGCTAGGTTTGATGAAGAGTGGAAGGTTGTGGGAAAATGCGATAGGACGAAAAAGGGTATGAACTAAGTGTGGTAAACCGTAAACCGGGTGGGGGAAACAGCAATGTCAGATTCCTCTCCATATCCCTCCATCTTGGAGATAAGGATGTTCCTTTCCTCATGGTATAGGAAGGGCTCCTCCCACACGAGGATTTTATGACCTGCTTCAGGGTAAGGTCGGAAAGTCTTTCCTGCACATGATGTTTCTCAGGTTAGTTCAATTAAAAATATTCAATATGCCAAAGAGCCATATTTTGAAGTAGCATGTCCCCAGCCTCATCAATGCTGTGCGTGAACATCCAGGAAAGCTCAGTGGCCACAACTGTACCTGATACCTTCCTTCTTGGGTTCTCTTACTATTTCTTCCCAAGTTCTCCCAAGCAGATACGGCCTTTGCCAATTTAGGAAATTCATAATGAGTAAGTACTGGGCAGCAGCTATGCTAAGTCCCTGTCGGTAGTATTTTCTCCTGGCTTTGTGAATCCAGTGCTTTGAGAAAATAATTTTCCCTACAAAAAAGTTGGAGATGGGGTTTAGAGTCTTTAGCCTTTTGGGTCTTTAAAATACAAAATTTTTTAAAATTTAAATTAAAAAGCAGTGCATGCTTGGGGCCGGCCCAGTGGTGTAGTGGTTAAGTTTGTGCTCTCCGCTTTGTGGCCTGGGGTTCAGAGGTTCAGATCCCGGGTGTGGACCAACACATCGCTTGTCAAGCCATGCTGTGGCGGCATCCCATATAAAGTAGAGGAAGATGGGCACGGATGTTAGTCCAGGGCCAATCTTCCTCAGCAAAAAGAGGAGGATTGGCAACAGATGTTAGCTCTGGGCTAGTCTTCCTCACACACACAAACAAAAAAGCAAAGCAGTGAATGCTCATTGTAAAAATGTTAGAAATGACAGATAAAGAAAAAGAAAAATCCACCCTTAACTGCCACCACTCTCCTGAACGAAAATAACTACTGTCATCATATGTATGTATATTATGGTCTTTATGACCTTTTTTCTGCAGGTATGAATAATTTCTCAAGGTTGCAGTAGTAGTATAGACACAATTCCATGTTTTCTTTTACTTTTACATTTTATAGACTCTTTTTCATGTTTTTTACAAAGTCTTCATATTTGTCATTTTAGTGGCTGTTTAACATACCATATGAGTTAACATACCATCATCCGGAAATGAGTTATTGTTAGAAGAGATGGATTCTTTGAGAAACATTTCCTCTTCTATCCATTTTGTTTGAGCAGAGTTCTGGAATATAAGGTTCTTTCCCCCGATCACGTGCTCGCCCATTTCCTTATTGCTCCTGTTTTCCCTCTTAATACTTGAAATATTTTTTTAATCTAAGCATATGAATAATATTAGAAACTTATTTGGAAAGAAATAATAAATGAAAGAAGTATTCTCTGCAGAAAATCTTTTTGGATAGGGTTGAAGGCAGGGTTTTTCGTTTTATCTGACATTGGCTTCCAAATGAAAATGGAAGGAACTGCAGCTGGATTTTAACTACGGAATTGTGCATGTATGTGTCTGAGAAACTTTATGAAATAGCTTAGAAAATGATCGTCAATGCCATGAACCAATTCATTACAATGTGTGTGCTTATTTAAGCATTTTCTTGGCTCCTCTGCATTCAGATGGCCTGATTTGTAATATATGCCATTCTTTTCCATGGTTTGCATATCAGAGATGATGCCTTTTTTTTCCTCTCTCTACTGCTGCTGCTGCCTCTACCTGGGATTATGCAGATGCTGGTTTAAACCTCTTTATTCTTTTCTGCAAATGCACAGCATGATGGGCTTCATTTCTGCGAGTAAATGATAATGGATTTCAGCTTTCACCAGTGACATTTGGAAACTACATGTCTTAAATAATATGTGTGCTGCACAATAAAAATGGTCACCCTGTTCTAACAATGTGAAAAATGTAAATTAAAAAAGGCGTGCTGTAAATATGCAGAGGCCAAATTTTAAAATGAAGGTGGGGGGTCCTCATTATTTTAGTGGAGCCAATTTTATGATTTTTCAAGCTGGATGTGAAGGACAATCTTATGGATAGTGGGTACTTGGGGTAATCAAGGGAAGGCTCTTAGGGAGGGTTTAATTTATTCTGTCAGGTATTCAAGGCTACAAAACATTTCAACAAATCAAAGCTATCATTTGAGAAATAAGAAAGATTAAAAGCCAGCATTGGATACCGCAAGCTTGCGTTCTTCCTGCCCTTTAATCTGAGTGCCAGGTTTATATTAAATAAAGCATACTTATCATTGATTAGCATTTATTTCTATCTCATTGGGTATACAGTGCTTTTTGATTCTCTAGAAGTAAGGGGACTCAATTTCTTTTCTAAAATAACTGGCTATCTATCTCTTGTTTATAAAGATAAACATAATGTGTGAAGGGTGTGAGAGGAGTTTTGATAAATTTGTCAGACCTGGGCTGTTTGTGGCTGCAGTCTGCTGAGGGAGGAGAGGCAAGGCCACGGAAAAGGGCCTATAGAACAAGGATGTTTGAAAAGAGCAGAGGTATTTCTCTAAAGAGCAGTGACCTCCAGGATAAGATTGCTGAAAGCTCAAATCCCAGTTTTAGTTCTTGGGACAAAGAAACCTTTGCCTTGTTTCCTAATTCACATTTACTTCCAACAGAGAATGGGAATCAGTTTCCTGCCTTGATGAAAACACATTCTCCTGAGCTTCCCACTCCCATGCTATCTATTCTGTAAGAGAAAGAGGAAGCTTTTCTGCTTCAGATGCCGGGGGAGGACCTTCCTCGTTTCATATTCCTGAATCATCTGGGCCCTTGCACTTGGAGTATTGACTTGTGGCAGTGACACCTCCACCTCTGTGTAATATGTCTTTCAAGTGAGAAGTCTTTCCTGGTCAATACTGAATCAATTTGCTCTGGCAGTCTAATTGAATGCCTCCCTCGGACAAATGGGTCACCGGGGGAAAGGGTAAAACCTTGATATGCAGATCTGAATTGAAGCCCCAGAGAAGGCTGTTTAAAAATATATATTCCTCTTGAGAAGTAGCCTGTGTAACGAAGGAGTGCTAGTTATTTGCTCAGCAAAAGGAATATAAATCAATCTGTTTACATTCTCCTTTTTCTTGCACTACTATTTTACTTTGACTTGATCCCTGCATGGTGAGAGAGAGAGAGAGAGAAAGAGAGAGACCAAAACTCTAGAATGATCCCTAGGATGAGAAATTTCTTGCCTAAAAATTTGGGTTATGTGGATCTCTTTTTAAAAATGGCACACCATTTTCATTTAGCAAGTTATATTGAAGTTTAAATATTCTATATCCTTAATATTCATAAAAATTGGCTTTTTCCTAACATAAGCCTGTTTTTTCTCAGTGTTCCCTTGGGGATTTATGAGAAGAAAGGGGCAGGAAACTCTCCTGTGAGTGCTCAGCATTGTGTTAGCTTCTTTCTAAAAACTCTCTCTTTTAGTACTTCCTATAGCCTTGTGAGAAGTAATAATCCCTGATTTACAGAGGAGGAAACTCAGGGAGACTTCCCTAAGGTAACTTAGTTACTTAACTGGTATGAACCAGACTCTGGTGTCTCCAAGGTCAATGCTTCTTTTCCCATAGGGTTGGTTTTGATACCACTTTTTTAAATGGTATCTTGGGGATAACTCCTCTTATTCATCTTTCTAACTACATGATGTGAAAATGTATACATGTTCTGTATATTAGTTTCCCATTGCTGCTGTAACATATTGCCATAAACTAAGTGGCTTTAAACAAAACAAATTTGTTATTTTTCAGTTCCAGAGATCAGAAGTCCAAAAATATGTCTCTCTGGGCTAAAATCAAGGTGCTGGCAGGCTTGTGTTCCTTTCTGGAGGCTGGAGGGGAGAATCTGCTTTCTCACCTTTTCTAGCTTCTAGAAGCTACCCTCATTCTTTGGCTCATGGCTCCTGTGTTCATCTTCAAAGTCAGCAATGGCAGTCTAGTCTTTCTCATATTGCATCGTTCTGACTTCTGCTTCTGTCGTTGCTGTAATTACACTGGGCCCACTGGGTAATCCAGGATAATCTTCACATCTCAAGGTCAACTGATTAGCAACTTTAATTCCATCAGCAAACTTAATTCCTCTTTTCCATATAACCTAACGGAGTCACAGGTTCAGGGGAATAGGACATGGACATCTTTAGGGGACCATTAGTTGCCTACCATATGCTATGAAATCTTTTAACAGAATAATACAGTAGTGAAAGATCCAGGATTTGAAGTCAGATTGCCTGCTTTATCACTGTGTGATCTGGGGGAAGTCAATTACATTCTCTGTGCCTTGGCATCATCATCTATGAAACAGGAATAATAATTTGTGGTGGTGATTGAGATAATGTATGCAAAGTGTTGAGCATGTGCCAGCACATGGCATAAAGTACATGTCCAATAAATGTTGGCTATTATTATTTACAAAACATTACATGCATGTTGCTTTGTGCTGCACGAAAGATTTCACAGATATTATTTTGTTAGTTTTCTTACCACTCTGTGGCGCTTACTATTAATGCATTTCTAATTTATTGTGAAGTTATTTAAAATCAAAGTTGTAATTGTAAAAAAAATGTGGCTTAAAATGAAAGGAAATTTAGGCGAGAAACCTACCATATTAATACCTTCTCATAATTATTTAATTTTTAGTACTTAATGCTAAGTCTTTACCTACATGCATTCTTATTTGTAAGCTTCTAGAGAGTAGAGACAATGTTTTTGTTCATTCTCTAGGCACTGACTTGAACATAACTAGCATACACTGAATGCAGGTACATGCCTGAAGGAATCCAAGGAGGCTGAAATGGCTGGAGGTGAGGGCATAAGTTGGGAAGTGATGAGGCTTTTGCATTTTCTCACTCCTTTTGCTTCATTGAAAGTTCCCTAGCAGGTCCCTTAACCTTAATGTGTTTAAATCTTTTCAACTCATTGAAGACATGGCACTTATTAAGAGCTGCCTTGATCAATTTAGTGAATTTGGCTTTAGCCACGTGCAAGTAACAGAAAACTGGTCTCAACTTGGCTAAAACAATGAGGCGTTTATCAGTTCATATAACGGAGAAGCCACAGAGGTAGGTCAGGCTTCAGGTCAGACTGGAGCCAGTTGTTCATTGATGCCGTTGTTTTGCCTCTATCTTTCTCTTCTCTATTTTCTGCTTTAGTCTAAGGCTGGCTTCCTTTGTGGTCACAAGACAGCTGCTGGCAGCTTCTAGAGGCTCCCTGCTTCCTTGCTTATGTCCTGCAGTAGGAGACAGCACAACTCCCGGTAGCAGTCGCACAAGAGTGAAGAACTATCTTTCTTAGAAATCTCCCAGAAGCGGTTCTCCACATCTCATTGGCTGAGATGCAGTCTCAGCCTCTGTTGTCGTTCCTGAACCAATCATACTGGTCAAGGGAGAGCAATGTGCTGATCAGCTTATGCCAATTAGAGTTCACCTGGCTGTGTGTGTGTGTGCGTGTGTGTGTGTGTGCGTGCGTGTGTGTGTGTGTGTGTGTGTGATTTTCAGCTTTTCCCCAAAGTAGAGTTGCAAGACAAAACATAAGATAAACAAAGTACTCAAGCTGCATGGAGGAGAGGTGGATTCTGAGCAGCCAAACCCAGCAAATATGAGAACAGCTTGGCACATCTTGCGGTGTAAAAGAAGAAACTCTTCTCCTAGGTAATGAAATCTGGTTGAGTTGGAGTCCTGGTCTCTTAAACATTTATAGCAGGTCTCTTTAATTATCCTTCTTGCTCATTATCTTGTTAATTTATGGAACATTTCCTAAAGATTTCAATGCAGAGATTTGCTTTTAAAGTGTTAAGTACTTCATTTATTCATTTGTGAGGATTTATCAAACAGCTACTCATGTCACTGCTCTTCTAAACACTGGGGATTCAGAAGTGAACAAAACACAGCACCAAACTGTAAGGATTTTACCACCAAATAGAGGCCCTGAACCGCCAGGATCCTTGGTCAGTTTCAAGGGTAAACCCTTGTCTGATTGTCAGTCTGACTGTAATTGGATCAAGAAAGGTAAGTTTTCATACCTGTTCATGAGCATAAAAAACCCACTCACTTATCTCAGAGGGAGCAGTTTTGGAAAAGACTCAAGTAGTCTGGATGAAAGGTGCGTAATCAATAACATTGAGTGACACAATTTAAGCTTCTCATATTAAAGTCATAAACATAGAGTGACTGGGAGGTGGAACAGGAGCAGTTGAGCTTGGGATATAGAATGAGGAGGTAGCCTGAAATGCATTCCTTGGAGGCCTGGTGTGAACTGAATTGAAAGTGGTTTGAAACCGTGCAGTTACATCACAGTTTGTGACCTCTATTGGGAGGCCCCAGAGAGGAACCTGGGATCGAATCTGTCAATTAAAATCCTATTTTTTCTCCAAGAAGTAGGCCCTCTGGGTCATCCTGAGAACTTCCACTGATGATGAACTTCACATTTTAAAGGAGGTATCTAAATAACTACCTCCCTAGGGTGGAAGGTACAGATCCCTTGTGCATTCAAAACTTACTTAAGCAATGAATTGACTTTCTGCAGGTCAGTGCAGGAAATCCTAGGGGGCGAGGGTCTAGGCTGGGGGCAAGGACTAGGGTTAAACAAAATTGCTTAAACTATATCCACTCATGTGGTTGCCATTCTCTCTTACTTGTGTAATGTTTGAGTTCTAGAAGAACAGAGAAAGCCTAAGTATATTAAAACACATTTAGTGTTATAATCAAATAAAATGTCAAAGAAAAATAAGATGACCCACATTAATGGTATTTTTAGTAGTTATTATACATATGACCATTAGTCACGATGGTATTTTCTGCCAGTTATTCTAATTAGTATTACTTGGACATAGCCAGACCAGTTTTGAGTTTTCGCTTTGCTTTGTTAGTTTTCCAGTATCCATAAATAGCATTAAGTCTTGTTGGGATCCCTGAAGGGGGCTCATTAATAAAACCCTCTGTCCTGCCTGAGGGCTGAGAAAGATAAGAAGTAAGACAACAGAGTAAAACAGATGAGAGTTCAAGGTACTACCTCTATTACTCATAAAGGCTCAGTTGGAGGATATATTTAATTATACTTTCCTATCCATTTGTTGACTATACTGGACCAAGGCTGACTCTCTGTGGGTAGGGGAGAGGGTTAGGGATAGGGGATGACTTGGGGTTGCATCGGAGGAACACAAAAGAACCAACAGGTAGAAGGGAAGAGCTGAACTGAGTGTGTCCAGTTTATTCCTCCATATTTATCTATCAGATAGGTTACTCCCAGAAAGGGGTCATGAGTGTTATACTAAATGAGCTCCCTTCACCAAAAGTAGAGAAGAAGTGTCTCCTTAAACTGTGTAAACAGTTTTTCTAGATATTTTATACAGTTTAATTTTCTGTTTATATATTGGCTCAACTATACTGTCATCCAAAGACAAGATCTTGGTTTCAGAACAACCATAGGACTTCCTTTATCTTCTGTCATTCCCTCTTCTACCCCATTCCTCCTTCTCATAACTAAATCTGGCTCCTGGGCTCATGATTCTTGAGTTCCTCTTCTATATTTATTTAAATTATTTAATTATATTAAATCCCATATTTAATCCTACTCAGTAGATTCATAGCTTGTCATGTGTTCGTCATTTTTTGTATATATTATCCCATTTAATTCATAACAAACCTGGGGAATAGGATTTATTCTCATTTCTAGATACAGAAACTATGTGTCAGAGAGGGTATTTCATCCAAGACTAAAGAGAGAGTAAGTAGTAAATAAGATTCAAACCCATGACCCTTCACTCCAAAGCCTATATTGAGGTCGTGACTGAGAAGCTGATAACCCAAGCACTTATTTCTCCAGTCTCAGCAGTAGTGAAGAATAGGTTTGAATTGGAGATGAAATGCATCCACCCTGATCTGTGAAATGAGCAAGTTCACATAGGTCTTTGATATAAGTGGGTACAGGAAAGAGCATAGTTGGACATAGAACTCTCTGAAAAGGTGGAAGGAAGGTGAGAGAAATGTAACTTACATTTTTTTTTTCTCCCCAAAGCCCCTGTGCATGGTTGTATATCCTAGTTGTAAGTTCTTCTAGTTCTTCTATATGAGCTGCTGCCACAGCATGGTAACTGACAGATGGGTGGTGTGGTTCTGCGATTGGGAAGCGAACTCGGGCTGCCAAAGCAGTAAGAGCACTTAACTTTAACCACTAGGCCATCAGGGCTGGCTCTTTTTTTCTTTCCTTTTTTTTTTAAGTAACATTTTAATATAGGCGTCTGTCCTCCTAGCCCCACTCTACATGGAGAGAAGTTAAAGCTGGGCAGGCTGCAGGGTTAATTTTTCTAGCTTTCCTGCACACAGTAGGACATGGACTTGGGAAAGGCTTGAGTTGCTTTTGGGTGGGAGCCTTGGGGCAGAGAGATGGTCAGGTGTGTAAACAGCTAGTAGTTTCTTGACCTACTGTTCTCAGACAGGCACCTGTTCTCAACTGTTGGCCCCCAATGGCCTCCTCTCTCCTAGGACACCTCTTTCCTTTCTCCTCCCTTTTCCCAGTCCAGAAGCTGGCAGGAGTGAAGTGCATGACAACCTGCACTGCTAAGAACTCTTGTGGCTCCATGGAGCCATCCATCAACAAGGGCTTCTCTGTTGTTGATAGCAGAGAAAGAAAAGAAAGTATATATTCTATTTTTCTTTACTGGGGAGTGGGCAGCTGTGCCCGTGCATGCCTGTTTCTGAGGATTCATGGAGGATTCATGACGATCTTTGTCTCTGGAGCAGAATGTTTTCCTTTACTTTCTTTTTGGTAGATAATGCCATAAACCTTGTCTTACTTTCTTCTCTGGGAGTGCTGTGTGTGCCCCCTCCTCCCCCACCCCCAAACCACTAAGGTAAATATTAAGACAATGAGTCATTCAAATCCCATCTACCTGTAGCAGTACACTAGAAATAGTCGTCAGATTGACTATACCGTGTGCACAGAAACTTGTTTTTTGATTCAAGAGAAACTTGTAAGTGTTATAGCTCAGGGATAGTGTGCTAGTACACACTATCTGGATACCTGATAAGAGTAATAAACATCTCACCAAGGACTATGGGCAAAAATCTAAGCCTGTGGTATGTGAATGACTAAATATTTAGCTGAGACTTGTGGGATCTAGCAGTGATTTATTGGCCTATTATGTGGTATGAATCTGAGATACATCGTGAAATCCTTAATTGCAGAGAGGTGGCAAAAAGAGATTTTAGAACATTATTTATACTATTTCTGAAATATTTAGGATTTCCCATAGTAGGGTGTCACATTGACAGATCTCTGGTCCATTGGTAGTTCTAATTGGCCTTTGCAAAGTTACTCATTTCTCCTATTATTAATAAAAATTAAAATAAATGAAATAAAGCAATAACAATCCATTCTCTTCACTTCCACACTGCTCAAAGAGACTACACAGTAAGTACTCCAGTAACTTGATTTTACTGTCAATAAAAGTGTAAAGGAAAAAGAAAAAGGAAACCATGTTTGATTGATTTCTCTCACTCTGCGTCTATCTCCTTTACAAAAGAACTGGAAATTCTGACAAGATTCTATTCCATTGATTTCTTTCTTGGTTGGGGTGATGAGGGAGTCCATCAATCATTTCTCTAATATTCTATCTTTGAGATATCTGTGTTGTTCATGGAGTACTTAAGAGTTTTGTCCTTGAACTGATACTCAAGCAGGGACTCATTTACAGACTTCTATAGAAATATGTAACCCACATGTCTTTGAATTTGGCAGGACCACTGAAAAAGTGCTCACATGTTATGTATGATATATTTTTTATAAGGCACCTTAGTGCCAGGTCATAGATTGAAATGGGCAAGGTGGTTCTGGCCAAGAACATATAGATTGTTAAAGCTAGGGAGGGATGGAGAAATTTTGTTTATGTTTAGCTTGAAGTTTCCTATTGCCAAAGAGTAGTTTGACTCAGTTTTCTTTGTGTAATTGCAAAGAGCTGTTTGTGGTAAGGAAAAGTTGGGGGAAAATCCTTTAACTTGCCAGAAGTTTCCCTCATCACCTTTTTTGTTAATAGTAGTTCATATTTCTTCAGAGCTAACTATAGGCTCGCCCTTGTGCTAAATGCAGTGATACACTGGTAAATGTTAGACAATCGGCTCTCAAAAAAAATCACAAAAACAAAACAAAACAGACGAACAAACAAAAAAAAACATGGAACAACTCTAATTTGTAGCATCTGCCAATTTCTAGGTGTAAATACTCCCACTATGCCCAATTGCAAGCCATGAATATGATGTCACTGAAGGGGATGCTACCGGTAGGGCCTTGTGAGTAATAGGAGCTGGAATGCACCACTGGCTAAATGTTTTATATGTCCTAAACACTCACAACAACTCTCTGATTTAGCTACTGTAACAGCCTCATTTCAAAGATGAGAACACCGGAGCACAAAGAGGTGAATTAACTTACCCATGTTACACAGCTAGTCAGTAGGACAGCCATGATGTACATACAACAATCTGACTCCAGCGTCCGTGCTCTTAGCCCCAACATCATATAACCTGCAGCCTATGTAGTGGTTTCACCTCCAGTTCAGAAATGTGGTGGAAATATTGTTTGGGAATATGAGGTTGTTGAGTGTGAAAGTTATAAAGTAGAAAATATTTGTGTTAATCTCTATATTTATATGTAAGTTCACTCTGTAAATTACTTAAGATAATGGTTATGAGGGTCCATCAGTTGGGGGATAAGATAGTGTCCACGTGGGGAACTATCTCTAAGAGTAAGTAAAAACCATCTCATGGCAGTGTTGGAGCAGAAAGATGGAGGAGGGGCAACCCTGTGGATGGAAGGTGACAGGTGTTAAGGCAGGGACTGATAGCCGAGGCTCCTGGCTGTGAATCATATGCCACCAAACTGGAACAGCTTCATGGATCACTTCTACCTGGATTTCCTAGAGGATGCTTTTGCTTATCTGCTCATCCACCAGTGAGCTCCAGAGAGTGGCATGGTCTCAACATAAGTGGGATGTCTCCATTATTTGAGCCACGAACTCCAAGAAAAGGTAATGTGCTCTCCTAGTAACCCCTTGGCTCCTTGATGTTGCAGGTATCTTTTGTGGGTGTAGTTATGTATGTAGGAATAAATGATCTTTTTTTTTTTTAAGGAGCCTAAAAGAAAACACTGTTTTTCTACTCATAAGACTTTTGACACCAGATGTGTAGTTTTCTTTCCACACCATGCAATTCTTCAGTTCTCAGCGGACACCAACTGGGCATCCTACACTTTAACTCAATTCTGACACTAACTGCCTGGAATTAGCAGACCCCATAGGTTAAGGACTCAGTCCTGCAAGAGTTCTCCCCATTTTGGATGCCAATCACAAGTCCAGGTTGTCACCTGTACTTCCGACCAGCTGGCTATAACTCAGGGATTCCCACAACCCCCTCCTCAGGTTTGATAATTTGCTAACAGAACTCAGGGAAGTGCTTTATTTACTATCATCAGTTTATTATTGTCAATGCAAATAATCCATAACCAATCTATAAGTCAAAATTGGGGTGAGTTTATTATGAGCCAGATCTGAGGACTAGCTCAGGGCCTTCCTTCCCCAAGGAAGTAAGGGCACCAATCACATATGATTGGAATGTCTCTTTTACAATTGTCACAAGATGCTTAGCTGGCACAGTAGTTTGGTGGTCAGCAGGTCAGTGGTCACAAGGTGAGCACAGCAGGTTAGTAATTGATCCTTAGTTTAGGGAGAGATGCTTATCCTAAAGGAAATGCCCACATGGGGGAGGTTACATCCCTATCTTTAAGGGCATCCTTCTTGTCTTTGGGGCATAGTAAATGTTTAAAGCAGATATACAATGCGTGTCCAACAGGCCATGTTAGGCCCTTTTGGAAAAACAAGGTCAGGCCAAATTACCTTTAAACCAAATGGCTTCCTCATATACTCCAATAAATGCTATTGCTTGCCATTTATTTGTCATTATAAAGGATACAACTCAGGAATAGCCAAATGGAATTGATGCATAGGGCAAGGTATGGGGTAGGGGTGCGTGGAGCTTCCATGCCCTCTCTGGACATACCAACTTCCCAGCACCTCAGTGTGTTTACAACCCAGAAGCAAAACTCCTTCAGGTAGAGTTTGTATGGAAGCTTCATTACATAGGCACGATTGATGAAATCATTGACTCTTGGTCATTAACTCAGCTTCCAGCCCTCTCCTCTCCCTGGAGGTCGGGGGATGGGGCTGAAAGTTCCACCCCTCCAATCACATGGTTGGCTCCTCTGGCAACCTGCTCTCATCTTCCAAGAGTCACTGCATCAGCATAACTCAGGTATGGTCAAAAGGGGCCTTTTATGAATTACAAAAGACACTCCTCCCATTCCTACCACTCAGGAAATTCCAGGGGTTTTAGGAGCTCTCTGCCAGGAACAGGGAATGAAGACCAAACATATATTTCTTATTATATTGCAATATCACAGAGCCTTTTATCTGATTTAGGTAAAAGAATATGTAACAAAGAAAATTGTTACTAATTGTAGTTACTGTTTTTAAACATTCAAAATCAATACACTCACATTGGCATAATGCAGATGTCCCTCGAGGGAGGTTGTTTCCTGGTCACCTCTGGCTTCTAGTTCTGTTTATAAATCAGCTCACTATCTTACATGTGCTGTTCTAGTATTTGCAGAGTCAACACAAACAGAAAATAAAAAATGCCTTTTCTTGACAATTCCTCACTCATATCCCACCCCCAACCCCCCATGCCAAAAAAACACCAAAACCAATCACCTAAAATCTTTGTGTATGGAGAAGACCTTTTAGAGAGTCAGAGGGTTACATTCTGCAATGACATTAATTACTTGAAATTGAAATTTAATTTTGACATTCCCATTCACAAAAAGCCTCTTGGCCATTTCCTCCAACCTGGACTCTAGTTTTCTTCTATAGTTTGGTTTTCTGTTTCTCAAGTCTTTACTGGCCCTAGCTACTCTAAAAAGTTCTCCTATTTCGTTGTCTGGTTTTCTCTACCTATTACCTCCAAAGTCAGCTCCAGGCCTCTCTCTGCAAACTAAAGACCCATTAATACACTCTGAAAAACTTGGGCCTTTCTTCTGTCAACATACAAAACCAGAAACCAGTTTAATAAGCAAGGCATTTATTTGGGATCAAAGAAAGAATTGCAATTCAGGGAGCACAGATTCAGGTAGAAACCCAAATAGTGTCCCACTAGGGAGTAAAAGGGGCTTTTAAAGGCAAAGAAGGGTGGTTATATTACAAAGAATTTTAATTGCAGTTGGAGGCAGAGAGTTAGCCTTGGCTAAACGTTGGTTAACTATTGATTCTATCTTCAGAAAATCCACAATCCTCAGTCTTTGTGATCAGGATGTCTGTTCTCCTGCTGACTTCTCAAACAATTGCTTGTAAAACAATTGCCGTTTTGGCCCAGTCCAAAGGATTGGCCCAGTCCAAGGTTCAAGATAGCAAGACAGTTTCTCTGGAAAAGCAGCTCCAACTCCATTTTAAAATGGCTCCACTAAAGTCAATTTTGACACTTCCTTCTCTAGTCATCTTTAACAGAGGAAGAGACAGGGTGTGTATCCTTATGGGTATGAAATATGCACCCGTACACACCCACCTCCCGCACCTCCACCCCCTGAGTAGAGCTGCCTCTCTCAGTTTTGATTTTGGTAACATTTGATTTTTCATTTTTACATAGGATGAATTTAATTCTGGAATTTGCTCACATGCAGTTTGGCTGTAGAATAAGTAGTGACGATATGGCAGATGAAATCTTTGCTTGGTGTGACTATTTAACTTCACAGTCTGTTCTGTCCCTGTCCCTCAAGGCCTCAATCTCCTTTGTGTCTTCCTATCTCAGTATTGGTTTTATCTTTTGAATCAATCCCATTAGCGTAAGGGTGGGTTTTATAGAATAGAGACTGTAGAATAGTCTGGCAACAAGCAGTGTGTCCAGGTGTGTTTGGAGGGTGGGTGCCTCTTGTGAACAGGCCTAAGGCAACTTGGATACGCTTTTGGGTAGATCTCAGAGCCCCCGCTAGTTAGAGGGGTACGATGACTGGCTAACCCCCACCCTCCACCACACACTGTTGGTGCCAGATTTTATTTAAAGCAAGTCTTAGACTAAATTCTTCCCCTAGTGAAGATGCTTATTAGCAAGCACAAGCTTATAACTTGTTCTGCAGGTGGATGAAGCCCCAGCTCTGTCTTTTCTGTCTTCTAAAAACATCATGCAGAGAATGTTCATCGGAGGCAAACGTGGCACCATTCCAGTGTCAGGATTCAGTGAACTACAGTCATGTGCTGCATAATGATGTTTCGTTCAATGATGGACCACGTAAACAATGGTGGTCCCATTAGTACCATGTAGCCTAGGTGTGTAGTAGGCTACACCATCTAGGTTTGTGTAAATTCACTCTATGTGCACACAGCGACAAAATCACATAAGGATGCATTTCTCAGACCATATCTCCATCGTTCAGCAATGCATGACTGTACTGGGAAACCAAGAAACCTCTGACCCACTGGCTGGGCACAGGAGGTTTAGACATTAGGCTACAACTACAGTGCTCATTATATTATTATACTGTTTTCAAGTACATGTAGGGAAGTGTCCCAAATCATGTATTCTGAATATCTCTAATTTCACCAATGGTAACCCATTTCTAGTATCTCTTATGCTAATTAACAAGCCACTAATTTCACCATTGAAAACACCTTCCAACATTTATTAAGACAGTTGTCAAAACCTCTGGTGTTGATCAGAGATAAGGATGGCTGAAGGCTTATAGTAGTTGCCTCTCATTAAATAAATGATGGCTGACTACCCCTTGAGTATGAATTTCTAATTAGGGCAACTGTCGTTAGATTGTAGTTAAACTAACAAGGATATAATACCATGCTGTAACCAAATGGGAGTTGTAAGGGGAATAGCCTTTGTCCCAAGACGTTTAAGTATTTTGAATGTTCTTTCTAATCACAGGGCATCATTATTCCTCTCCTCCAAAGAGTGTCTCCAAGACTACAGAGACAAAACGACAGCTTTCTTTTCTCTGTGGTGCAAGATTACAAACAAGAGCAGAATGCACTGTTGTAAATAGACATGAACGGAGACAGTCTGGTTTGATAGAAATACATCTTGCAGTCATTGTGATGGGTTAGGCCATAGGACTTTCTGAAGGGATAGATATCCATTTTTCTGGCATGTAAACTTTGTTTCCCTGAAGAGTGAACTGAAAGAAATGCTAGAAAAATGCAGAAAATAAATCCCCAGAAAACTCTATGTGGCTGCTTTTATTCATTTCTTTGAAATTCAGCGTAGTAAATATTGCTCATGACTTGTAGACCAAATAAAATGCATAGTAATTTGAAACTCTGCCCACCATTAAGTCTTTTTTTTTTTTTTTCCTGGTAATTTTGTGTGTCAATTCAGACAAATGGATGGCTTGTCCCATTAAGGAGAAAAAGACAAATAAAGGGAATAGACAATTAACCTTCCTAACCAACCTGCAAAATAAAATATTCATGGAAACTAGGGTTCTTAATTAGCCAAAGGCCATGGAAAAACGAGTTTATGAAAGGCCACTTGAAAATTTGGATTGCAAATACATTTGAAGTTTTACATTGTCCAGGGTAGATAACAAATTAATCTCCATAATTAGGATCTCAAATAACTTATATCAAGTTCCTTGGGAGGAGTTAGATATGAGTTAATGGTTTTGTTGTTACTTGTGTCCTAGAGAACAGGGTTCAAATTTTGATGTACAATGTTTTAAAGACAGATTTGAATGAATGGGTTACTATCAATCATGGTGGACCGCTTATGCTTGGAATAATTCTACACTTTCTGGCTGGCGCATCTTTGAATGTATTTCCCCTAGTCCGCATTGTCTTACTCTCACTCTCTCCCTAATTTCTGCAGTCTGAACTATATTGTGCTAAGTCTGGGATTTCTTCAATGGTAAGAGAGTGAAGCCAGGGAGGAGACTTGAATTTGGATCTGAATCCATTCTGGGTCTTGGTGGTGGGTCAGAAAGACAGATCCAACTGCAAGTGCTGGGAAGTAGGTAAGTGTGACAAGTTAAACATGGTACTTAGTGAGGAGGGTAACTAAAAGATGAGAGTTCATTAAACAGGGTTAGGAAGGTACTCACCAGGCCTACCTACCCTTCCATGCCAAGGACAGCCATCACTAATTGATCATGACATCCTATCCTCTAGAATCTGGACATGGCCTTGGACTTCTTTTCAACAAAGTATTCTAGGCAGCCAGTACACTTAAATGAATTGATATTTGTGGTCTAAATGGGTGACCTATCTGGAGGATAAGAAATCACATAACAGGCAATATCTGGAACAGCAGTTAAACAGGCCATCAATATTGTTGGAGCAGGCTCTTAGCTACTAACTGGCCTGGAACTCTAGTCCTCTGGAGAGTGACAAGCAAAAACAAGGCACTCAATTGTTAAGGGACTGGGATGTGGGCAGGTTACCAGGATGAGGAACAGGACAGAGTTCCGGAACTGGCCTATCCGGTGAGGACTAGGGCACAAGAAGAAAGAGAAGTCCTGTTATCAGGACTGGGGAGTGAAGTTGAAGCTGGGTTAACTGCAAGGAGAGATTGTTGCTGTTCCCTGGAGTAATGGGACACAAAGGGGAGAGGGAAAGAGCAGACTTCATTGGGTACCTGCTATGTGCCAGGGACTGCTTGATGCTTTACAGATTTGATCTTATTTCAGAGGCAGCTTCTATAATCCCTTCTGCCTGAGAGGAGATTTATTCCTGGCCTGGATCCAGGCCAAGCTGCAGAGGCCTAGTGCCAGGCCAGAGCCATCACTTGCCACCTACTTTCTTATTACTTGTCTTTTTAAATCCTCAACTGGATTTTAAACTCTTGAGGGAAGACACTGGGTCTACTGCTTCTTTGTATTCTCCTCAGGGTCCTGCTTGCTTTGGTACTCAGTAAATATTTGTTAATTGATTGCTGTATCCTGGCACATGCAGCATCTGCTTTAGAAGAAACACGTTTCTGGGGATTGTGTCTCAAAGCAGAGCTCTGTGAGACCAACTCCTGATTATCCTTATACTGTGGTTTTGTGTGGTCATTGAATGAGCAAGTAACAACAGTAAGAAGTGAAGTCTAGATCTAAATATGTTGTAAGTGGTTGGACAGGATTCACCCAATGGGATGCTCTCCACACTGAACCTCTGTGAGGAAGAGTTTGGGCTGCAGACTATGAGAGCCATGAAAGGAAACACAGTACAGAATTCTCTAGGATGGGACTTCATGAGTCCTGGATATGTTCTTTACATCCCCGTTTACCTCAATGTGCCTTTCGTGTTGTCTGAAATTCCCATAGTACTTACCTATGTCTTTGAGTCAAGTCCATGAGAGTGTATGTTAAAATACAGTCAATGTCTGGAAGATTTAAATTAAACCAATATCAAGCCTCTGTTTTGCAAAATCAAGATTATGATACTTTTTCTGTTAAGGCTGTTGGATTAAGTTTGGTATGGCAAAATAATTTGAGAGGAAACTTGTGTCCAAATTAAAAATAACCCTGAAAGACAGGCCCAATCACCATTTCTCAGCATAGGCCGCCTCCCTCTAGATATTCATGGTGGATGCTGAGACATGCAGGCGAAATTACATGGGTTTTGGGGTTAGATGGTATTTTTACTTTGTCACTTACTTATTTGGGAAAGATAGTAAACCTCCCTAATTCTCAGCTTATTCATCTCTAAAATGGAGATAACAATGCCTGCATACACAATTTTTATAAGGATTTAAGAGAGTGCTCACTAACTCTGCAGCATGTAGTAGATGCCCAATAAAGTGTGGAGGTTCTTACTAAACCTTTGATTGGTTTTTGGAAAGTAGGAGATGAACCCATTCTTATCTGTTTTTATTCTTTTCTGACTTTTCCTTTATCCAATAAACAAACCAACAAAATAGAAAGTCATTTTGATGCATTGCTTTTTTTAAAAATTCTTTTCTGCCTTTTCCTTTATCCAATAAACAAACCAACAAACCAACAAAATAGAAAGTCATTGTGATGTGTTTCTTTTTTTTTTGGTATCTTTATCCATTGGTTATGGAAGTGTTTGTCATTTATTATTTTATCACTCAGGAAACATGTACCATAATGTTTGTGCAAATGCAAACATTAAAGTACATGCCTATAGTTGGAGCATTTTATACAAACCATTAGGGAATTCACAATAGAGAGACAAGGGCAAGGTGAGTCTTTGTTCTACAGATGCCATTGAAAGAAGCAAACATGGATTCCAAAATACAAATATTGAGGATGTCTCCCTACTACACCCTCATCCCTGCCATGTTCTTCCTCCAACATTACAGTTTTGGGTATTTGTTCCAGCTTTCAGTCATTTTTCAATCCTAAGTGATATTCTTATTTAGGAGCTGTCTCTCATATCTCTTAGGCCACCATGGCAAATCAGAGTCAGATGTACTAAGGCAATTCTAACCTAATAACATCTTGTTGCACATTTTTAACTTAAGGAAAAACATAAATTCATGTTAAAAGGGAAGCTGCTATGTTGTGTGTGTGTGTGTCCCTTATCACTATAGAACTGTTTAATATTCTGCAAAAATATTTTTACAAGCTCAGTTCCAGTTCCTATAATCATGACAATAATTTTTCACACCCTGGCACCTATTAAATTAGCAACCTAGTTCTTTTCTTGAGCCATTATTCAAATAGATTCTGTCTGCATTCAAATTACTCTCAAGATCATAGAGATTAACAATGGGAAATGTACATTAAATCACCTAGTCCGTTTCTTTGCTAGAGGAGAATTGATCTTCACGTCATAATCTCTAGTGCTTTGTCCAGTCTGTTTTAAATGTCTTGAATAAGTATTATGCTGATTCTGGGTGGTCATTTCATCAAATTCCAGGGGAAATTCTTTTTCACAGCCTACTGGAATATATATGTATTTTCTGATGCTGTGCAATTTGCCAGTGCTCAGAGCTGCCAGGAATCAGGCAATGAATTTTCCAGAGGAGAATGTGTGTGCGTGCGTGTGTGTGTGTGCATTAAAGAGGATTGAGTAGGTCATGTGAGGGGGAGAGAAAGATAAAAAGAGGGCAACTTGAACAAGATGATACATTTGATTATATTTGAGATTTGAGAGTTGTTTGCTTTCATTTTGTAATACCCTGAGTGGCTTGGGGAATTGAAGGGAGAAGTAGGCATAATCACTGAGCCAAGAGACAGGCAATGAAAAATATGGGTGGGTCTGATGCCAATTTGAGTAGTAATTATGAAATTTTTATGAGGTCAAGTATCTACAAGCTGACTGAAAAATTCTTTAACTTAAGCTTTACTAATCTCACCTATAGATAGTTTATGTTATGGGCTCTAAAGGAGAAAGGCATCCTAATGTTGCCTATTTTTCTTTCTTTATAATTCAGTTGCAGCATTCCAATTAGTTGGGTAGATAGACAGACAGAAAGGTAGAATAGGCATCTATATTTACCATCCAGCTCAAGAAACAGGGCATTATTAGTACCATGAACACTTCCTTGATTGTTGTTTTATTTAACTCAAATATTCTCTGTTTTTTTACTTATAAAAATGAGATAAACAGAAGGCATGAATCAAACACTACGTAAATGTTAGGGCACAGCAAAGGTAAAACAAAATTTATGACCTTATTACAACGTATTTGTTATTCACATTAGATATTTGATAGAAAACAGAGGAGTTGGACCCCTAGAACTGACATGAAAAGCAGAAGGACCACTTCTTTCAGAATCTCTTGGAATATAAGGATCATAAAGGACTTTAAATTCATTCACCCTCTGTTGTGTTGATTGAATCCCCACTTTAACATCCAGGGCAAGTATTTGTTCAGCTCCTGCTTGAATACCTTCTGTGGTGAAAAAATCATTAGCGCTCAAGGCTTTGGTAATAATGGTTTGAAGGTTCTTATTTCCATCGAGACCCGAACTCTGCCTCTTCAACACTTCCATCCATGGACCCTACACTTAAGGGCTGTACAGAACTAATCTAATCTCTTATAATAGCTCTTCACACATTTGAACACAGTTGTCATTGTCCCTTACCTCAACCCTCTTAGTACACCCACCCCCAGCTTCTTTCTAGGCTAATTCACTCTTTCCCAGACACCGTCACTCCCTCTGCTTGGTTTGTACATGACTGTCTTCAGTGGCAGCTCCAGGCAAATCCACTCTTCACAGTCTTCCTGAAATACATTCCTTCAGTGCCTGGGATGTTACAGAGGCTTAATATGTATTTGCTTAATGGGTAAGTCTGGCCAATCCCGCAACATATTTATCTGGTATTGTAAACCTTAGTCTAGAAAAGACAAATTTTCTTCAATACTTCCCATATCATTCTCTTCCCAAGTCTCAGTCCTCATTAGAAGAAAAGGTGGAAATACCACCTTTGCTTCCAAATCCTCAGCCTCTCAGGAACTGATCCATTGTTCTTGATAAGCCAAAAACACAGCAAGAATTACTTCAAGCCCTCCTCTCCTCCACTCTTCACAGAAAGGGAAACCAGCTTGCATTTAACATATACAGAATTCTGTCAATTGCCAGGTAAAATGTATTGAGTCTGCACTGTGTGCCAACTACAGAGCCCTCCTATAACGTCTCGAGTACATGGCATAGATTTCACAGCAGTGGCATGGTGGTGTTACTCAGGCCACTGCTGGTATAAGTGAAGTCCTTGTGCAAAGTAGGAAAAGGGCCCCTCTGGTGGGCCCTAGGAAAATGCTTCCTGTCCTCCTGGCAGCCCCACTCCCTTCTCCACCAGGCACCTTTGTGGGCTCACTCTCACTCAAACCAGCAAATCAGGTGGTGATAACATGGAAAAACTCTTGGAAACGCTTACTGGTTAAAGGATAATGTCATGAAACAAACAAACCAAACGCTCATAATTACTCTAAGGGGAATGAGCCAAATGCGTTGGTTTAGATTTGGCCATGCCTACAAACCAAGTCCAATTTGCCCAGATGTGCAATTTTACATTGAAAAGTATTAACAGAGCCCCTAAGGGTGAGGAAGGCTTGTAATTGGAAAGTGGACCGGCTGTGATTCCTGATGCTGCTGAGTCCACCGACTAAGGGATCACTAGCCTTGCCTATTAAGTGGTGCTGCACAGACAGAAGGTGGAGGAACCACTCCAGAAGATTGCCTGCTGCTTGATGAACCCAACTCTCAAGCCCAGATATTTGTTTGGTGATGAAAAGCTGAGCTCATAAGGAAATGGAGAGTACTGGAAGAAAGAATTAGCACGTCCCTCCTAGGGAGGCCAAATGTTAGATCAATCATGTCTTCCAGCCACTGCAGTGGCTGTAGGGAATGAGATGTTAATTTATGCGCATTGCCATCAGAAGCCTGGGAAGTGAGTTCTATAATCTGTGTCATTCTCAGCCAAAATAGCTGCTGCTCTGTAACCTCTGGGCTCCAGTCAGGTGCAAACCCCTCCACTGCAGTGGCCGCCTATGGGATTGGCACGCCAGGCTCTATTTCCTAATTTTCTTCCCCTCCACTATTTCTTCCTTCCTTTCCCTTATATAAGTCTGAGTTGCCCTGGTGATAGGACAGCAAGAAAAACTTTGCATCCACATAGAGCAATTGGTGACTTGCCGAAAATGCTTTTCCACAACCCGCAGGGAAACAGTGATGTGTGTGAAAATGAAATAGGTTTCTTTTGTGTGGTTTTGAAGAGGCATTTGGAACCATGGAAAATAACACCCGGCTTTACAGTACTGGAAAGTTGACCTTGCAGTTTGTTTGTGATTTTTTTTTTTCCCCAAGAAGAGCCTACAATCTGTCTTTTTTGGGGAGGGGCATGGAGAAGAGGTAATGAAACCATCAGCAAGAAAACCAGAATTAACCCTCTAGCAGTATGAATAATTGGAAGTTCTTAGATGGAAATTGGCATGGTTGCAGATGACATAACATTTGTTGATGTAAAATGGGATGTCCCCAGAGGCATAGATAGCTTTAATTGTTCCTGTGCGAGCACTTTTATGAACCCAGGAATAAGCTGTATTTTGTAGTATCTTTGCGGCAGATGCCCTGAATAGCAACAAAGATACGTTTAAGAAAGCTCTCTTTGCAGACAGAGCCAGAAGACTCGCAGAGCAGTGTGAGTACTGCATTGCAAGTAATATACCGAAGTTAATTTCCATTTGCTTTTTGTTTGTGTTGTCACCTATAGGACACCCTGTAGGATTTAGCCATGTGCTTGACCCTGATGAAATTCTCTGTTCATTTTCTGATTCCCTCATCTCTGTGAGTGTTTCTTAGTCGGAGGCGCAGGGAAAGATTACATGATTGGACTTGTGGAGAGGAGGATGGGAGGTGTTCTTGGTCTGGTGTGTGGAAAGGTCAGACTGAACAGACTGAGTGAGGGGATTTCTTCTGTGGCCCTCTTATGCCGATGGCTCCTGTCATCCTCCAAGAGCCTGGAAAAACGTTATGGCTTTGGGTCATGGAGCAGAGGTTTGTGCCATTATTTCCGAGGCTGGTTGGTTCTTGATGTTAACCTGTCCTGGTTCACTGATTGTTCACAGAATCACAGATGAAAAAGCCCAGCCTCAAGGGGCTAGCTCTGTAGTGTGTCCAAATTCATATTCACTGATTTCTTAGCCTTCTGCAGACCATGTCTCAGTAGAAATCTTTGAGCATAGCGTATCCATTTTAACTTGTCTTCTCACTAAGATGTTTTACACATTCCTGGATTGTGAGAAGTGCAACCTAATTCCATGGCTGCACCCTGGGCTTCAGTGAGGACTGGACCATCTCTGAGGCCTGGACACCACTCGTTTCACTTTTACCCACTCTCTTTGCATTGCTTAAAATTTCACCATGTTGGCTCTTGATCTCACTGAGATGGCTATACTCTGGATTTCCTGCCATTCTGGTCTTCACTGCTTGCTCTATCCAGGCTACATTTCATGGCTTATCCTTTCATTCAACACTGTTCTAAAAACAGGCAAAGAAACCCCTGTCCTGATTGAGCTTACATTCTACTTGGGAGAGAGAGAGTTAAAAAAAAAAAAAAATCAGAGGCCAGCCTGGTGGCATAGTCGTTAAGTTCTCATGCTCTGCTTCGGGGCTGGGGTTCGCAGGTTCAGATCCTGGGTGCGGACCTATGCTCTGCTCATCAAGCCATGCTGTGGTGGCATCCCATATACAAAATAGAAGAAGATGGGCACAGATGTTAGCTCAGGGCTAATCTTCCTCAGCAAAAAGAGGAAGATTGCTGATGGATGTTAGCTCAGGGCTGATTTTTTTCCTCACCAAAAAAAAAAAAAAAAAAAAAAATCAGTAAAAAAGAAAAACAACATAAGTATATATCTGTGACAGTATATGAGAGTGCGGTGGCAGGGTTAGATCTTGTTATACTGTGCTGCAGGGGAACTCTACTTGCTGAAGAACGCTTGCTGAAGAACTCTACTAAGAACCTACCACTTTCTTTCTGGGTAGCCACAGAACTAGCCTTCCTTATCACTCTGGGAATTCTATTACGACCCCCATTGAAATTGGGTAAAGGGAGACATGCTGAAGATGGACAGCTGCTTCACTAATGGCACAGAAATAGACCAGGTACAGTAATCTGAAAATCTGGGGCTTTTACTTCATTCAAGTCTAAGTGTTTGATTTGGGTTGACTTATCAGTTAATTGTAGCACTGAAATGTTCTGCTCATTACCACTTACTTCCAAAAGAAATGGATGTATATATGAAAAGATAATACATATGGTACTTTGCTGTTTACATAAAATATTCTACAAACACAATCTCATTTTAGCCTCACAAGTCTTGGGAGGCAGGCAGAGCAGGTAGCATTTTCCCCATGACAATATCATACCCATAAATTCCAGTCCTACTGTGTTTCCCTGAGCAAGTTACTTAAATTCACTAAGCCTATTTCTTCATCTCTAAAATGGGGATAATACTTACCTTGTACAGTTTTGGTGAGGTTTTAATGGAAAAATATAGGTAAGGTAACTAGATAGTGCCTGATGTATCGTAGGAATCTAAATGACAGCTATTGTTAGAATTATGACTATTTACAGTTGAGGAAACTGAGACTCACAGAGGAAAGCAGCTTGCCCAAGCCTGTTAATGAGGGGCTGGAACCCAGATTCAGAGGCTGTCACTCTCCCGCTGTAACACCAGTGTCTGTGAGTCTGTCATGTAGTTGTTAGGAAACTCTGTGCAACATCCGCGTTAAATTTCAGACAAATGACCTTTTATGCTCACTAAATACTTAGTGCAGTTGATCTTGTGACACGATGCTCATTTCAGGGGGAAATGAATTCTGTAGTCAGAGACCATGGTTTTTAGGATCTGGTGGTCCCTTTAGGTCCTGAAACATCACCATGGACTTGGGTAAAGAACACACTAGGATAAAGTGAGAGGGAGAATGGGAAAACTCCTGCTGAACTGGGAGGGGCAGAAAGGGGCCCGATGCCTTTTTAGTTCATTGGGGAGCTTCATTTACCTGCTCCCAGAGGATGTTTTTCTAAGCAATAGGGTCTTCCATCTGAAATGTCTAGATGAATTGATTCTCTAAGTATGAATGATTGAGATGTATTTCCCTGGGCTCCTCCCTGAAAAAATTATTGGGATAGGCATATACTGCTGGAACAAAATTGACATTAAGAAGTGTTTAAAAACAACTGCACCCACCAGATTTTATCTGTCTTCAGACAAGACTATTTTCCGCCACAGACAGAGTATATATGGGTATAAAAAAATAAGGCTTAAATGTCCTGTGTTTCAAATAATCAGTCTCATTCTATAGAGCTTTATGGCTTATGAAGTACTTGTACAAACATAACCTCATTTGAACCAGGCAACAATTTAGCCAAGTAGAAAGGTGGGTGTTCTTCTGCCTGCTTTAGTGGTGGGGGCTAAGACCCAGGGAGGGGGATCCGAGGTTGCAAACTCAAGCCCCATCATGCGTGAGACAATAGGGAGTGGGAGACAACTGAAGAGCACCTGGTCTGAAACCATTTACATCTAAAAATTTGAAAAACCCTGTGTTGGCCTTTTAAAACATGTCTGTGGGGTCAATGTGGCTCGTCCCTTATTCATAATGTTATTTATAAAGTCATTGAGCTCCTAAGAGGCAGAGTTAGACCTAGATCCTATATCTCTGTCTCTACATTCAGTACTCTTTCTACACAACCTCACTGCCTCACGTGTTTATATTAAGTCCCTTGGGTTTCTATGGATAATAACAATAGCTAATATTTATTAAGCATTCTATAATTGCCAGACCCTGCTCTCCCACCTCCCATGCATCAATGCATTTAAATCTCACAACAACCCTACGAGGTGGGTACTATATTGCACCTCTATTGCAGATGAGGACTGTGAAACCTTGAGAGGGGAAGTAACCTGCTCACGAATCTCACATAACTTGGAAGTAGAGGAGCCAGGCAATGGAAGGCAGGCAATGTGGCTCTAGAACCTATGGTATTTTCTGCCATAGACAGAGAGCAGAGTGCATTACCACTGCATGGTATTGGAGCATTAACTCATTCTCTGAGAAATGAAAAACAAACAAAAATTTGTTAACTTGAGTCACAGGCACAATGTCCTCTTAATAAAAATATACTGTTTTGAGTAATCTCTTTATGATCTAAAAGGCAAAGGAAAGACCGAGCACCCTTCTTGGCCCTGGCTGGCTCCCCAAGCATTGGCAAGGCTGGTGTCTGGAAGTTGGGACCTGCTGGCAGTAGCAGAAGCCTTAGGTAGCTGGAAGGGAAGGGGGAGAGACAGCTGTGAGAAGTGCATGCTTCTGTCTTTGGCAGGAAATGGGATGAGGGGTGTAATTGATATATGTCCTCAAATTAATTTGCATATTTTTTTCATATCTTTCCCCTCTCAATCAAATTTTCCACTTTACTTTTTAAATAAATTTAAAAAATGGTTCCATGACTTATTTGTTGTAATTAGGGATGTGACCTAATCTCCCTGTGGCCGTTTCCCCCTCTGTAATGATAGACCTACTTCAGGAATAATGTGAGGAATAAATGAGTGTATGCAAAGCACTTACATAGTTCCTGGTGTATCTATTGTAAAGACTTAATAAGTGTTGGCCGTCATCATTATTGTTTTAAAAAGTGATGGTAAAATCTTATGGCTGGTGTGTTTCAACATGATCCAAGTTATAAACATATACACTGATTACTTGGGTTAAAGATTTATTTCATTTATTTATTTAAAAATATAAACAACACGTTTATTGAGCCTCACTATACATCAGCCCTCTGCTGGGAGTTCACATACCCATTACTGACTTGATCTTAGAATCAAGCCCATGAGATAGCTAGAGCAGAAACCAATGTTATTCCCATTTGATATGTGTGGAAACTGAGGCTCAGAGAGAAGAAGTGATTCCCAAAGTCACTCAGCTAATAAAAGGCAAATCAGGACTACAATCTGGGTTTTCTGACTCAAAACCCAAAGCTTTCTCCACAATTCCTTTGCTTGCAATCTTCTGGATCTGCTTTCACTTTCCTTGCAGAGATTTTTAATGCTTAAAAAAAGTTTATTTCTTTTACCTAGACTATTGGTGGTGAACACAATGCAATCTATGTAGAAACTGATATATAATAATGCACACCTGAAATTTACACAATGTTATAAGCCAACATGATCTCAATAAAATAATTTTTTTAAAAAAGTTTATTTCTTTTTACATTTAAAATTTCCTGTCTTGTAATTTCCCAAATCCACAAATTCAGTGTCCTACACCCTATATCTCATTAAAGAATTGGATGATGGCTATATTGAATAATCTTCAGGGCTTATGCTGAGTAACTTGAAATGATCTTATTTAAGAGGAAGGTAAATTCAGAGCTGGTGGCTCTACCATCTATGAGAAAGACTCAGACCACCATATCTGTTTCAATTAATGAATGAGAATTTGGCAAGTTGTTCAGTTGATTATAGCAGAGGAGTCAATGGGATATTTCTTTACAAAATGAAAACTTAGTTTTGCAAAACTTAGTTTTGTTTGGTCTCTGGTCTCGTTTTAATTTCATTCTTGCCTTTTCCTCTTCTCTGGGGCATGCTCCATCCACTGTAATTCCTATTGTCTTAGTCTCTCTGATAGTCTACTTGAATGAATACTGCAGAGCCCTGAACAGGTCCAGCAACAGTCAAGGCTTGTGTGCCCTAGGCCGGTGCTGTGTGCTGCGTGGTGACACTGGCTGCGGAAATGCAGCAGCTTAAAATGGACTTGATGTCAGTTGGGTCCTGAGTGGGGTGGGGTTAACCACCTCTCATCCCTTTGCCAGGGGCTGAAGCCAGAGACTTATTTAGTAATCTGGACAGTTTCTATCTATTCCCGTGCAGGGAAAATGCTAAGCATCAGATACCTAAGTGAGTCATTCATAAATTCATCAATTCTTCGAAAAGTTATCAAGGCCTCCTATGTGTTTCTCTTTAGGATGTAAGCTCCCAATGCCCAGCATGGTGCCTTATGTGATAATTTTTTGTTGAATCAATAAGTGAATGAATGAATGAATGAATGAGTGAAGGAAAAACACTGTGCTATGGGAGCATGTAAGAGGGAGAGTTAATTCCTCAGAGAAGACTCCAGGAGGAAGAGATATATAAGAGGAGACTTGAAGGATGAGTAGGTGTTAGTCATGAAGTAAAGAAGTGTCTGTTTGAGGATCTGAATCCAGCAGTACAGTATTCTCCAGAGTCCTCATCACAAGAGACAGAAGGGGGCAAGGATGGGCACAGCCAAGCACAGAGAGACACTTCAGAATAAGAGATACCGGCAACATAAGAATAGAACTGGACATGGGGAAAGAAGTAGCTTGATCAGTTTTTTATTTGTTTATTCAGCAAATACTTACTTAAACAAATTGTTTATTCAACAATTACTAGCACTTACTACGTAGTGGGCACTATTCTGTGTGCTTTATAAATTTTATCCTCATAACTATTATTCCCATTTTACAGATGGGAAACTGAGAGATAAAGAAGTTAAATAACTTACCCAAGGTCATGTGGTAAGTGGTAGATAGAACCAGGATCCAAACCCAGGCAGCACTGGTACAGGGCCCATTTTCTTAACCCCATCACCATGTTAACTCTTGTTGATGAGCAGAGAGACTTGGTCTTTCAAGGCAACAGAGGCACAGCTATATGCTTATAAAGAGAGGCTCTTCATACAGGGGCAAGGAGGCTTCCTCTACCAAAACAGGTAGATTCTATGCTTTGTGATAATACAGTAACCTTCAGTGCTGTTGCATTTAAAGAGGAAAAGGTTCTTCTTAACCTTTTCTGACCATTGCTGTTGTGTGTGAAAAGGAGGAATAAATAGAGAGAGAGAGAGACTGGGTATATAAATGGAGGGAATTCTAGTTCAGTGTTTTGGGTATTCGACCAGACTGTTTGTTCATTCCCAGAAGGTGATCTCTGCCAAAGCTTGCTCTGTGGGCCCAAATCTGCTTATTACTAAGTTCGGACTGTTACTTTTGTTCCACATTGCTGCCGACACAATCAGAATTTCCAAATAATTTTAAAAAATTATATTGTGATAAGAACACTTAACATGAGATCTACTCTCAGCAGAATTTTGTGTCCAGTACGGTATTAACTATAGGTACAATGTTATACAGCAAATCTCTAGAACTTATTCATCTTGCATAACCGACACTTTATACCCACTGAATAGCAACTCCCCATTTCTCCCTCCCCCGGCCCCTGGCAACCACTACCCAAATAATTTTAAAGTGTCTGACATGGTGGTGAGCAGAGTCTGGTGCAGAGATAATTTGAAGTTTCCTTCCCCAAGTTACCTAGACAAGAGCTTGATGGACATATTTGCAAAGTTTTAACAGGCATAGTTGTAATTATTACCCCCAAATTAAGAGTTTGCCTACTTCTGACATGTCTTCAAAGGTATTAAAACAATTTCTATGTTTAGGTTAAAAAATGATGGACTTTCTTATATAAGCTTTTCCACACGGAGCTCTTCTGGTGTCCTCCGTTCCCAGTGAATGTAATACCTATGATGGGGCCAGGAGGAATTCCTTGAAAGGCCAATATGGACAAGATTCATGAGATGAGGACATTGAAGGAGCACTGGTGATTCAGATTTGCTGGGCTGGATTGGCAGAAATGACTTTTGGTGAAAACAGCATGTAGCTATTGTTTCCAATAGATTTTGCTTCCAATGTGTATTTGGTGAGTAGTTACCACAGCCAATTGTATATTGGCTTCTGGACTTAGGAGCTCAAGCTCATTTTTCTCTCCTTAAAAGCACTATCATTTTTAGAGGGCAATGCGTGTTAGAAACCTGTTCCTGGGGCTGCTTTGTCAGGAGAGGGAGATATAGTAAAAGGCTGTCGGGAACAAACAAAGACATCCTTGACAATGGCGATTTATCTTGCTACCTGCAACATGCCCTTTGGTTTGATAGCTGCCTGGGCTGGCTGGGATTATTTGTCTTGAGCGCACACTGATATATGGAAGCGTGCTCCTGGCAGGCTTCCTTCCTTTCTTCCTTCCCTGCCTGGCCAGTCTCCTCTGCTCACTCTTCCATATCAGAGGGCTGTCAGCCTGCGTTGTCCTGGGGAATTAGAGGGGAGGGCAAGTGCCTAGAAATATCTTAGGAGAAATGATCTTTGCAAGCAGGACTTGATCGAGTTTCTTTTTTCCTGTCAGTTAAGCCTTGGGAAATCAGAGATGCCTACGTGAGTATCTGGCAGGTGCAAGGAATGTAGGTCTGTGCTTCTCTCCAGCCGTGATCTCTTTTAAGCAGACCCTCCTTCATCTTCTGCCTTCTCAGAGAAAGGCTTCCTCCCTGCTTCTTTCTGCTGCTTGGGCTTGTTCCAGGTGATGCCTGCATGTGACAGTTGACGGAGAACCTCTGGCAGCAGCTCTCTTCCATTTGCACCTTGGAAAATGCTGCTCCCTCTGTTAAGAATCCTGCCTCCTCCTTACCCATGACTTCCACTGGCTGACTTCTGCTGGTTATTTACACATTCAGCTCAGCCATGTCCTTTTCGCAGCATCCCTTGCCCTGTTTCCTATCTTAGACTGTGCAGAGAGTTTTTTAGGGCAATGGAAAGCTGGAGAAAGAGTTACTGTTCAGGGTCCTTGGGCACTGCCTCTGATGTCTTTCCCCACTCCTAACACAAGTATGCAGTACACACACACACGCACACACACTTTTGCACTCTGTCCCCCAAAAGAATATGGTCATATCCTTGCTGGTTTAGTTCACAAACAGGTGAGCCCAGTGTCTATAAATAAAATCAGGCTGGCAAGAAATGGAAGTTATTCTCAGAAGACTTTATTTGAGAAGAGGTTAGTGAAGGGACTATTTCCAGCAGTGTGGGTGAGTTAAGGAACCAACAAGGGGTAAAATTCTCAGGGTCTAGCGACAGCAGGAAGGGACAAGGCTCAGAAATAAAGCTACTGGGACCTTGAGAGAGACGGAGCTGTGGAAGAGGGCTAATGCACAGGAGATGTGGCCACAGAGAAATGCAGTCTCTGCTGGAGGCCTAGTGAGTAGGAAGGGAGCAGGGGAAATTCATCCATCCTCCTAGCCGGAGCGGCAGAAGGAAGCCTGGATGATGAGTCCATAGAGGTCATATTCTGGGGCATAGAGCAAGGCGAGGAAGGGTGGACAGTGCAGGGCGTGTGGGCCAGGGATGCAGGGGAGGCAGTGCTGGGGGAAAATGGAAAATAGCCAGCGTGTGAACATTCCTTTTGTTCTATGAACCCGTTTGGCAATCTGGAAGGCTAATAGATCCTTTATCGTTCTATTTACAAAAGATAGAATACGTAGGATTACAAAGGAAACCAATTATATTGAAATACAGTTATCAAAATACTGAAAATACAAAATTGTGATACAGTAATATAAATTCTTATTAACTCATGAGACTACAAAATCTAGCAGCAGGTCTAACAATTAGCAAACTTTCTAAATAATGATAAGTGTAAATGATGTTTCAGGATACCTGCAACAGCTAAAATGAATATGAAAGTGTTTACGATGTTTTATTGGTGGTAGTGTTGTTGTTAGTGCTGTGGAGACGATTCCAGCTCCTAACGACCCATGTACAGCAGAGTGGAACCCTGCCCAGTCCTTTTGCACCATCCTCTCTCCTTCCGGTGCTCTATCATACAATGCTCCACTGCTATTCATAGGGTTTTCATGGCCAGTTTTTTCGGAAATGGATGGCCAGGTCCTTCTTCCTAGTCTGTCTTAGTCTGGAGGCTCCCCTGAAACCTGTCCACCATGGGTGACCCTGCTGGTGTTTGAAAATCTTGGTGGCATAGCTTTCAGCATCACAGTAGCACACAGCTGCTACAGTATCACAGCCCACAGATGGGTGGTATGGTTCCCTGACCAGGAAACAAACCTGGGCTATGGCGGTGAGAGTGCTGAATCTTAACCACTGGATCACCAGGGCTGGTTGATAAAGTCTTAGGTACTTCTAATACTACTATGCTTTATTGCCTACATTCATAGTTGAAATAAATGCCAAATTTCAGTTGAATAGAGTTTAGTGATATAGATCAATATATAATATTTTCCCATCTAAGTTCACAGACCCCTGAATTCTATCCAGGGGCACCTTAGGGGTCTGAAGATCTCAGGTTAAGAACACTCAACTTAAATATATGTGCTGGGATGTTAAGTTCTAGTGGAGTGGTGTTGTAAGGGTGAGTATGAGAGGGCAGCAGTATAGCCAGAATCCAGCTGCTCAACACTAGCTTGATCCCTCCGGTGTGGTGTCCCAGGGCCCTGGAAAATCCACGCTAAGGAATGATGCATTTGCCCAACACTCTGGTCACTATCTACTTCTACTAAGTACTGTGTCCTTGACTATGCTAGAATGTAAACTTCATGAGGACATGAATTTTTAAAAACTTGTTATTGAAGTATTACATAGATAAAAATAAATAGAAATATTCATCAAGTGTATGGCTTGATGAATTTTCATGAACTGAACATAGTAGTGTAAGCAGAATCTGAATCATTACCATTATCCCAGAAACCTCCCTCAGGTCCCCTTCCTGACACCTCATCTTCCTCAAGGATAACTACTATCTGGATTTCTAACAGCATAGAGTAGTTTTGCCTGTCTTTTTTAAAATAAATAGAATAACGCACTATAAACTCTTTTGTATTTGGCCTCTTTCTCTCGATACTGTACTTGTGAGATTCACTCATATCATTCCATGTAGTTGTAGATTATTCATTCTCATTGTTGTGTAGCATCTCATTGTGTGAATATACCATAATTTATCCATTCTGCTGTTAACGGGGATTTGGATAGTTTTGAGGTTTGGGCTATTATGGATAATGATTGTTATAAATTGTTACAAAAGAACATGCGTTTTGGTGAACATATCGAAATATTTCTGTTCAGTATATACTTAGGAGTGGAACTGCAAGTAAATATGTTCAGCTTCAGTGGATATTGTCAGTTTTCCAAAGTGATCATATTGATTTATACTTCTACCAGTTCCAGTTCTCCAAATCCTCACCAACACTTAGCATTCTCTGTCTTTTTCATTTAGTCGTTCTGGTGGCTATGTAGTGGGAGCTTGTTGTGGTTTTGATTGGCATTTTCCTGGTGACTAAGGAAGAAGAGCACCTTTTCAGCCAGGCATTGGCCATTCGGAGTCCCTCTTTTATGAAGTGTCCGTGCAAGTCTTTGGTTCATTTTTCTAATGTCTGTCTTTAGACATCTGGAGCAAATTATTTAATCACTCTCAGCTTCCTCATTTGTTAAATTAGAATATTAATAGAATCAATTCATAGGGTTGTCACGAGGATTAAGAGAGAGAGGCATATAAAATGTTTAGCCTAGTGTCTAGTGCCTGGCCCATGGTAAGTGCTCATTAATTTGTAACACTTATTATTAGTTAATCACTAATACAGTGATTCATTCCTGCAGTGAATCAGCACATCATGGATCCTCCATCTGTGTTTCTTGCATAACTGAATTTTTAAAATATCCCCGTAGCGGCATTGTAACCAGAATCTGTTTATATTGCCTACATCTGGGCAGGAAGCTCAGTGGCTTGGGGATGGGATGAAGGAGACTTACTTATTTTTTATTCTCTTTTGTACCTTTTGAATTTTGTCCTATGTGAATTTATTTCCTATTAAAAACACATAAAACTAAAGTCCAAAAAGAATAGCTGAAATATAAGTGGAAATAATCTGGAGTTAAGTTGAATTATGAGCTGTTTTACCTGTGCTGGCATGTACACCCAGGATGTATATGGAGAATGGATATGTTTGTGGGTGGTGAAGGCAAGACCTTTTAAAGAAATAGATTTAGTCACTAAGGTGTGATGTCAATGTATTCATGTAAAGTTATGAGAATGGAAGGAGAAGTACATTGTCACGTATGATTACTGTTTGAGTGTTCCCAGACTTGAATGAGATGGGATGTGAATTTAGTGTTGGGAAACAAAAAAACATCAGAAGAGAGAAGTGGCATGGAAAGCTTTAGTCATGTCCAGTCCAGCCCCACAGGATCCTAAGAAGTTTGAAGGGACATGGTCCAGGGTTCTTGATGGTGGAGGCACACATCTCCGTATCTCTTGGAGCTTTGTTATATAAAAAAAGATGTTTGCTTTTCTTGGTGAATTTTATGTTGCATTTATCCAAGGTAAGTCACTTTTGAGTGATCCAGAAGGAGAAGCAACAGAGATCTATCTGGGTGTGTTTTTAAATTATTATTATTGATAACAACACTGGGAATGTCCTAATTTGCATAATGTTTTTCACAGTGTATCAAGTATTATTAAATACATGTTCTTTGCACTACCTCCTGAGAAGGATAGCTATTGTTGTCCCCATTTTACAGGTGGAAGAACTAAGACTCAGAGGGGCTAAAGGAAATGAGGGATCCAGGGCTAAAAGCCAGTTTAGTGCTGAGAAAAAGCCAAAGTACAATCCACGTGGTGACTGTTTTGCCTGTGACAGGTATAAGGGTTGAGATGAGAAGGAGTGTTGATGAGATATTTGATTGGAAAATAATGAAAATAATGAATGGAAATGTTTGAAATGGGGAGTTCAGTGACTGCCTCCCCCGCCCACGGAGATGGTTGTAGGGTCAGGTCATGTGGTGTGCCTCTAGGTTGTGTCAATTCTGAGCTTTGATGACGTCTCAGGACAGTGACTTTGCACCAATATTCAATTTAGTGACTTCTTAAATGGTTCTACTTTCTGTTTAGATAGTATTTTTGTGTGTGATTATTCTTAAACTATGTCATTTTAATTACCACACTTGGGGATCTTCTTTTCCTTTTGGATTCCTTCAATTACAACATCCCCCTTAAAAGATAATCACATTTCATACTACTTCATTTCCCAGGCCATATATCTAGACTCATTGAATGGGAGACCTGGGAAACAGCTTTAAGATTACCTACAACAACCTCCTCATAATTTTACAAATGAGAGAACTGAGACCCAGAGAGGCAGATTTAATTATCCAACATCACAAAGCTGGTTATTTTGGAAGATGGCATGAAATAAGCTGGAGGAGAGTAAGAGGGCAGAGTTGATGTTCAACACGGAACATTTCCTATAGAAGTTAATTAAGTTTAGTTTTGAGGGGAGGCGAAAGTTCTGGTAGTTCTATGGAAAGAGAAGGATTGCTTTCTGGACCAACAAGAATTTTCCCTATCTAGCTGACAGGTAATGATGGCAGATGCAGCCACAGGGTATTTGTGGCTAAAGACCCATAAGGTCTTTAGTCACAGCACTCACTGATACACCTTCAACTCAGCACTTTGATCCTGAACCAAGGCAGAAAATAGAAACTCATTCTGAAAGGACATGGCATGTGTAGTAGGCAGAATACTAAGATGGCCCCCAAGATTCCCATCCCCTTTTGCAAACACTCTTTATAATCTCCTCCCCCTTGAAAATGGACAGGTATGTGAATATGATGGATTTCACTCCCATGATTAAGTTATATTACATGACAAAGTTGAAGGAATTTTGCAGATGTCATCTCAAATCAGTTGATTTTGAAGATTATCCTGCATGGGCCTGACTTAATCAGGTGAGAGTTATTCAAAAGGGACCAAGATTCAAAGTAAAAGAGATTCTTCTGCTGGCATTGAAGAAGTAAGCCTCTATGTTGAGAGAGACTTGCATGGCTAAGATCTGAGATAGCTTCTCTAGGAGCTCAGAGTGACCTCTGGCTCACAGCCAGCAAGAAAACAGGGACCTCAGTCCTACAACCACAAGGAAGTGGATCCTGCTAATGACCTGAATGAGCTTGGAGAAAGACCCCCAGCCCCTGGTAAGACCACAGCCCCAGCTGACATATTGAGACCCGGTAAGACCCTGAGCAGAGGACCCAATTAGGATGTGCTTAGATGTCTAATGTACAGAAACTGTGAGATAATAAATTTTTGTTGTTTAAAAATTTTTTTTTACCTATCTAGGTGCTACTTTCCTGGAGTGTCCCCAAGTTCAGGAGCATAAATTCAGGCAAGAACAGCCCCTTTGGGGATACTTTATTTTCTCTTGGGTTTCAGGGCTGGTGTGTTTCTTCATAGTATAGCCTATTAATTATGCAGGCCAATAACAACAGATTTTCAGAGAATTGCCTCATAATAATTTCTGTGAATCATTTTGCAGAGAAACAGTTTTCTAGGGAGTCACATCAAGGCTTGAAACATTTAATGCAGTTTTAATTTTATCATTTAATGATATAAATAAGGTGGAGAAGGCTCTAGGATTGACATAGTGGACATTTAAATCTAACTTTGCGAAACAATTTACTAGGCAAGAAAAGTATTTCCTGTTATAAGATATTGTTATAGGATAGTAATGAGCATTCCTAGAAGGGGCAAAATGCATGTTTGAAGTTGCATTTTTATTTTCTGTTTCATTGAAATAGATTCTTTAGGTCAAATACCTTTCAACTTACTTTTTCTTTATGCTGGCCATACATTTAGCTATAGTTATCATAAGAATTATGATTTGGGAAATATTTCTGTAAATACACTGTCATTGAGTACATCAGAGCCTTTTTTCTGCTATTCTGAAAGTCGGTTGGAACTCAGTTTAGAGAAGTGCTGGTTTTTAGGAACTGAAATTCTTGCCATTCATTCAGTTTACTGCATATTAATCACTTACGTGGGAGTTTAACCATTTCAGATCTTTTTCTTTATCTAAAAATGACTGAGAATATTTGTGTGCTGATGCTAGAAATATTTTTCATGAGCATAATCAGATATTTAATCAGCAAGTATTAAGTAAACACAAAGTATTGACTTTCTGTGGGTCTTTTTCATATTAGGAGATGGGTGAGGATTGCAAGAGCCTCAATCTTGGCATTACAGTCAAGTTGAAGAGATCATGATCTATCTATGTATCTACTCTCAAGCACCATTGCCCTCTCAATCATCAGTGACAAGGATGAGCTGTACAAATGGGGTCTATTGTTTTCCCATCAGATTCCCCAGGGAGCATCTCCCATGGGCACAGACTGTCATGTATGCCCGAGTGATGGAAAGCCTGCACAATCCCCGTGGGAAGAATCTGGCAGAGTTGGCTAGCTGTATCCCCAAATTCACGCTCCCCTTTTTATAGTACATAGTTGTCCCTGGCAAGTAGCTACCCAGCTGGGACTAAATTTCCCAGTCCTTTTTCATCTAGGCATGAACATGTAGCTATTTCTTACTAATGGAATGTGAATGGAAATGATGTGTGTCACTTCCTGGTTATAGTGTTTAAGAAGCAGTGATGCGGAGAGTGATGTCAGCATCATGGCGGAGTGAGCTTTTCCCCTAAACTCTCCCCTGCTGAGATACAACAAAAAGGTCATCCATACATCAACGGAGGCCTTCCAAACTACCTACAGGTCATCTGGGAGACCCACACAGCCTTATATCTGACGGGGGACTTGCTGGAAACCCTAGGGGAAGAGGCAGCAGGTAAGGAATGCTCCCCTCCTTCCCCAATGGCAGTGGCCCTGAGACTGAGAATGCACTGCTTTCGGAGAGGAGGGGGAGAGGTAGACCTCGGAGGGAAAACCTTCAGTCTCCAAGTTCCTGCACAGCAGGGAACCCCCACAAGGAAGGAATGGAACAGTTGTGGGGGTGTCCTTGCCAAACTAACACTCCAGGAGAGCAGATAGAGAAGGATGAATGAGAAGCCCCTGGGAAAATGGAGGTGAAAGTGAGTGCCACTCCCCTCCCCTTGGTGTCCTGGCTTGGCTGGGCTCAGCGCCTAATCCCAGAAGTGCTGCAGCCCGGTGGAGGTGCACAAGGATTCAACCCAGTAGAGATCCAGCCCCACGACTGCACCCAGGCCCAGCTGTGTGAGGAACCCGCCCCTGTGGTGTCTCAGCCTGGTGGCTGGTGTGGAACACCTGCCCCCACAGAATTACAGCCCCACCGCCAGGGCGCAACACCTGGGCACCCAAACCCAGTGGCATGTGGCACCTGCCCCCATGGGGATTCAGCCTGGTGGCTGGTCCATGACACCTGCCCCTGTAGGGTTAAAGCCCCACTGCCAGTGCAGGACACCCAGGCGCCCAAGCCCAGTGGTGCTGTAGCCTGGCAGAGGTGCACAGGGATCCAATCAAGTGGAGATCCAGCCCAGTGGCCAGCATGTGACACCCTGCCCCCGTGGAGCTCCAGCCCAGCCATACTTCAGTCCAGCCAGAATGACCGCACATCTTAGTGGTTTCAGAGCACACAATTATTGACCTCTACCTAATGGCAGCAAGTGGAATCTACGTCCAGACATCTTCAAGATGAGGAAAAATAAAAACAAAACCTCAACCACTATGTGAAAATACATTGCCTCCAGTCCAGAAGGAAAATGACAAGAAATCAACCTGGAAGACACAGAAATTTATAACCTAAATGACAGAGAATTCAAAATAGCTATAAGAAAGCTTAATGAATTATGAGAAAATATGGATAGACAATTCAAGGAAATTAGGACCTTCTTCACAAAGGAGATTGAAACCATAAAGAAAAACCAATCAGAATTGTTGGAGATTAAAAACACAATGGAGGAGATAAAGGAAAATCTGGAATCTTTAAACAGAGCTGACAATATGGAGGAGAGAATTAGTTCTATTGAGGACAGCAATGTAGAAAGGCTTCAGATAGAGGAGGAGACAGAGCTAAGGCTAAAAAGAAATGAAGAACATCTCCAAGAAATATCCGACTCAATTAAGAAATGTAATTTATGAATTATAGGTATACCAGAGGGAGAAGAGAGGGAAAAAGGAGCAGAGAGCTTGTTCAAAGAAATGATAGCTGAGAACTTCCCAAAGCTGGGGAAGGAACTGGAAATACAAGTGAATGAAATCAATAGGTCTCCTAAATATATCAACAAAAAAAGGCCATTCCCAAGGCACATAGTAGTAAAGCTGGTAAAAGTTAATGACAAAGAAAGAATATTAAGGGCAGCAAGAGCAAAAAAGATAACATACAAAGGAATTCCAATCAGGCTCTCAGCAGATTTTTCATCAGAAACTCCAGAGGCCTGGAGAGAGTGGAATGATATATTCAAAATTCTGAAAGATAAAAACTTTCAGCCAAGAATACTCTATCCAGTGGAAATATCCTTCAGATATGAGGGAGAAATAATAACTATCCCAGATAAACAAAAGTTTAGGGAGTTCATTGCCACAAGACCCCCACTGCAAAAAATGCTCAAGAAGGCCCTCATATCTGAAAAAAAACCAAAAAAACAAAAAACCAAAGAGAAGGGGGATACAAAGCTTTGAGCAAGGAGAAAATAGGTAGGCAAAAATCAGATCAATTGCAGCTCTCTACCAGAATAGGTTAGCAAACACTTAATTATGACATCAAAGATCAATGGAAGGAAAAGACCAAAAATAAACATAACCTCATTACTATAAACATGAAATCACAACGCAAGATGGAATAAGTTGTCACAACAAAAACTTAGAAGGGGAAGAGGAAAGGGACGGATTCAACTTAGACAAAGGAAATTAGAGGACACCAGAAAATGGATTACCTCATCTACAGGAACTTTTATACAAACCTTATGGTAACCACTAAACTAATATTCAGAGCAGAGATGCATATGATAAGTAGTGAGAAAACTAAGAAAATCATCATACAGAAATACCAAACTGAATTGGTAGTTCAAATCACACACAACAAGAAACAAAGCAAATGCAAAAGATCTGGAAAATGGGCAATAAAGTAGCAACACCTAAGCCCACATATATCAATAATCACTCTAAATGTAAATGGATTGAATTCTCCAATCAAAAGACACAGAGTAGTGGGATGGATTAAAAAACAAGATCCAACAGTATGCTACCTCCAGGAAACACATCTCAGCTCTAAAGACAAACAAACACAGGCTCAGAGGAAAAGGATGGAAGGCAATACTCCAAGCTAATGGCAAACAAAAAAGCAGGTGTGGCCATACTTATATCAGACAAAATAGACGTCAAGATAAAAAGGGCAGTGAGAGACAAAGAGGGGCAATATATGATGTTAAAAGGGACACTCCACCAAGAAGACATAACACTTATAAATATATATGCACCCAATACAGGAGCATCAAAGTACATAAAGCAGTTATTAACAAACCTAAAAGGAGATATCAACAACACAATAATAATATGGGACCTTAACACCCCCCTCACATCAATGGATAGATCATCCCGACAAAAAGTCAATAAGGAAATAGCAGACTTCGATGAAAAACTAGATGAGATGGACTTAATAGATATTTACAGAGCACTCCACCCCAAAACAGCAGATTACACATTCTTCTCAAGTGCACATGGAACATGCTAAAGGATAGACCATATGCTGGGAAACAAGACAAGCCTCTATAAATTTAAGAAGATTGAGATCATAACAAGCATTTTTTCTGACCATGAGGCTATGAAATTAGAAATCAACTGCAAGGAAAAAACTGGGAAAGTGACAAAGATGTGGAGACTAAACAACAAGTTACTGAACAACCAATGGATCATTGATGAAACTAAAAGAGAAATTAAAAAATATCTGGAGACAAACAAAAATGAAAATACACCATACCAACTCATATGGGATGCAGCAAAAGCAGTCCTGAGAGGGAAACTCATAACAATACAGGCCCACCTCAACAAACAAGAAAAATCACAAATAAACAACCTTAAACTACATATGACAGAACTAGAAAAAGAAGAGCAAACAAAGCCCAAAGTCAGCAGGAGAGAAATAATAAAAATTAGAGCAGAAATAAATGAAATTGAAATGAAAAAAGCAGTAGAAAGGATCAATGAAACAAAGAGTTGGTTCTTTGAGAAGATAAACAAAATTGAGAAACCGTTAGCTAGACTCACAAAAAAAGAGAGAGAAGACTCAAATAAATAAAATTAGAAATGAAAGAGGAGAAATTACAACAGATACCACAGAAATACAAATGATTATAAAAGAATACTATGAAAAACTATATGCCAACAAATTGGACAATCCAGAAGAAGTGTATAAATTCCTAGACTCATACAACCTACCAAAACTGAATCAAGAAGAAATAGAGAACCTAAATAGACCAATCACAAGTGAAGAGATTGAAACAGTAATCAAAAACCTCCCAAAAAATAAAAGCCTAGGACCAGATGGCTTCTCTGGAGAATTTTACCAAACATTCAAAGAAGACTTAATAACTATCTTTCTCAAACTTTTCCAAAAAATAGAGGAGGATGGAACACTTCCTAACACATTCTATGAGGCCAACATCACCCTGATACCAAAGCCAGATGAGGACAATACAAAAAGGGAAAACTAGAGGCCAGTATCGCTAATGAACATAGACGCAAAAATCCTCAACAAAATATTGGCAAATCGAATACAGCAATACATCAAAAAGATCATACACTGTGATCAAGGGGGATTTATGGGACACAGGGATGGTTCAACATCTGCAAATCAATCAACGTGATACACCACATTAACAAAACAAAGAATAAAAACCATGTGATCATCTCAACTGATGCAGAGAAGGCATTTGACAAAATTCAACATCCATTTATGATAAAAACTCTCAACAAAATGGGTAAAGAAGGAAAGTACCTCAACATAATAAAGGCCATATATGACAAACCCACAGCCAACATCATACTCAATGGGGAAAAGCTGAAAGCCAACTCTGAGAACAGGAACAAGACAAGGGTGCCCAGTCTCACCACTCTTATTCAATATAGTACTGGAGGTTTTGGCCAGAGCTATTAGGCAAGAAAAAGGAATAAAAGGACTCCAAATAGGCAATGAAGAAATGAAACTTTCACTATTTGCAGATGACATGATCTTATCTATAGAAAACCCTAAATAATCCATTGGAAAACTATTAGAAATAATCAAAAACTACAGGAAAGTGGCAGGGTATAAAATCAACTTGCAAAAATCATTGCATTTCTAAGATGCATGCCAAGAACAAGCTAACAGAAAGAAAACTCAGAAAGACAATCCCATTTACAATCGCAACAAAAAAATAAAATATCTGGGAGTAAATTTAACCAAGGAGGTGAAAGACCTAAATAAGGAAAACTATAAGACACTATTGAAAGAAATCAAGGAAGACATAAAGAAATGGAAGAATATCCCATTCACATGGATTGGAAGAATAACCATAGTTAAAATGTCTGTACTACCTAAAGCAATCTACAGATTCAATGCAATTCCAATCAGAATCCCAATGACATTCTTCACGGAAATAGAACAAAGAATACTAAAATTCACTAAAATTCAGAATAGCTAAAGGAATCCTGAAAAAAAAGAACAAAGCTGGAGGCATCACAATCCCTGACTTCAAAATATACTACAAAGCCATAGTAATCAAAACAGCATGTTACTAGTACAAAAATAGACACACGGATCTATGGAACAGAATTGAAAGCCCAGAAATAAAACCACACATCTACGGACAACTAATCTTTGACAAAGGAGCTAAATATATACAATGGAGAATAGAAAATCTCTTCAATAAATGGTGCTGGGAAAATTGGACAGCCACATGCAAAAGAGTGAAAGTAGACCACTTTCTATCACCAAACACAAAAATTAACTCAAAATGGGTCAAAGACCTGAAAGTGAGACCTGAAACTATAAAACTCCTGGAATACAATATAGGCAGTACAGTATTTGACATCGGTCATCAAGGGATCTTTTTGGATTGCATGTCTACTCAGACAAGGGAAACAAAAGAAAAAATAAACAAGTGGGACTTTATCAGACTAAAGAGCTTCTACAAGGCAAATGAATTCAGGATTAAAATGAATAGAAAACCCACTAGCTGGGAGAAAATATTTGCAAATCATATATCTGACAGGGGTTAATCTCCATAATATAGGAAGAACTCACACAACAGAACAACAATAAAACAAGCAACCCAATCAAAAAATGGGCAGAGGATATGAACAGATATTTTTCACACTTTGGCGGCCTGGGGTTTGCGGGTTCAGGTCCCAAGAGCAGGCCGACGCACTGCTTGTCAGCCATGCTGTGGCGGCATCCCATATAAAGTAGAGGAAGATGGGCACGGATGTTAGCCCAGGGCTGGTCTTCCTTCCCCGCAAAAAAAAAACTACACTAAGATATCATCTTACACCTGTTAGACCATAATCCCCAAGACAAAAAACACCACAAATGTTGGAGAGGTTATGGAGAAATGGGATCCCTAATCCATTGCTGGTGGGAATGCAATTTGGTGCAACCTCTATGGAAAACTGTATGGAGATTCCTCAAAAAATTAAAAATAGAAATACCTTATGATCCAGCTATCCCACTATTGGGTGTCTATCCAACAAACCTGATATCAACAATCCAAAGAGGCTTATGCACCCATATGTTCATTGCAGCATTATTCACTAGAGCCAAGAAGTGGAAGCAACCCGTGTGCCACGACAGATGAGTGGATAAAGAAGATGTAGTATATACATATATATATATATATATATATATATGGAACAATGGAATACTACTTAGCCGTAAAAAAAGACAAAATTCTCCCATTTCCAACAATGTGGATGGACCTGGAGAGTATTATGTTAAGTGAAATAAGCCAGAGAGAGAAAGACAAACACTGCATGATTTCACTCATATGTGGAATATCAACTAACACACGGTCAGAGAGAACTGTTTGGTGGTTACCAGGGGCAAGGGGGAGGGGAGTTGGGCATAAGGGGTGAAGGGAAGCATTTATACGGTGACTGACAAACAATAATATACAACTAAAACTTCACAATGTTATAAGCTATTAAGACATCAATAATAATAAAAAAGAAGAAACAGGGATGCTTCCTCCATGTTCTTTCTTTTCTCCTCTCCTGGCTGGATACAGATGACTACACCTGGGCTTGTTGGAGTCACAGGATGGAACTATTGTGAAGAGGAGAGCCATCTGTCAACTAGGAACATCTACCTTGTATTCTTACCTGAACAAGAAATAAATTTTTATTGTGTTTGAGCTTTTGTATATCTGTAGGTCTATTTGTTACATCAACTAGCATTACCCTATTATAGGAAATAAATTCCCTTGGGTAGACCTCTGATCTTGCTACTCTATATTTACTGTATCCTTGATATCTTTCGTCAATCTGAACTAATAGCAGAAAGAGAATACTAGTCTACATTTCCTGTGCCTGTCACATTCACAGGAGGACATAAAGCATATGATTGAAAAATTGAAACTCCCCAGATTTACAAATCACCTTCCTAAATTCTTCTGCCAAATTTTTAGCCTACTGAAAGACAGTATGGGATGGTGGTTAAGTGTGTAGTCTGTGGAGCCAGAATGCCTGGGTGTAAATGTTGCCTCTGTTGCTTACTATATCTGTGAGCTTGGGAAAGTTGTTTAACCTTTCTGTGTCTGTGTCTTCTCATCTGCAAGATAGGGTAACACTACCTATCTCAAATGGTTGTTATGAGGATTAAATGAATTAGTACAGCTAAGAGTTTACAGTGTTTTCTGGCTTGTAGTAAGCACACTATAAATGTCATTTCTTAAAATTATTCAAGATCCTTGTTGTTGTGGTTTAGCCCAGGATTTGTAAGGACTTTTGTATTTGTATTTAGTTCTTTCATGTTAGTGTCAGGAGAATCCAGGAAGCTTTTACGTGAAGGGCGATGCCATTGTTAATGGCACAGAGACAAATATAGTACAGTCATGCATGGCTTAACGATGGGGATAGGTTCTGAGAAATGTGTTGTTAGGTGATTTCGTTGTTGTGTGAACATCATACAGCCTACTTACACAAACCTAGATGGTATAGCCTACTACACACCCAGACTATATGGTACTAATCTTATGGGACCACTGTGGTATATGCGGTCTGTTGACTAAAATGTCATTATGCAGCACATGACTGTATTAAATAAAATCAACTATAAACACTAGCTACCTTGTGGATTAGAAGTTCTAAAGATATGATGATGATGATAGTTTATACTTTGTAGTGCTTAATATGTGTCAGGCGTTGCTTTAACTTTACATATATTAGCTCATTTAATCATCACAATGATCCTATGAGGTACATATTATCATTTTCCATATTTTACAGGTGAGGAAATTGAGGCACAGTGAGGTCACACCCTCCCTGTGACCTAACCACAGGTCACACAACTAGTAAGTGGCAGAGTTATTGCTTCAAATCCAGGCAGTTTTGCATCCAGGCCTCTGCAGAGGCCACGCATAGGAAGCTCCTTTTCACCTTTAACACCTAGTCAAGGGGCCCGTCTTCTATGAAGCCTTTCCTGGTCTGTTCAGGAGGTTGTTCACTGCTTTCTATGCCAGCCACCGCTCTGTCTTGGACTAGTTTGCAGTTGGAACCATGCTATGTTGTAGATATTTGTTCATGTTTCTGTGAGATCTTTGTGCACATAGACTAGAAGTTCTAAATTTGGATGTGCCTATGTGTCACCAGGGAAATCTTGTTAAAGTACTGATTCTGATTCAGTAGGTATAATGGTTAATTTTATGTGTCAGCTTGACTGGGTGCCCAGATATGTGGTCAAACATTATTTCTGGATGTGTGTGAGAGAGTGTTTTGGGATGAGATTAACATTTAATTTGGTGGACTAAGTGAAGCAGATTGCCCTCCCTGATGCTCATGGGCCTCATCCAATCAGTTGAAGGCCTGAAGAGAACAAAAAGATTCTCTCTAACTTCCCCAGGTTAGAGAGAATCCCTCCTGCCTGACTGCCTTTGAACTCAGTTTCTTCCTGCCTTTGGACTTGAACTAAAATATCAGCTCTTCTTGGGTCTTGAGCCTGCCAGCCTTGGACTGGAACTACACCATTGGCTCTCCTGGGTCTCCAGCTTGCTGACTTACATTGTAGATCTTGGGACTTGTCAGCCTTTATAATCATGTGAGCCAATTCCTTATAATCTTTTTATGTGTGTGCATATTTATGTATCTGTTTATATCTATCTCCTATTGGTTCTGTTTCTCTGGAGAACCCTGACTAATATAGTAGGTCTAGGGTGGGGCCTGAGATTCTGCATTTCTATCAAGTTTCCAGGTGATGCTGATGCTCCTAGGCAGTGGACTGACCACACTTTGAGAAGCAAAGACAAGACTGCCTCATTCACCTTTTTCTCCTTGGTCTCTAACACAGAGTGGGCACGCAGAGAATTTCTTTTGAATGTTTTAGATGAAGTTTTCTTTTCTTTTTTTTTTTTTTGTGAGGAAGACCAGCCCCGAGCTAACATCCATCGCCAATCCTCCTCTTTTTTACTGAGGAAGACTGGCCCTGGGCTAACATCCGTGCCCATCTTCCTCTCCTTTAAACGGGACGCCGCCACAGCATGGCTGACAAGCAGTGCGTCGGCGGGCTCCCGGGATCCGAACCGGCGAACCCGGGGCTGCCAAGCGCGGACGAAACCGCTACGCCACTGGGCGGCCCCTAGATGAAGTTTTCTTACCAAGTGAAAGATCCTCTAATAGAAAAGTCAAGGAAGTAATCATAAGAAAAGGTGATTTTGAAAACTGTAATTTCAACTTTAATATGGTCCAAATTTGACCTAAATAAAGAGGAAAAAGAGAAGGGAAAATCAGAAAAATGACAGATTGTAAGAGCTAAACATCTAGGAAATGAGAAGTAAGATTAATGAGACTGATTGGGACCAACTGAATCTATCAGTGATTAAGCATAGAGAAGATGAAATTAGTTTTAGCACTTGTGGTTTTAATAGCATGGATTTGAACTATGCTCTGCCTGTGTATCTTAATGTTATGTAAAATTTAGTTCTGTGCATTCACGCATCGAAAGTAATTTTAATCATTTGTAAGGATGATAATGTATCCATGAAGTTTGAGCCTGATAACCTTCAGTTAGTTTCATGGGTCATTATTTTCTGCTATGGAGATGGTGTGGCTCATTGGGTATGTTTCCTCTTGGAACTTTGTTCCTGAAGTTTGGTTACACTACAATCAGCTCAACAAATTCAGAGCTTAATTTCTGTATGGCGAGGGTTGACAACATGTTTCATCATTGACTTTGCTTGTTTTCTCCTAGTAACTAGGGTTTATTTACAAGATTTATAAACCTGTGATTCTGAGATTAAAATTACCTCAGGGAGCACACAAAAGATAAAAGTGCTAAAATAACAATAAAACAATTGGAGTAAGACACACACACAGACATACACATACAATTTAAGATACTGTTGATTGTAAGATGTATCATTAAGATATGTAATGCTAAAATTGCAAAAAATGCTGCACTATAATAATTATTATGTTATAATAGTGTCACGTTATTAGATTATAAAATGCATCTCAATTTGAAAGAGGTTAACATGTGAAAAAATTTGCATTTTAGAATTCCTGGAATATATTATGTGCTTATGTATACGTGTGTATGTGTGGATACATAAATAAACTAATACATATATTTATTTATAGTTTTCCACTTTGACATATAGGCCATATTAAAAGCTAAGTCTCTATATGTTAAAGGCCAGACTTTGTCTGAAAGGCCATAGATGCTGTATATAGATTGTGCAGAAAAACGTATTTCCTCTGGTTCTCTAGAACTAGAATGAGACCACTAGTGATATTTTTAGGCTTATTTTGTATGTTGGGTATGATTAAAACAGAGTCCCACTGTAATATTCCTAGGGCTTAAGCTATTTCAGGGTTCAGAAATAATACTTATTTTGACCTGTGAAATTGAGGATCTTCAGTTGACAGAGAAAATTATAATTCAAGTAAAAGCTATTTGGTTATTCATATGAAATGTAAGCTCTGTGATATGTATTCGTGCTTTCTTGATTTTTTTCCTAGACATTGTAGTGCACATCTGTCACTTTTTAAAATCTTATTTGATCTGAGGTCACACTCAAATTGACCCTGTTAATCAAACCAAATTGCCAAGGCTTTCACTTGCATGACCTTGGTTAAAATTGCAGGGCAAGTTCAGAATTGCTTCATATATACAGAGCTCCCAAAAGTTCAATAATGGTCTTTAGTATATGTGGACTTTGTGACAACTGGCAATGGACTTTATGTGAGAAACAATTAAAATAGCATCAATACCCACTAATGTCTTGCACCGAGGGATCGGAATTGTGAAAAAGCTATGAACCCCAGGAGCATGATGGATATCGTAGGCCACCCACAGTTGTCATGGAAAAGCTAATGATCATTATTTTTCATGGATGAAACTTTCACATTGCCAATAAAACCTTTCAGATGGGTGGATGTGTGTCCCTCAGGAAACATGTTTAGGCATTGCTAAAATCTGTTTTCTCTCTTCCCTCTCCCGAAAGTCCCTTTAACAGATTGATTATTTAATGTTGAGCTTTGTTTTATTTCATGTTACTTTCTGTTGGTATCTTGTATTTGGATAAAGAAAGCTAGCTTATTTGCTGCTAAAGCAGGAGATAGAAGAGGAACATTAGGGGGCTACCAAGATAACAAGACTATGGGGGTCAATAACAATAAAATCTCATTTTTAAGGACAGAAGGACCACAGGCATTTTGCCAAATATTAGTATTATGCAAAGTAAAGAGTATTTTTTTGTCTTGAAAAAAGAATTCACACTATTTGAATAATGATAGGAGACACAGTATACTTGTAGTTAATAGGAATTGAGGGTTTTCTATGAGCTGGGCACTGGCAACAATCCTATAAGGTTGATACTCTTAATAGAATGGTTTTGCCTATGCGGACACTGAAGTGCAGAGCTGTTAGGTAACTTGCCAAGTCCAAGTCTTGGCAAGAAACACATTCAAATTGGGTAACTGGAGGAGAATTATTAAAGGGGTTATTCACAAGAGTATTGGCAGGGTTTAGGGAAACCAACACAGAGTTAGCAACAATGGGAGCCATTTCTACCCCTAGGATTGAGGGGATAGGGCCCTGGATCCAAAGCTATATGGAGACGACTGCCTGATAGGATCTGTGGATTTGGGGAGAGATTTGTTGCCAGGCCCAGAGACTCTGCAGGAAAAAAGCTGGGGAGTAAATACCCAACCTCTCTCTCCTTCTGCCCTTAGATATTCTGCTGGTGACTTCCATTGGCTGAATCCCACTGGAAGCCAGAGGAGAAAAAAGCCCATTGATGCAGGCCCTATGGCTCAGCCTCCTGGGGCCCAGAGGACGGTAGAGTGCGGTCTGACCCAGGACGGGATTAGAAGCACCAGGCGCCTCATGCCGAGGCCTTCAGAATGAACCTAGGATTAAAAAAAAATTCCATAGAAATGTCTTAGCAGTCCCAAACATCATTTATTCGTTCTTTGTTATTCACTTTAAATTTCACTAAACTTCCGTTTCTAGTATTACATAGTTCTGGAAGAACGTCTTGTCTTTATTTCCCTGGGTTGCATGAAGTTCAGGTTTATCTTTGGCTCGTGATGACTTTGTTTTGTTACTTCACCATCCTTGTGTGGGAGTGTCTTTTATTTTTGGAAGTACTTCTCCAGTAATTATTTTAATTGAGAAGAAATAAGTTCTTATCTTAAAGTGATCTTTAAGCCAGGTGGATTTGGGGAGTATTTTGCAGTGTCAGGCAAGTATCTGTTTCCCAAAAAGACAAGAAAATTGCCTTTTAGAGAAGGTGTCAAAAAGCCAAATTGTCTGGAGAAAAATAATGCTCGTGAACAGGCAAATAAATGAATCAATGGTTGTCTATTTTTATATTGAAATGTAGTTATTTCCATAGTTATTTCCACCTGATCCGTAAGGATTAATTATACAGTTGTGTTTTTCAAAGTCTATTTGAATTATATATAGCAACGATATAATAAATTTCTAACTTCTTATTCAAATACCTCAAAGTTTTCTTTCAAAAATCGTTGATAGGCAGTGCCTTAAATAAAGATTAATTTAATAGATTCAGCTTTCCATTTTTATGGAAACGTATGGAATATACGTTTTATGGAATATATGTTTTGGAAATATATTGGAGCTTGTTAGTTACAATGACCTTGATTTTTATTTTTTTATTGTTGAAAAAAGTGAAATGAAGATTTTATATGTAGAAGTCGGGTAGTATTATGATGATGTTTTGACCAGAGCAAGCTATTCTTTGTAGGGAGTAGGGAGCCCCTGGTTACACAGGATTCTATATCTTGTTATGGAGTGTGTGGCAGTCACAGCACTTGACATGGCTACTGGTGGCCCTGATGGGCAGCAGTTTGATGAATATCCTGCTTAATACTAGTAATAACTAACATTTGTATACATCTTTAACACTTACGAAGTACTTTTATGTGCATACATTATTTGATCTAATCTTCAATTTTTTATCATCAAAATACAAACAAGGAACCTCAGTGTTCAGTTTCACATCTAGTGGATGGTAAAGCCAGAATCCAAACAAGTTTTCTGACTCCCAAATTTACATGTTTTTCTATTAGTCTAATGCTGGCTTACAAAGTATTGCCAGACCAACCCACTGACAAGACAGAGCTGAGTCTATTGCTTACCCTGGTGGAGGAGAACACCATCTTGACAGAGCCTTGGCAGTGTCTAGAGGAGGAAAGGCAAGGTTGGATTTTGTTGAGAATTGGAAGTTTGATTTAAAGTGGGTCTTTCAATGGGGGGACTTGATTAAGATTGAGTAAGGATGGCAATATAACAGTTTAGAATTGGTGAAAACAGCAAGGTGAGGGGGTCCAAGAGTTTTGATACTTATTGAAGAGTTGATAACCTTTTGGGAAATTCTTGTGATAAACAGTCAAGTTACTTGCCTTGGCAATGTCTCCTGGGAGGGTAAAGTAATGCTAATGAAGACAATGGAATAGTAAAGTCATGTTAATGTAGACAGCTCTGTGTGTGTATGTGTGTATGTGTGTGTTTATGTGTGTGAAAGTAGGTAATTCCAAGGTAGTTCCTTAGTGTCTAAGCTGTTTATGGAGGTAGATGATTTGGGTTCCTAGGGTCCTCCTTGTGGCCATTCTTCTGCCTGAACTGAAGGATAGATCATTTATGTCTGGGAGTGTGATCAATCCAGATCTTCACCAGTGTTGAGGTGTCACAACTGCATATCAAGTATCTGGGGCAGTTGTTTCTACCTCTGAAAGTATCAAATTTTCCTGCTCTTTTTGCTCAACAATTGCTTGTTAGATCATTTGATGGATCAGAGGCTGTACAGCAGCATCTAAAACGCTGGAGATCACACACCTGAACACTGTGACACAAATACTAAGAGAAGGATTATGATCAGATTTTATAATCTGCTTCTCAGCCAGAAGTCAAGAATGCCAGGATTAAACCAAAAGATTAGATCCCATACCAAATGTGAAGAACCCACAGAACCAGACACGGGGTTATTAGCCACATTATGCAATTTTCTTTGTTTGCTTCCTGGATCTTTTTAGTGCTATTAAAGATCCAAGAGAGGTCTGTAGGGACGTAAATACAACATTCTTCTTCTAGAAAAGCACATGTCCCCCTCAAGAGGCCAATGCTATATCTCAGACAGCTCTGTTCTGAACCACTCTCTGTGCAATTTCTTCTATACTCTCGACCCCATTGTCTAACTGCAAGTCTCTGAGCCGTGGCATCTGGGATTCTTACTTTCCTGGCCTCTGGTAAAGCATGAAGTGAAGGGGTTTGAGAAGAGAAGAAAGCAATCAAGAATTTCCCTGAGCAGTTATGATTTTGGTTCTCATATTGAGACCCAGTTTTTCTCCACAAGCTGATGGGTCAGAATGGGCCCTGAGTGACATCAAGGATAATCCTGAAAGCAGGCATTAGTTTACCAAAGTTTCTGTTCACTTATGGGTAGTAGTCAGTAGACTTTTCTTCCACAAATGCAATACCAGTCATGAGGGGCTATGCAATGATCTACTTTTGGACAAAACACTTCTATAGGGTTGTCACATACTATTGTAACATTTTGGTGCCATTCATCAGGTAGAGTTTAGCATCACACAATGAAATTTGAGGAATTGAGATCATTAGGTAGGTCTGAAGCCAAATAAAAAAAATAAATAATGTGTCATATTTGTAACATCTGTGAAAGGGAGACAGCTTCCAAATACACACCAACTTAATAAACCACAACTACCTGTCCAAGTAGTGAATACTTTCTCAGAAAAGGAAATAATTTTTCCCCTGAGAATTCACTTACTTTCAGTTAATTTGGGGGTTTTTGAAATGTGTCAGGCATTGCATATGTTGCAAAAATAATTGTCTAAGACTTTCTTTTTCCTTTTTATCATACTGGAAATAAATAGTATATCTAGTGAATCCTTCACTTAGTGTAAGATCTGTCATGGCCACTTCTACTGCTTTTGTGACCCTGAAACGTACTCCTCTCCCAGCCCCCTTTGTGTTCCTGTGGCAGGAGTGGCTGCCCAAGTACTTCAGAGTCCTGGAGAATACTTGTGTGGGTCTGTGCCCTGTGAAGCTGTATGGATTTTCATATACATGTTGATAATTATTTGAGAAATGGAATTGACAGTTGGGGAGGGAAAAGAGAGATCCAGTGAAGAATGCAGAAAGGTATAAGATGTTTTCACAATGCAGCATTCAATCAGAGAAAGGAAGTTGAGGTCTTGGGACAGCATTCCTGTCTTTTAGGACATAGCCCACATGATGTAATCTATTGAGCCACATCAGAGTATGTTGGTATATTTTGATGTGGTCTTAGATGAAAGTGTCTTGGGCTGAGTTATGGCTACAGAACATTCTGTATTCAGGAGTTAGCTGAAGAAATATCATGAGGGCATATGAAGATTACACCTTAGCTAGCAATCACCACCACTACCACCACCACCTTAATTACCATATCTTTTCTGCTTGCTCTCTGCCAGGAAACGTGCTACGTGATTTACAGCATTTTCTCATTTAACCTGGTAGCAATCCTATGATTGCTATAAGCAATCCTATGAAGCGGCTATTATTAGTACTCTCATTTTACAGATGAAGAAATCAAGGCCAAAAGCTTAGAAATTAGGCTTAGAAAGAGCATAGTCATACAAATAGAAATATGGTAGAGCTCATGTTTGAAGACAGATCTCTCTAACTCAGCAAAATATGTTAATAAAATTCCAATTTAAGCATCCAAGTGATTCTATGTGGAAGCAGCCCCTATGAGACCTGAAAGTGAATCTTAATAACTTGGCATAGTCAGCAGGATCCCTAAAATCATAACACATCTACAATGGTGTCGTAGAAGTACCAGGTGGGCTTTCTGGGAAAAGGGGGGTTTTAAATATATAATTGGGGAATTTCCATTAGTGGCTAAAATTCCTCTGAGAGTCATTTAAAGAGCTGATGTCTAAATGGGGATGGACGAAGGACAGTTGTGACCTTAAAGCCAAGTCAAATTGTTTTGAATCCAGGAAAAGTAGAATCATCTTTTAGGCCTTTGGAATAGACCAGCAAGCAGATTTTCTAGGAAATTATGGACATATATCCGTCCTAAGAAATTTCCAGGTAGGTGGGAGTGGAGGTCTCCTGATACTGAGACTTATGGTTGGAGAAATCCAAATTGAAGTGTTATAACAGAGTAGATAGCAGAGGAGGTATGTATTTTGGACCATCAGGAATTTTTCTACTTTGGGGATCTCTGAACCCCTCTTATGAAGTTTGTGGGGACTGCTCTGACTTAGGAAAAGACTGTCTTGTGAAGAACATGAGGTGGCTTTTACCAGATATTTTCAGAGTCTAGACTTCCTGTATATTCCTTTCCATCATCTTGATAGTTGGGAGGGAGAAACCAAAGTAGTGAGAACATGGAAATACTGGTCATAGCATTTTATGTCATCTATCATTTTAAGAAAACAGTTTGTATTATTTGGTACTCATATTAAATTCTCCAACTAATTAAACAGGAAAATTAGAAGATCAATATCTATACTTCAAAGGATCCTTGCATTAAAGAAAAGATTCACTGTAGGATTTTTCTACACAGAGTTATTCCCTGGGCATTAAAGTACACATTTATGTAGCATTAATTAATTCAAAGCGACTGAGGAGAAAAGGAACATGAATGTGAAGAGTTAGGAGCCACTATCGATTAGAGTTTAGTCAGAAACAAAGATAAACTTCTCTTAAGGCAAAATGTCAGTCAATAGGAAAACTGGATTTGATTAACAAAAATTCTACTCACAGACATAGCTTATCAAGCATACTGTGCTGGTTTTGTGTAACACTGTTGCTGACCACCTCTCTTTGTCTTGGTGTTTTTATGTAGTTGATTCCACAAACTTTTGTTGTCAGGAATGGAAAGTCAGCTTTCAGTGGCAGTACTATAAGGATCCCCTCTGTGGGTAAAAAGGCTGCCCCTAAGATAGTCATAGATCTATCATATGTTTTTATAATTTTAATTCAGCATTCAGCATTGACAACCTATGGAGTAGAAAAATAATTGTGCCCTACCTACGTATAATCTATGTTTATGAAATTTCTGCATGAGTCTCTATAGACAGTTCAGTGCTGTGTTTGGAACTTTGTGTTTCTTATATTTTAGTCATTGATAAATAATACAGAGGCTACCCATGACCTTGTTTCTTTTCATTACAATTATCCCTATTTAGACCATTATAATATATGACTGTGAAATGAGAAACAGAATTAGCCCCCACATTTTTGAACCTCCTTTTTTATTAAGTGTCACGAGGGAAGACATGAAAAACAGAAGAAAAATAAAGATGAAATATCCCTAGCTGTTTAAAAAACAGTTGAAATGACTAAATATTAAGGCAGGCAGCCATCGATTTACTACACATTATGTTCAAAAGGTAATCTGCCTGCTTAACTTCTCCCCTGAGATGCTTCACAAATGTCTCAAAAGCATATATTCTAGATGGAACTCTTTATTTTCTTCTCCACCTCCCTGCCCCGAGTTTCCCCCATTTCCACAGTGGTGCCCCTATCCACCCAACTATTCATGCCAGAACTCTATCAGTTGTTCCTGGTACACCTCACATGTACTCTACAAGCCAGTCTTGTTGATATATACATACAAGCAAGTCCTATTGATTCTGAAATATCTTGAATCCATCCACTTTATTCACGGACATTGCCATTTTCTTAGTCCAAGACGTTCTTATTGTTCACCTGTACTATTGCATTAGTATACCAACTGGCCTCCTGTCTTCCATTCGTGTCTCCTCCATCCATTATCTACCCAGAGATGAGAATGTTTCAAAAAATATTTATCAGATCACTTTATTCCCCTGGTTATAATTCATCAGTAGCATCCCATTGTACTTGGAGCAAAATCCAAAATCCTTATAATGGGTTACAAAATCTTGCATGATATGGCTGCCTCCCTCCTCAACCTCTCGCTTTCTATTCTTCAGCCAACACTGATCAGTTTCTTGAACACATGGTGCGCTCTCTGCCTTAGGGCTCTGCTGCCCCTCTGCAAGCTCAGTGTTCACATGGCTCACTGCTTGCCATTCTGTAGGTCTTGGCTCAAATGTCACCTCTTCAGAGAGGCCTTGCCACCTAAGTTTCTCTTGTTATTCTCTTTCTCGGTTTCTTGCTTGTTTCATTTATAACACATACTACAAATTTGTAGTTATTTGTTTGTTTGCTTATGTATTTCTCTCTTCCCGACCAGTATGTAAACTCCATGAGAATGGCGACAATTACTCTTGAACAAGTTCCTTGTTCAGTGTCTGTATACGGTGGGTAACCAGTAAATACTTGTTGAGTGAATCATTTTGGAATTCACTGTCCTACAGAAATGTTAAAAATCATAGTTGATTTCCCAGGCTCAATAAAAAGCCCATTTATTTCAAGGCTGTAATTTATTCATGGCTCTAGGATTAGCAGCTGGAGTTACGGGTTCTGAGAGCAGGCGCTATGAAGTGGGATTCAGGAGAAGAAGGAGCAATAATTGGCTCTCATTTCTTACATACAGATTTAGCTGTAGGCAAATTATAAAAGTGATAAAGTTTGTTTTCAGCATCTTTATACTTCCTTTCCTGCAGCCTTCTTTATTTTATTCAGACTGTTTTAAGGGACAGAGATTCACTCAGGAAAGGCTAAGAAAAAGGAGATTATATAATGGATAACCAAAGACAGGAACTAGATCTCACAGAAATGGGAACTGGGAAGCCATTGAGAATAAAGATAGGTTGGTTTCTCTCTCCCTCTCTCTCTCTCTCACTCTCTCTGTTTTTCTCACTTATGAACCATATGACTTCTCTCCTGGGATCCCTGTCATATGTTCTATTCTCTGCTGTCTGGTTACTCTGCTTACTTATAACTTGGGTTTTCAAAAAGTCATCATGGCCAACACTCTGTAGGACCCTCTTATATTACAACCCTTAAGCTTTAGTTCCCATTACTAACTACTTCAGACTCCCTTCCATTTCTGAATTCTTGACAGAGAGACCTTATTGGACCTCCTCATCTTTCTGAGCTAGGCCATAGGCCACCTTCCAGACCATTTGTTGGCTTCCCATTGGGTCATTTGTCCACCTTTAGATCAGTCATCTGTGCCTGAGGTGAGGAGTGAGGTCATGTGATGGGCACATGGTCATGGAGGCAGCAGGTGTTGTGAGTGGGTCACATTCCCTTAGAAAGGAATGTGTATAGGCAGGAAAGATCTACATCTCTAATAACATGTCTCAGTTCATAATACTCTCTCCCCAGATTGCCAGCTCCCTCACTCTGGCCCAAGCATCCATTCCAAGCCCCCATCTAAAGCCTGCCCAATATGATCCATGAGTACTTACCATTTTTGTCCAGGTAAAGCCCTTTACCTTGGTGGAGTAGATATAAACCCTACATGTCAGGCACTGTGCTAGTCACTTGAGATAAAAAATTGAATACAACATGGTCCCCACTTTCAAGGAGTTTGCAGTCTGGTTAAGGAGATGGACCGGTATACCATCAACTATTTTTTAGTGTGCTCAATGCCATTACAAATTGGTATAACTAACATGTGTTTTTAGAGTCCATTGGTGAAGGTTGATAATTCTGCTTGGGTAGAAAGAGAGAGCTGGATAAGACTTCACAGAAGACCTGACATTCCAAGTGGGTTTTAAAAGATGAATTGGAATTGAGAAGGGGAGGGAAAAAATTAACAAAGAGCTGTAGGTCACAGTCTATCAGACAATTTCTCTGTCTGATGGATGAAGTACATGGGAGCAGGAATTCTGCTGAGATATGGGCTGGAAAGGTAGGGTGGAACCCACTACTGGTCACAGAGGAGCAATAGGTGCACAGGGATTCATGTAGTTATGGAGAAAAGGTGTGAGAGAGACATGGGAGAGATGAACTAGGCAGTGACACAGTCCATATACTATCTTACTTAAACTTCATATTAGCAGCACACGACCATTTTTTGTCCAATTCAATTTCATAAGCATGTACTGAGCATCTGATATGTGTCAAAAAAAGAGCCCAGAGGAGAGCTGTATTTATGTGGCATCATAGTTAAACCCATGAGTGTGGATGATATTTCCCAGGGAGACCATACAGAGAAAAAGTGAACAGATGGTGCTAGGGTGGCATAAAAGATATCCCCAAACAGCATAATTGACAAAGTAGGAGGAGAACCAAAGGAGAGCAGAGGTGGAGACCAAGGGAGGAGATTCAGGAAAATAGGAGTAGTCAGCAGTGTCAGGAGGTACAGAATGGTCAGATAAGATAAAGACTGCAATTTGGCATTTAGGAAGATTATTATGAGTGGGATATAGAGCAAAGAAGCAGTGGAGTTCTGGGGGTAGAGGGTAGCAGGTAGTCAGTCACCTCTACGTTTCGCCTAGAGCTGACTCTGCACAAAGAAGTCTCATTTAACTCAGTTTGAATATTGGTTAGCAGCTCTTGGAAAAGGTTTGTTGAGGAAGGAGATTGAAGCTCTTGACTTAAATGAAGGTTTTGGATTATTTATGGGTTTAATTTATTCCTGTGATCCATGTCCCCAGTTGACACAGGCTATCAAGAGTTAGCTGCATTCTTTTCTTCTTGAAAAAGTAGGAAGAATATTTAATCATAACTGAGTTGTGCTAATAGAGATTTTAATAAAACTGGGCTGAGCTAGGACTGGGAGGTTGCATAAGCAATCAGAGAGTGAACGTTCCTCTGGGTGCACTCTGTGCACTGCCGTAATTCTTAGGAGTGAAATATAGTATTTAATCCAAAGAGCTCACAGGGTTTTCATAAATGCAGTTTAATTTAAAGTCCGTGCAAACACACATAGTACGTAAATTGAATTTTCTGGGAATTATTAAGCCTTCCTATAACTTAGATAAACATAAAAAGAAAATCTTTCATAAATTTGATAGCATGATCATTTAAATTAGTTTACCTTCCATAGAAATCAAGGTAAAGACTTATTGACTGGCACCCCTCCCTCCCATTTTACATACTCAGCCTTTCTTTGAGGATGAGTGAGGGGGCCTGAAGAATGATCACCATCTGGAGCTTAGGGATCATCTCATATAGCTTCTCCATTTTGCAATGAGGAAACTGAGGGCCACTGAGGAAAAATGACTTGTCCAAGGTGCCTAACTGTTTTGTGCCAGAGCTAGGAAAAGAACTGAGTTTAGGGTACTTGCTATAGGGCCAAACCCACATTACTACTAAAGCTAGCAGTAAAAAAGCAACATGAGTAAAATCCTACCAACTTTCCTAACTTCAACCTAGACCTCTTTAATACTGTCAGGGTTTTCTTTCCAAAAACGAATCTGATTACGCCATTCCTTCTTTGTAAAAGTCCTCAATGGCTCCCCATGGCCTATGGGGTAAAGTCTAGGCTCCTTGGAATAGTAAACAGAGTCCTGCCTACTTCTCTGGTTCAATGTACTCACTTCCTGCCCCTCCTACCTCTCAGGCTCTACCTTTCAGACATACTGACCCATGTACAGTCCCAAACTCAAGTTTTCACAGCTTTTCACTGTCTCTTCCTGGGATCCCCCTCCTCCTCCCAGTGCTTAACAATTCCTGTTCATCCTCAAACTCAGCCTAAGCAGCACCACCTCCCAGAAGCCTTCCTACACATTCTCGCTTTGTGCTCCCCTTGTAGGAGGTTGTATTTCTCTCATAATATCTGCCACTCTGACTGGCAGTCATTTGCTTATATATGTGACCCTTCAACTAGGGGGTAGATCCTTGAGTTCAGAGAGAATGGCCTAGTCATCTTTACATCCTGAGCGCACAATGCCTGGAATGTATAGGCGCTCAATAAATGCTTACGGAATTGAACTGAACAACAACAACAAATCCAGATAGTTGTGAGCCCCTAACAGAAAATTTAGGTGAGATTGTCCATGAGCCGTGCCAGTTTGAAACTGCCCTACTTTGTCCATCTCCACAACCTTATGAAGAAGTTGGTGAACTCATTATTCCCCAGGGACACCATATGCATTTATTTGCCCCACTGTGCCCTTGCCCATGGCATTGCCCCTGCCTGGCAAACCCATCCTCATTGACTTCTTATATGCCTGACATTGTGCTGGGCTCTTATCTTTACCTGTCTAAACAGGACTCCACCATTCCAGGCCCCCTCAAGTCCTACTCACACTGCTGCTTCTTCTAAGCGATAGTCTCAGCCTTCTTTATCACTTTAGCTCTTCCTATAGTTACTGCATATTTGATATTTCATATATGCTATCTTTTATGGTTATTTTTCTTTCTGGGCACATTACACCCCTATCCAACTGAATTACAGGACTCTTGAGGGCAGGAGCTGTATCTTTAGCTCCTAACTTTTGGAAGCGTCTTAATAATATTGGCCAATGATTGAGAGGACTTGGGGAACTATTTTCTGGTGAGGCTCTATGATTTATTTATTTATTTTTTACTATGTAACTTTTATTGTATATTTAAGTATTTTGCTTCAAGATTTCTTTTACTATATAGGTTCCAGCAAAGGATGGTCTACAATCAATCAATATTGAGTTTCCCACTGAGTACCCAGCACTGTCTAGGAGCTATTTTTATTTTATTTTATTTTTTATTGAGATACAATTGACATATAACATTGTATTAGTTTCAAATGTAGAACATAATGATTTGATATTTGTACATACTGTGAAATGATCACCACAATAAATTAACATCCATCGCCACACAGTTAGAAAATTTTTCTTGTGATGAGAAATTTTAAGATCTACTCTCTTAGCAACTTCCAAATATATGGTATAGTATTATTAACTATAGTCACCATGCTGTACATTACATCCCCAGGACTTACTTATTTTATAGCTAGCAGTTTGTACTTTATAACCCCCTTCACCCATTTTGTCTATCTTCCTACCTCCTGCCTTTGGCAATCTCCAAACTATATTTATGAGCTCGTGGAGTTGGTTTTTTTTTTTTTTTTTCAGATTTCAGATATAAGTGAGATCATACAGTATTTGTCTTTCTCTGTTTGACTTATTTCACTTAGCATAATACCCTCAAGTTCCATCCGTGTTGTTGCAAATGGCAGGATTTCCTTTTTTATGCCTGAATAATATTCCTCTGTGTGTGTGTGTGTGTGTGTGTGTGTGTATACCACATTTTCTCCATTTAGGTTCTGTGATTTTGCTACTGGAATCAGCCTAGTGTGTTTATGATGATGCTATTCTTGGAGGCAGGTCAGGCTGGCTGGGGTGAGGCATTCTGGAATTGAAAGGGGACTTTTGGAAACATAACTGTCCAAGTTCATTAAAAGAAAATATCTCACAGACAGGAAGACTAGAGCATGTAAAGATTTCCCTAAATTGCAATGATTTGTAGACTTAATACAATAGCAATTGAAATCTGATTGGGGTGGGGAGAGGAGTTTATCTGAAAGAATAAATAGAATTTACAGAGGAACTTCTGAAAAAGTATATTTTGAGAGGCTATCCTTATCAGATCTTAAACACAAAAAGCTATAATAGTTAAAATACTTTAGTACTCATCCACAGATTGAAAAATATGTCATTCTTTTGTACTTTTATGTATGTGCATGTTTCATATTATACTATACTGCATATCTAAAAAGTGCCTGTAACTAGTCTTATCTTGCTCTCAGTCTTCACTGAAGCTAGTGGTGGAAAAAGCCTTACTATGCCTTTTTCTTTCCCCTTCCTGGTGACATCAGAGGAAGAAACTGCATTATCCTGAAAGAAAAGTCATTGGAAAGTATTTCAAAAAACCATGGCCCTTTCACATAAAAAAGTTGGTTATATGATTCCAGAGATATCATAAAACAGTGGCAAAGGGCAGATTTTTTTCCCCTATAAATATTGCTGAGATGTCTAGTTAGCAATTTTGGGGGAAAGTCAATCTAACTCATCTAGTAAAATAAATACCAAATGGAAAGTATAAAAATCAATCACAGTCCAGCATGAAGAAAATAACCTGAAGATTTATCAAACTTTAAAAGGGGGTATACTTTACATGCTTGGGGGTTAGACTGGGCTAAATGTTGACTTCTTAGCTCAGAGAGATCTACAGTAATTGAACTGACTGCCCAGCACTGGGTTCCCAACTGCGTCCGGCACATAGTAGGTTCAGGACCTACTTTTAGCATGTGGGGACTCATGGATGTCTGCATGAACATGGAGACCCTTCAATCTGATAAGCTGTGAGAGTTCTCTGTGCTCATGTGCATGTTTTGGCTCTTTGAGCCCTGCAGAGAGGAGAGGAGAAGACCTCACAGGGCCATCAGGCCCCATCTCTGACACTTCAGGGCTGTGCTGTTCTTCATGGTCGATGGGAAGAAGGTGCAGAAGAGGATGAGATCTTGGAACCAAAGAGAAGAAAAATGAAGCTCTTTCAAGGATGTAGGATGGGGAGTTGGTGTGGGTGGGGAGGTGAATTTCTAACTGCTCTTTACATAATCTTAATCCTCTTCCTCTTCTGTGGTGGCAAATAAAATGGTTGCCTCTCCTGCATCACGTCCCTTGCTCTAGCTAAAAAGTAGCTAATAGAGAGTTGAAAACTGAAAAAGGAGTTCCTTCTCCTGGATTTTTGTTAGTTTCATAACTGCTTGATGATAGGGATCGAGAGACTCATTGCACTATGGTAATAGCTTTTTACTTGTCTGAGTTCCTTCCAGAAGGCAGGCCTGTGTCTGTCTGTTTCACCTTTGTATCTCCTGCATCAAGCCTGTGCTTGTTTTCGAGTAGAAACTTGGTAACATTTGTCAAATGAATAAGTGCCTACTCTGTGCCTTCAGAGAGCTATAGAGAATAACTCTAAGACATAACCCTTGCCTTGCAGTTTATCATGTGAAAATATCTGGTCTTTGTTAGTGTTTTCTCTGTGTTTTCAGAGAATGCTCAGTGTTAGACTTCTGCACATTAATTAGCTTTGGAGACATATGGATCCAGAATACATTATAGTCATTTGTCTTGGCCTTGTTCGTGCACTGAGTTCATCATTGTTTTATTCTGAGCATAGCTCCTTCTTCCCCTCTCTACTGTAGAGTTATTAATAGTAATAGGAGCTTCCCGGCTTCAGTCAGCAGCATGCCTGAGAGGGATGTTCAAAAGAGCTAGGAAGGATTCGTCTCCCAAGTAATTTGTATGCCGGGGAGTACCACTCCTTAGAAACCCTGTTCTTTGTAGCTGACGTGGTTCATGATAGGGCCAGCGTAGAGTGGTGAGCTACAGCAACCAGGGTAGACAGGGAGAAACTGGAGCCTAGAACTAACCCCACCCCCCAACCCCAGGGCTAGATAGGTGCTAAGGGTAGGCCAGGTGGAGGCAACAGCTGGTCATGGGAAGAAAGAACAAGGCAGGTAGGTGGACCACAGCACCCAAGAGGTCGCAGGGCAGTCAGGCAGCAAGGCATCTGGGAGATGATTCAGTGTAGTGGTTGAGAAGGGCAGCTTTTAGAAGCAACCCAAGTGTCCATCAATAGATGAATGAATAAGCAAAATGTGGCATATACATACAATAAAATATTAGTTAGCCTTAAAAAGGAAGGCAATCCTAATATATGCTATGACATAGATGACTCTTGAAGACATTATGCTAAGTGAAACAAGCCAGTCACAAAAAAACCCAGTAGTATGCAATCCCACTTGTATGAGGTTCCTAGATAAGTCAAATTCAGAGACAGAAAGTAGAATGGTGTTTGCCAGGAGCTGGAGGAGGTGAGGAATGGGGAGTTGTTGTTTAATGAGTATAGAGTTGAAGTTTTGCAAGATGAAAAAGTTCTGGAGATTGGTTGCACAACCATGTGAATGCACTTAACATTACTGAGCTGTACACTTAAAAATGGGTAATATGGTAAATTTTATGTTATGTGTATTTTACCACAACTAAAAATTTTCAAAAAATCAGAGATGATCTAAAAGGAAAAAAGAAAGGCAGCTTCAAAGACAGGCAGTCTGAGTTCAATTCCTGGCACGGACACTGATTAGATGAGTGCCTTTGGGCAAATCTGGTAAACTCTCTGAGCTCTGGTTTTCTTTCTGATATGGGAGTGACAGTCATGGTGCCTATATGATAGGATTATTGTGAGGATTAAATGAAATACTATATGTAAGCCCACGACACTTAGAAGAGCACAGTGTGTTAGTTTTCACCATGATTATCAGGAGGGTGTGTAACAGTTCAAGTGGACAAGAAGGCGGTTTCTTCAGGGAGTCTGTGAGCATTCTAAGGATATAGAGTTCCAGATGCCAGGCTCAGATGGAGGGACAGGGCTTCAGTTCTTAGTGGGGCCTGTAAAGAGCAAGATGTGGCCTAATGCCAGAGTCAACAAATATTTATGGAGTACATACTAGCGGCCAGGAGCTGCTTGAAGGGTCGGAAGACAATGACACGATCCTGCTCATAGTATGGTGGGTGTATTGTCAAGTTATTGAGGTGAAAATCCAGCTATTTGAGTTGGGACCCATGATAGGTACTTATTATTAGGTACATTGTAGAAGCCCAGTCAGTTATTAGAATTATGGCACAAGATAAGAATTAGATTAACAACTAAAGTAACCTTATTTATTAAGACCTTTCCACTTGCCAGTGACAGAAGTCCCAACTCAACCTACCTTGAGCACAAAATTTAATTTATTGCTTTACTTAGTTAAAATCTGGTAGTATACATGGCTTCAGGCATGGCTGGACCCAGGTGTTCTAATGATGTTGGAAATCTGGCTCTCAGCAGCTCTTGACTCTGCTTTCCCCTGTATTGGCATCATTCTTAGGCAGCACTTCATGATGGGGGTAACATGGCCACTAATGCCCCTTGGTTTATATTCTTTCAAATGGACATTTCTTTCTCTTTCTATTCCTTTTCTTTTTCCCTTCTTTTCCTTTCCCTTCCTGAACAATTCCACCCAAAAGCCATTAATTGGGGTCTGGCAAGATAGGAGATTTCTCTGGGGGCAGGGGCGGGAAGCATGGAGGCACAGAGCAGGGTGTTGGAGCCCAATGGGGGTGAGAAGGGTATCCATATGGGGGTGGTTGTGGCACAGCGTGTTGAAGCCCATGTGGGATGAGGAGGGCATCCCAGTGGGAGGGTGGCCTGTGCGGGGTGTCAAAGTCCAAATGGGGTAACCAGAGCATCCAGGTAGAAAGGCTGCTCAGAATATTGTGTCAAAGCCTGGGTGAGGTGAGGAGGGTGTCCATCCAGTGCGGGTTCTTGGAGACCAGGCAGGATGAGGAGAATGTCATGGTGGAGGATGGCCTGGCATGGAATATGCCCAAGTGGGCTGAGGAGGGTGTCCACGAAAGAAGGTGGCCCAGAGCCAGGTGTCAGAGCCTGAGAAGGGGGAGGAGGTGCTCTGTGTGGGGCTGGGGTTCAGGGAGAAGTGTCCCAGCGCAGGCAGGGTATGGAGGCTTTCATAGGGAGCCGGGTTCTCACTGTGAGAGAAATGTGTTACAAATATGGAAAGGGAGAAAAAGAAAATCAACCCTGTGGTATTGGATTGGAATTGCAGGTATTGGTGTGAATTCATGATTTTTTCTCTCTCTCTCTCTCTGCTAGAGTATATATATAGAGAGAGATGTAGAAATGAATATAAATGTAAATGTGTGTATATGCAGTAGATATTGGTTTCTAAACATATATATATATAAATATATAAATATTATATATTTCTAATTACCGTTCTCCTCTAAAAGGAGCTAGGGATCTTTGGACAAATGGTTGATTAAAGCGTTGGGGCAGAGAAGGCACCAGATGAGCAGATGAGCCTGGAATGGAACATTTTGTGCATGAAAGTAAGGAAGGGCTCAAAGAGTGAGAGGGACACATCAAAAGGACTCAGGAGCGGTTTGAAGGGCTCCCACTGGCTACATCTGGGATGATTTGAGCTTTAAAATAAATAATGATAGTGATGGGTTATAACCCACTGAATAAAACAGGGAACCATGAGTTCAAACTGACACGAACTGAACGCTGAGGAAGAACTGTGAAGAGTGGATATACGACGATTCCTCAAGAAAGACTGAAGTGCTAGTGCTGGAGATGTCCCATAGTCCCTCCAGATCCGGTCTCTACCCATCTTCTCCCCGCTCCTCACCGGGAGGCTGGCCTCCACAGAGCCTCACTCCCTTGTCCTCTAGCTTCCACTTGGGTTTGGCCAATGGGCAGTGGCAGCAGATGATGGGAGGGTGAGGAGTGAGAGTTCTCTGACTCCTGGCCAGCTGGGCTGCAGACTGGCAGCTGCTGTGCTTCTGACAGGGCCGTCCCCCGTGTCTACACTCTCACTGGTCGTGCACACTCCCTCCCCTTGGCCCTGTGAGGCCAGTGGTGATAGTCACTTGCCACTGTTGTTAGCCTGGAGTGCGTCCCTATCCTTTACTGGTTTCCCTTAATCCTGTCTACACGTCTGCACAACATCCCTTTGTTAAACGCTCTTTAGAGTGCCCCGTTTCCTGCTGGGAGCTTGACTTATACAGCCATATAGCACTATTCCCAGAAAGAAGGGCACACAATAACAACAGATGTCTGGCAGCAACCGATGCTGACCCACTACTCCTCCTGGATTAGAACATCCAGTCATCTTCCCTACAGACGGGATTGGGCCCACAGCTGTCAAGTGCCCCAAGGTGTGAGAAGAGAATAAAATTGGAGAAAGGGGATCTGGAAGGGCCTGACAGTGGCTCAGTGACCAGAGGGGAATGTGGCCCCAGTCATTAATAGATGCTCCTCTAAAAGGAAGGACTCCTTACATTTCTGTTGGAGAGTCAGATACTTCCCTTCTCCTTCAGTCTAGGAGGTGGTGGCCCTGTGTTATGAAGGAATTGCAGTTCAGCACATCGTAGCCCTTTTGAATTAAACTGTCTTCGTGATTTCTTCCAAAGGAGATCAGATTAAAAAACAACCCACAGGTCAGGGAAGTATCTTCTTTCGGTACTGTGCAGTTTTGACTGCACTGTTATCACTCGATAAATCTCTAAGTGGCAGACACTGTTGTTTCTGGAACCTTTCCATTTCAGCCATTTCTTCTTGTGTTCTGGAAAGCAAGCAGACAAGAACATGAAGTGGGAGGCTTTCTTAATGTCACATCCACTCAGAGGTGTCCCTTGTTTCAGCCTCTGAACATGGGGTGACAATTCTGAGTTCAGCCTGCTAAGAGAGCGGACAAGAACTCCCATGAATTATTGGGTTGCTAATCACCCCATTTGCAGAGTGATTCCATTAAATTACCCTGCAGTTCCAGTTAAGGGAACTAAGACCAGAGCCTATATTTAAGAGCACTCCCTTGTCAGTTTCATCCTAGGGTTTAAATTGAATTCTTAATGTTGGTAGAGCAAACCGAAACATTTCCTAATTCTGCCAAGAGTAGCAGAGGAATCATATACTGAGGCCCCCTCTCGGATGTGGGCAGGATCACTGGTGGGGAAAATGGGTGATATTTGCTGGGAAAGGTCACTTAAATTCCCTTTTGGTTTCTATTAAAGTCCTGCACGAAATGTACTCAATCACAACTGCAGACTTAGATGTCAGAACACTCATTTTCATAAATAGGTCTGGAAAACATAATCACATTCACCCCTTGCTGTTTTTAACTTTGGAGTAACTTGACAGAACACGCTGTTTTAATTAACACTGACTTATAAGAGTTAAGGTCAGAATTCCAGGACAGCTTGGTATAATTTGATTATAGAAGAAAATTCTGGATTTCTTTATATGCTGCTGCCTCCTTTTGTGTATTTATGTGTATGTAGGGATCGGAGGATTAGCCTTATTAGGTAGACTATTTTTATTTAAATGTCTTGAAGTTTACAATAAAATACCCTGCCAGTTCCCCAAGTTAGGCATACCTAATTTGTGAATGTTTCTTGCATATGTGGTGCTGGTTACTTATAACCCTTCCTGTACCTGCCCCACCGCAAAGCTCCTCTCCTCTCCTTCCCTTCTTGCCATTCGCTGGCTCCAGAGAACAGTCTTGGGGTCCTTGGCCAGATGCTAGCTCAAGTCTAACTTGGATCAATTTCTGATCTACTACATGGATCTTTTCCATGACATCCTTTCTTTCTCTTGAAGCAATTACTCATGCAACACAGTTTCCACATAGTCTCTGATTTTCTGGGCTCTGTTAATTCTTCCTTGAGCAATTTTTCTCATATAAATAGTATAGTGTTTAAGACCATGGGCTTTGAATCAGACGGACTGGTTCAAGTCTTGGTTCTACCACGTATCAGCAGTGTGACTTTGGGCAAATTATTTTGCTTTCTGTGCCTCAGTCTTCTCATCTATAAAACTGAGATAATAATACAATTATGCTTATTTCTTACTATGTTATGAGGATCGTGTAAAACGATATAAAAGTTGGACGGTGTGGTGGGAACACACTGTCAGTGCTCCAAAGATGTGAGTTGTTGGTGTTTGTTATTACTTTTGTTTTAGTTTCTTCTTATTTTTCTTCCATGTCCTATTTTTCCTCTCTTTTCTAATTTTTAATCAACTGTTTGAGAAAAACAAGTTTGTCTTTTTCCTTTTGATTGTCTCTCCCCATTTCTGTGTTTTTCAAGCTGGGGCACAGGTGACAATAGGCACTAGTCAGTCCCCAGTGAGGGCTGGCCCTGGCACAGTGTGCCCTGTCCAGGAGCTGCTTAACACCCTTTTTTGTTCTGCCGCAACTCTTCACCACTTAGTACTGACCCTAAGTGACCCTGTTCATAGCTGCTAAAGATCACACTAATGCTGAGGATGCACCTGAATCAAGAAAAGCAAAACCATCTGCTTGGGAGGGGAGGGTGAGGGGCATCAGACATATTAGCGGTGAATTTTATATCTTGAAATTTCTAACAAGCCCTCTTCAGAATTCCACGATTTCTACCTTAGTATCTATCCTCTTCAAATTCAATATGATTTTTGATTCATACAATTTTTCAAGATATGTGGAAAAAGAAAAAGTTTCTTAATTGATTTCATTATTTTCTGCTTTGTGTAACTGTTAGTATTGTGATAGTATACTATTTTTTATTGAAATTGCATAGTATTTCAGTTCTATCAGAGGTTAAATAGGCATCTGTGTTATAGCCTGTATTATTATAGCATCTGTATTATTTCTATGGGGAAAATAAGCTCTAAGTCCTTAATGTCTAACTAGCAGAAGAAATTTTTAGTAGGGCACAAGTTTGTAAATGGGGGACTGAATGTATAGTATGATATATACAATGCAGGTGATCTTTTACTAGCCCCAATGCCTGTGACATTTACCAGGAAAGATCCAATAACTCATTTAATGTCAAATGAAAATATTGTTTCTCTGGAATTGGCTTGGCTTTTGTATTAGGGCTCTCCAGAGATTCAGACCCAATAGGTTATGTATATGTGTCCATATATATATGTATAAGGAGATTTATTAAAGGAATTGACGCATGCAGTCATGGAGGCTGAGAAGTTCCACAATTTGCTGCCTGCAAGCTGGAGAACCAGGAAACCCAGTGATATAATTCAGTCTGAGTTTGAAGGCCTGAGAACCAGGGGACCACTGGTGCAAATCCTGGGGTCCAAAGGTCTAAGAACCAGGAGCTCCAATGTCTGAGGACACGAGAAGGTGGACATCCCAACTCAAGAAGAGACAGAGAGAGAGAGAGAATTTATCCTTCCTTCTCCATTCAGGTCCCCAACAGATTGGATGAGGCCCACCCACATTGGTGAGGGTGGATCTCTTTACTCAGTCTACTGAATCAATGCTAATCTCTTCCAGAAAAACCCACACAGACACACCCAGAAATAGTGTTTTACCAGTTTTCTGGGCATCCCTTAGCCCAGTCAATTTATCACATAAAATTAGCCATCACAGCTTTTAATCCCCTTTATAAATGGAAGTCTTGTCCTTTAGGTCATGTTTGCTTATGATGACTGGGTAAAGTACAAAGGCTACATCCATGGATATTTATGGCATTTAATATGGTATAGAAACTCAACTAAATTTCTAAAAATATAGATAAACACAGAATTCACTTGCTTATATTTTTAAATTGGAGAGATTAAAGAACTGTTGCAAGTCTGCTTTTGGACTAGTTTGAGTAATTTAACAATGTTCAGCCTGTTTCAATTATCCTGGCCCACCCACTGGCTCATCAAATTAAGAATTTTAACACCAGGCATTTAAAAGGGAAAGGGAAAAGAAATTCATTTAGTTGGATTCTTCAAAGAGAAAGAGAGAGAGAATTAACATCAGTTTCCATATTTTCCTTCTTCTCATCCCAAGTTTATTGCTGTCCTTGGCAGGCAAATGGTCCTCAAATTGTAGTTTGTGTATCATATATCCATTTGAATTCCCTGAGGTTCTTGTTAACATGCACATTCCTGGGAGCCACCCCAGACCTCCTGACTTGGAAATTCTGGAGTTGGGGTTTGGCAGATTGTGCCAAACCTAAATGATCTTTAGACAGTGACCTAAATGATCTTTATGAACTCTAAAGTTTGAGACCCGCTGATCCAGACAGTCTTCCTTAGGATGTATGTGGTTGACAATGAATGTGATGATAATGGCCCCTTTGGATTCAGGATTTGGTTTTGCTGGATCTCCATTTTTTTAGATTCTTGACTTCTTTGGGGTGGATTTGTCAGGGTCTATGTAATATTAGTCTGTTAGGGCTGCTATAATGAAAGACTACAGACCGAGTGGCTTAAACAACAGAAATTAATTTTCTTACAGTTCTGGAGGCTAGAAGTTCAAGATCAAGGTGTCAGCAGGGTTGGTTTCTGGTGAGATCTCTCCCCTCGGCTTGCAAATGGCCATCTTCTTCGTCTTTACATGGTTTTTCCTTCATTCATGCATGCTGTCTGTGTCTTAATCTCTTCTTATAAGAACACCAGTCATGTTGGATTACGGCCCACGAAGAGAACCTCATTTTACCTTATTTACCTCTTTAAAGGCCCTATCTCCAAATACAATCACATTCTAAGCCACAGGGAGTTAGGACTTCAACATATGAATTTTGGGGGGAGGCAGTTCAGCCATAATAGTCTAGATGGCTCTCAAAACTCTGTTTGCATAAGTGAAAGATGAACACTGCAGATTTATTGTAAAGTTCCTTTCCCCATCCCAGCTGCTGTCCATCAGAAGCAAGCCCATTCCTGATTGGTCTCTGGGTCTCTGTCCTCTAATGCAGCAGGAGGGAGGTAGGGACAACTTGCTTTTCATTGGCTGTGTTCCTTTTAAACTCCATTTCTTTGAATATGGGAGAGTCTGAATATGGGAGAGTCTATTGACTCAACTGCTTTAAATGACTAAGAGCAGTGGTTCTCAAAGGAAATCTGAGAAGCCAAAATTCTCTTCCTAATTAATATTAAGATGTTCTTTGCTTTTTTTTTTAAATTGGATTTCATCTGCACTAATCGTGCAAGAGCAATGGTGGCTAAAACTGTTGATGCAGAATTAAGGCAGTAGCACCAAGCTGTACTGGTAGTCATTATATAATTTCACAACTGTACATCTGCACTGCAGGAAGTAAAATGCCAGTTTCACCTAAAAATGCCCTTGATGAAGTAGTAAAGGTTATTAAGTCTACTAAATCTCAACCCTTCAGTACACATCTTTTTAGTATTCTATGTGACAAATGGAAAGTATGCATAAAACATTTATGGTGCATGTAAACATTCAGTGACTGTTATGAAGAAAAGCGCTTATATGATTCAATTGTGAGCCAAATTAGCCTCATGTTTTCATGAAATACCGTTTAACTTCAAAGAACAAGTGATAGATGAACTATGGTTATTTAGACTCACGTAGCTGGTGGACATGTTCACGAAAATGAATGAAGTGAGCCTTTCTCTTCAACAAAAGCAATTGACAGTATTTGTTGTTCATGATAAAATTCAAACTTTTGAGTGAATATTAGGATTTTGGAAAACTTGTATCTGTTACTGTGAGCTTGATAGCTTATCAACAGCTGAAGATTTTTCTGGTAAGATTGGTGATTTCAAATGTGATTTTCTTCATATTATATAATGAAATGTGTCAAATCCTGCATAATTCACTGAACCACTATTTTCCAAATGATCAATGCATGATGCCACAAAATCATATGTGGGTAAAGATCTATTCAAAGTGCAGGATAGACCAACAGATTTTTATGTAACAGAGTATAAAAAGTTCATTGATATGATTTCAGATTCTATGTTGCAACTAACCTTTAAGAAACTACCAATTGTCGTTTTGGCATATTATCAGAGAAGAACATTCACAATTATCTGAAAAGATTGTTACGAATACTCTTTCCTTTTCCAAGCACATATCTGAGTGAGGCTGAACTTTCTTCATTTAGTTCAGCAAAGAACATGTCATATCAAAACATTAAATGCAGAAACAGATAAGAGGATCTAGCTGTCTTCTATTTAAACTAAACATTAGAGATTTGCAAAAATATAAAAAAATTCCATCTTACAGTCTTTTTCTGTTTAGAAATATATATAAAGTAGATAAAATATGTTATTTATTTAACATGTAATGGGTCTATCATTGCTATATTAAAATGAATTAATAAATACATGTTGAAAAAATTTCTCAGTTCCAATTTCTAATACAGTGAATATCTATGGATATAATCCCCATAAACAAAAGCTTTTTGGGGGTCCCAATAATTTTTAAGAATGTAAAGCGATCCTGAGACCCAACAGTTTGAGTATACCGATGTAGACATATTTCTAGCTACATTGTAATAATTGGTTTAGTATTCATTTTGATTCATGGTCCACTTAAAGCCAAATATATTCACTATCTGAATGCTAAACATAGTAAACTTGACTTTTGCTTTTTTCTCGTTGGTAGAAGAATCATAATGGTATTCTACACCAAATTATTCTCATGCATAGATTAATGTCTGTTTTACCTTTCCTAATTCCAGTAAGGTTAGCTAATCAATAACAAACTGGAAAATGAAAAGCCTTCTATAAGAACTACTGTTTTTGAGAGCTTTGTTTCAATCTAATGAAAATGTATTTAAATTAGCAGAGATGGAATTCCGCCCTATAGAATACACTTGGAAATCTTGCCATAAACGTGCCCTTTTCTCCATCCTGCCTCTATTTTCTCTTTTTCCAATTTATGGAGTATTTGTTTCCTTCTTCTCCCTCTCTTCTTTCTTCCGTACCTCTTCTTTTATTCATTTTCCACCTTCTTTCCCTATGCCTTATTATAGCTGGAAAGATTTCCTCATGTGTAGCAGTCTTTGGTTTCTGCCAGTGTCCTCTAAGAAAGATGCTGACTCGGTAAATATGAGCAAGGCATTGACAAAGTGTAGATGTGTCTCACATTCTCAGCTCCAGGACTTAAACAGTCTTCCATTCAGTATGTAAAGTTCCAACACTGGAGTCTATGCAGTGATTGTCTTCCTAGATGTCTAGAGGCTGTGAAGGAAGGTTAGGGGAAAGGATTTTGACTTAAAACTTATACCTTCTAGAAGAAATGACTTCAAAATAAGTCCTACTGTTAATACTGTGTTCTTCATAGATTTCTTTCTCATTTTTCCTCTAGTCCAAAAGTCACTCCCGAGCTGGCCTGAAATCAAGCACCAAGCAAAAGGTATGTTTTTTTGCCCCCTCTGCATTGTTCCTTTAAAAATATAATTACTTTGGTGGGTGCTTTTATTTTTTTCCTGAAAAGAATGACCTGTTTTTGGAAGGCAAGGATACACTCAGAAACAAGGCATTTTTGGATTTTCATTTACTTTGCCTCTATAATAACAAAACTGAAATTGGAGAGAGATCCTTGAAATGAAATGGAATGAGAGAGATTCTGGAAACCCAGTGACAGAACCTGAGAATTTCCCGTGGCTCACAAGCAATTCTGAAAGCAAGGTCAGAAGATACTCTACCAGATCCAGCTCTTTTATTTTCTAAGCCCTTCACAGTGAAAGAATTTGTTCCTGTCTCAGTTCATATTTTTACTAAACTTCATTCTCTCAGCGCCTGCTATGGAGAATAACCTTCACCCATGACCTGTGGTGAATTGGCTAAAACATGAGCTCTGTGAGTTGGAAAGAATTGGTCTTAATTCTTGGTTCTGTCACTTTACTAGCTATGTGGCCTTGGACATATTTGTATGAAGAAGATGATCATGGTGTTGCATATTTTAAGGATAAAATGGAATAATATATGTGAAAGCACTTATATCCTAGTGCCTAGCACAAAATAGGCACTTAATTTTTAAAATTCTACAATATTTCATTGGTACTTTAGAACAAAACAATAGAAAATTTGAAATTCCAAAATTTTAATACTCAGAAACACAGGCACACATTTACCTATATTTAAATTCTGTTAATTCCTAGTGATGCATAGGGCAATGATGTAAATAGATTTATTAGAATTTGGAGAAGTTCATGTTAAAAAATTATTCTTTTAATGTTGATGTTTCAACTGTTTGGCGTACTTGCCTAACCTTTCAGGATAATGGATGTATTAACTCAATACCTTTCTTGATGTCAGTTGTTAGAGAAACAACACTTTATGAATGCAAAGCATCTAAGAGGTGCTTAAGAAGATTAAAAGAGGTAAAATCTGTGAAAGCGCTAAGCCCAGTGCCTGAGTAGATAGTGGCTGTTTTATCAGAGAAGCATCCTGTTGATTGGGAAGAAGATGGACAGACTTGAGTTCCAACGCAGCTTCAACACTTAGCGGATAATAGTAGCTAACACTGATACAGCTAACACTGTGCTCCAGGTGCAGTTATGAGCACTTTACAACCATCAACTCATTTAATACTCTCGACAGCCCTCTGAGGTAGGTATTCTTGTATCCCTCAGGGTCTGTCAGGAGAATGAATTTACTCCAATAAGTTGAACCGAGATTAATATGAAGAACTTAACAGTGTTAATGGGTGTGAAGTTGTCAACTAGGTAATGGAAAGAGTAAAAAGTATGGGGTGGTAACAATTCCAAGAAGCGGATACCAAGCTCCTCCTTGCTCCTACAGCTCTACGGCCACCTCTAGTGCCCCCTACTGGCAGAGCTAACAAGAAGCCCTCTTACTAAGAAGGAATGTGTTTGGCAGAGTGCCAGGCCTAGCATCACAAAGCAGGTTACAGAAAGATGGGTATGGAGATGAGAGACAATAAATTAGTAACTGGTACAATTATTAGCTCCATTTTGCAGATGAGGAAACTGAGGCACAGATGTATTAAGCTGTGTTTTCTCAGTGCTATGGTCTGAATGTTTGTGTTCCCCCCAAATTCACATCCTAACCCCCAAAGGTGATGGTGTTAGGAGGTGGGACCTTTGGGAGATGCTTAGGTCATGAAGGTGGAGCCCTCATGAATGGGATTAACACTTTTTATAAAAGAGACCCCACAGAACTTCCTTAGCCCCTTCCACCATCTAAGGACACAGCAAGAAGTCTGCAATCCTCACCTGACTGTGCTGGCACCCTGATCTCAGGCTTCCAGCCTCCAGAACTGTGAGAAATACTTTTCTGTTGTTTATAAGCTACCCAGTCTGTAGTATTTTGTTATAGCAGCCCAAATGGACTAAGATACCCATCTAGGAAGAGGCAGGGTCAGAATTTAAACCTAGACAACCTGGCTTCAAAGTTCTTGCTCTTAACCTCTTGAACAACTGACCACGGACAAAAACACTTCTCTGTCTTACTTTTAAGATCAGCAAAATGAGGGTGATAATTCCTAACTTGTAGGCTTATTCTAAGGATTAAATAAACAATATGCCTATCATATTTCCCAGCACATAGTAGATTCCTAATAAATACTAGCTGTTACTAAATATGGCACTTTTCTTGTTTTGCATATAGGAACCTCATTTTGCCTCAGTGAATCTATGTGTAGTTTTGAAAGTATTGCCTTTACCTTGGGGGGATCCCATCTCCAGTGGGTTGTTTGTTTAGTTGATTATCTCTCCAGTTTAGCATATTTAAGTGTTTATGTTGGAAAGTGAACAGCAGAGAGAATTTAATGCTGGAACTTGATCACTGGAGGCTTTATTGGTGATGTCCTTAAAATCAGAATTTATCAGGGGCTGCATCAGAGCACTGAGTTAGTCTTTCACTTCAGATTTGAGTGGTGGAGGAAATCATTGAATTTATTCATTCATTCTTTAATGCAGCAATTATTTATTGAGTACCCCTAATTGCGCCACAGACTGTGCTGGGCATCAGGGGTGATATAAGCAGACCTGATGTAAACAACCCTGTTGATATAAACAACTCTGCCCTAGAGATTGTTTCTTCAGTTTGTTCTTTCAGTTCAGTTTCTTTGAGTGTGGTGCAACAACTCAGCTGCTCAGTTTCCCTCACTCCTCCTTGTTCTTGACAGGTGTGTATGAGTGTACATTTCTTGTTACAAAGATATAATGGTATCATGTGAGTAAAATATCTATTGGGCCTACTACAGAGTTGACCAATATCCAAGGGAGACATTATGGGGTAGAGAGGTATGAGAGGAAGGCAGCTGCCTCTCCTGAAGGGCAGTCATTCATTAACTGAGGAAGAGGCAAGTCTCAGAGCAGACACAGGGAATAGTGGGAGAGGCTAGGAGGTAGCAGCCCTTGAAAGCTCTTGGGTCCTTGGTGGTAGATCGTAGATGTTTCCTTGCAGGGATGTGAGAGTTCAGGGCTTGAGCCTGGGTGCTGTGATGCTGTAAGGGCCCTTTTGCTCTAGCACAGTCAATAGATTGGGAGACAGAGCCTGGAACAGGCAGGGCCCTTGAGCCCTGGAAGTAGCAAACTGTGGTAGGATTAGGAACCTCTCCTGTATAAATCAGGCTGTTTTTATGTTTTATTTTCCCTCTGTGTTTACTTTCCCTTTGCTTAAAAGTGGCAAATATCCCAGTATCCCTAAGGGAATAAGGGAAGGGCTTTATGTATGCGCTTTTGCCAGAACTTTAAGAGGAAGCTGGCCTTGGAGGCCAGCATGAAAGTGGTGGCATTCAGATGCTTATGAGAGAACCCCAAGGGTGTAGTCATGCGGTCAAGGTCACACTAGATCTAATTTTCTAGTGAAAATTAAGGAGGTTAGGTTATATTTAGATATATTTTCTAGGACATGTGACTATCAAAACTTGTTCTTGACCCCCTCAGCTCAAGGGAATCAGAGGCAAATAAATACATAGAGGACAAAGACTGGCGAATGACTTTTCTGTTATCCCAACGTAGAACTTCAGTGAGCTAAACTGAAATAAATAGAAAACTCTTTTGTCTCCTTCCCACAAAACCCACTTTCTATTTCCCAAGTATCTTTTCAAGATTAATAACAATATTAATAGTAAAAATAACATACAATCAATGTTCTAGTTGCTTTGCAAACATTCAGTGGTTGCACTGTTTTCATTCGAGTTTTATCAGAAAGAAAATTGAATTGCCAAAGCCTACAGTTAGTGTTTTAAATATTCTTGGTCTCCTGCCCAAACATTTCTCTGGTGTTCAATGATCTTGAGTTTACTCTACCCTTTCTCCTATCAAAGCTATCTTCTCAGATCTAATGAATTAATGCACCGTAAGTTACGCTTGAATTATATGGCTTAAAGTCTAACCTCTCCTATGGGTATTTGCATTTTAATAGGTGACAGAGCTAATGAAATTGAGTTGAAGGGGTGGAATTTCTGGCATTAGCAAGCAGGGAACAATTTTTGGTTGGTAGAAAGATCTTATCCTCGCTCCTAAAATTACATCATTTACCTGTAAGATCGATTCAGAAGGAAATATTAACTGGTTAGATTAACCAGAGTCACAAATGCGTATGGTTGGTGGGGAGTCAGTACTCCAATCTGGAGCACTGAGGCTGGCACTTTCCTATTCAGCCCATGATCATCTCTCCCCGGCCCTTTATTCCCCACCAACCTCCTTGTTCATGTGTGTAATGTCCCTCTTTCCCACAGAACTGTAAGCTGTCCGCCAAGCAAAAATCATGTTTTGTTAATATTTGCATCTTTCCTCTACCCCTTTCTCTCTGGTACTGAGTATCTGAGAGCTTCCTAAACGTTGATAAGTATAGTGAACAGATGCCCCCTGCCCTGTTCACACCTGAGCAGACCATGCCGTGGACCGAATGGAGCCAATGATAGGCTCAGGTCCCTGCTAAAGACTGTAAAGGCCCTTGAACATTTCCTGTGGTGTTATTTTTATTTTCTAACTCTCTCTTTATGCCCAATCAGCAGTGTTGTTTTGCCCTTCTGATCCCTCCATTCAATCTTCACCCCCCCACATGAACAGCTTCCTCCACTATCAGCATCCTGCCCTAGAGTGCTACGTTTGTTATGATCGATGAACCTACATTGATGCCTCATTATCACCAAAGTCCATAGTTTACATTAGGGTTCACTCTTGGTGTTGTACATTTTATGGGTTTTGACAAATGTATGACATGTTTCTATCATTATAGTATCATACAGAATAGTTTCATTGCCCTCAAAATCCTCTGTGCTTTGCCTATTCTTGTCTCCACCCCCAACCTCTGGTGGCCATTGATCTTTTTAGTCTCCATTGTTTTACCTTTTCCAGAATGTCATATAGTTGGAATCATACATCATGTAGCCTTTTCAGACTGGCTTCTTTCACTTAGTAATATGCATTTAATGTTACTCCACGTCTTTTCATGGCTTGAGAGCTCATTTCTTTTTAGCGCTGAATAATATTCCATTGTCTGGATGTACCAGTTTGTTTATCCATTCACCTACTGAAGGACATCTTGGTTGCTTTCAAGTTTTGGCAATTACGAATAAAACTGCTATAAACATTCACGTGCGGGTTTCTGTGTGAACATAAGTTTTCCTTTCATTGGGGTAAATACCGAAGAGTGTGATTGCTGGATCAATTTTTCTTTTGCATTTTCTTCCCGCAAATGACTCACAGCCTTTGTTTGATTGTCCTCAGGTGTCTGCTCTAACTTGCGTGTTCTCCCAGGTGTACCTCCTGTTCTTGGCCGTGAATTTCCTGCATTGAACGTCTAGGGTCCCCAAGAATGATCTATGCCCCACTTGGAGGAATGTAAGGAAAGAGAGAAACATTATGTAACAGTAGTACAGAGAAGTTTTTAATGTAGCAGTTAGACGTGGGCAAGTTAAGAAGTAGAAACCAGAAGATGAGTTTATAGCACCCAAGAGTTAAATTCTGTCTGCTCATGTGTTCCTAGTGGCATCAGAAAGGGTCATTTGGGCCTTTTACATCACTGTGAGGATCTGAACACTGAATCTAGCGTAAGGAAAATTAAAAGTCACTGCTTTTAGTAGTGACAATTCCCCTTGAAGATCCTGAGGAAATCAGACTCCCTGAAGTGGAGTCCATATGATCTTTCATCTATGTTATCTTTTCATGGCCTGTGAAAGATGCCCAGTGGCCATCTGGAAGATGTAGCCCAAATATAAAATGACAAAACCAGCAAGATGAATTTAGGAGAGATGGAAATCATCTCTACAGATTCACAAGAATAGAGATTCTAGGAGAGCCTACTATTTTTTTCCCAGAAAAACACCACCACCACCACCACCACCACCTGAATTAGCATTTTTATGTTTTGGTTTTAAAATATTTTATTTTATTTTTTTAGAAAGAGAGAAGTTTATGAGAGAAATATTGTTCAAAGAATCAAAGGCTGTGTATCAGACACACTGATGGTAACTCTTACAGTCATCTCATTTCTGAATTTTAACCATAACAGACCCAGAAGGACAAACTGGGCATTTTAGCAATGTAGGTCAAATTCTATTGCCATGAGCTCCATGGGCTCCAGTGCTTTTTTTCCTCTTGAACTTGTGTTATATTGAATAGTATTTGGAAAATATGAGCCTTGAGCTGAGGCTTTGGGAGAGTATCATAGATTTTTAATGTGATGGCATTTATAAAATGGGTGCTGGAGTCATTTCATGTTTCATCTTGCTCCTTTTCTTTTCCCTTGCCTTGGTGGAGAGCAACCTAAGTCTTAACCAAAGCCTGTAGTCCCTCTGTGTCTCATTCCCCCATGGCTCCGGTCAAAAGTCTCCTTCATTCCTGTCTTCTCTCCCTTAATTTTCCAAAACCCTGAGACATTCCAGAGATAGAATGAATGCTCAGACTCACTTCAGTTATAGCCTCGCATTTCAAGTTCAAAAGAGTCGGCTTCAAGGATGGTGTAGGCCTACAGTTTTAAGAATCCCTTTCATCAAAGAGAAAATGTATTCGTATAAATCCTGTGGGAGGTGAGGGCCGAGCTGGATTGCTCAAAGCATCCACCTTGTATTTCCAGAGCAAAGGAAAAATAATAAGGCCTCCGAGTACAGCTCTCCTTGTTAAATATTAAATATGGTCACTGCTCAATTCCCCTGTGGTTCTCCGAGTTTCAGTAGATCTCTTCGAGCTGGTCCTCTAATGGGCTTTTCTAGCCTGTGAGTTAAACCCACTGTTTTGGAATGGGAATCACTCTACAAGGAGAACCAATGAACTAAATTTAATAGGAGGTGGAGACTAGGTGAGGTTTTATTGGGAAATGTCACAAAGGAGCCGTGAAGCAATCTAAATGCAATGCAATTTCTTCTCTTAACTGGAAGGAATACTAGCTTTGAAAAATTCGTAGCACTTCAACTCAGAATTGGTTCGGATACCCTTGTGTTAGGCTGTTGTGAAGTCAAAACTTTGATTTTGTGTCCACAGCTTTCTCTAAGTGGCCTTTTATTTTAGGCTAACTAGAACAAAGAAGGTGTTTTGGTTTGCGTAAATTAAAATCTTCCATGCTTCAGAAATGCTCTAGATAGGATTTCAGAAGGAAAGAATGAAAACGTATCTTTTTTCCCTTTTCTTATAACAAAGATGCTTCTCTATGCAGAGACTGGAAATTCACAGCTCAGTCGTGTTTTGTTTTGCCCATTTGAGTGATTTTTAAAAAATACTGAGACAATGTTTAAAAATGTGAGTGTTTTCACGCAAATATCTGGATTTCAGGCTTGTCCTGAAAAATTGCAATATCTGGTACATTAGCGTGGATTTCCAAATGACAGTAATCCACCGTAGCTGAGCGGCCGCTGCCCCTCTGATCAGGGCAAGGCGCCTCCAGTTCACCACGTTCCTCACTTTCCCCACTGTCTTCCTGACACCTCCAACTCTCCTTTCACTGCTTTCCTGGCCCCAAGAGGTATTTGACTTTTGACCTCTATTCTATGGGATATTATGCTACTTCTATCCTTGAGGAGTTCCAAGTCCTTGGACAGATAGTTTAGCTGAGATCAACCCTGGCCGTCTTGCAAACACATCCTATTTAGCAAATTCATTAATTAGGGTTCAAGTTTTCTTAGTAACATGTTAGGCTTCTTCAAAGAATTACTTAAAACTTTTTTTTGTTTAAACTGATTTCCTTCTAATGTATTATAATATTTAAGACTTTTTTTGTAAAGGATAATTCAGTTTCATAAGTCTTGCGTTTCCTATCAGGCCCCTGAGTTACAGAACAGCAGTTCTGCATTCCATTTAACCTGAGAATAATTGTCCTTCAAAATGAAGCTAAGGGCAGGAATCTAATACATGAATATGCTAGCTTCTTACATAAGGACATAAGTGCAAGTCGAGACATTATTCCAAACATAACTCTTGCAAACAAAAAATATTCTCAAACATCAATAACCCGATCAAATAGGAGGAAGAATTAAGGTAGTCCACAAAAGGTGGAGTAGCAAGGAAAATCTAGACATTAAAATGCAAATAATAGGATTCTGGGAGGCTGCTGCCCGAGCTGATGGTTCCAGAACCACAGCATCACTGCCATGACTAGGTCTAGATCTAGGATGAGATGAGCAAGGTCGGCACAGAATTTCAGAGGGTGCCAAAAAGCTTAGTAATCACGATAAATACTTTAATGAACCATTTTATAATTTTAATGCAACATTTTATAAATCAAAATTAATGCCAAAAAAATCCATGATGGATAAAATGGTCCTGTTGGACAATAGGCTGAAATTTGGCCAGCACTTAGGAGTACTTACCCTATGCCAAGTATGGAGCTAAGCACTTTTCATGCTTTTTTTTTTTTTTTTTCAATTTAATATGCAGAACAACTCCATGAGATAAATTCTGTTATTTCCCATCCTTTCCATTTTACAGCTGAGAAAACTGAGGATTCAAGATGCTGAGTCACTTGCCCAGGTTAGAGCTAATAACTGACAGAGCCAGGATCCAGGCAGCTTGACTCTAAAAACTGCTGGTGTCTGCTACTGTCTGCTACTGCTGGGATGGCTCAGCCAGGAGTTAGATCATCAAATTCTGTGGATGTTGATGTGACTCCACTATCCTGGCATTCCTGCTGGGTCAGGGATAGGTTCATGACCTCAGAGCAGCCATATATAGACTGGCAAGGAGGAGCTGCATTAATTTGATGGGAAGCTTGTTTGTTTTCCTACACTAGATGGTTTCTGTCTAACCCAATATTGGTGGGGGGGAGGGGAGGAAGAGAGGAGGCAAGGGAGAGAGAGAGAGAATCAGGAAATAAGTATACTATGCAGAAAGAGACAGAAACCAAAAGACAGTGAGACCAAGACAACGAACAAATTTGTTGGTAGAGGCGAGAGCAATGAGGAAGAGACTGTTCCACCTTAATGTTCAAGTCCAGAATGGAGAGCAAGGGAATCCTGCAGCTGAAGGGGACCCTCATAACTCAGCACTGGAGCTGTAGTGAAACGACACTCCAGTCCCTGGGTGTGTGTCTGAGGTCACTCCAGCCTGTCTTCTGGCTTGCTTGCTGTGTGTTCTCCTCCTGTTCTTCCCTACACACCCGTATCTTAATAGGTAGCCTAAGGTGTTCACCACAACCCCAAATAGCCCCATGGGCCCTCATTCCCAATTTCATAGTCCTGTCTTCCCAATCTGAGTTGTTCCGTCCTCCTTTCACTGGCTTCAGCCCTTTCCTGGCCATCCTGTCTCCCCTGGCCATCATCACACTTTATGTAAGAGCGTTCATTAATGGAGCCATGTTTTTCCTTTTGTGATGCTTCATGAATCTGAAAAGAGCCCAGTTGTCTGTGATCCTCCAGCTAACTCTCCAAGTGCTTCATTATCTGTCAGTTTCTCCATGCCTGCAGGGCTGGAAGCAGAGGGTCAGGAGCTGAGAGGGATGGCCACGAAGCAGGCAGGCAGGCAGCATCTGAGAGGTAAGAAGGAAGTTCGGTTAAATTAGCAGTACACTGTAAACACATCTGCTCACTTGATTGGCATATTTCCTATAGAATATTTACCTTCAACTTCAGACTTGCTGCTGCTGCTACAACCAGATTTAAAATACCTATGGTAGATTTTCCAGTACCACTCAGCTCACTAAAAATAATAATTAACCACCTAACTCAGTCGTTCTCAGTCCTGTTGGATCCAGTAATCCCTTTCGGTAGTAAATATTTAACAAACATTTTCTAGTGACTCCTTTACTATTTGTATGGATAATATAACCTATTTACACATACCTTTAAAAAATGCTCTAACTGTAGAAGAAGAAATAAAAGGAAAATAACTTAAGTAAATAAATAAGGTAAATGTAAATTCTTGGGCAGGATTATCTCAGAGATATATAAGGCTGACAAATATTTCCACCTCTTTTTAGAATCATTGAGAATGGAACTGTGAATAATCAATCTGATACAGGTGTTTTATATTAGCCATTCAAAACCCATGAGCAATGTTATAGTCAAGTGACATGACTTCCCCAAATGGTAACTGTGGGAAGCAGAATAATGGCCTTTCTAAGGATGTCCATATCCCAATTTCTGGAAACTGAATATGTTACCTTAACATAGCATAAGGGACTTTGCAGATATGATTAAGTTAAGGATCTTGAGATGGAGAGATTATATTGTATTATCCTGGTGGGCCCAATGTAATCACCAGGGTTCTTATAAGAGAGAGACAGGACTCTCAGAGCCAGGGAAGATGTGACAACAAAAGAAGAGGTTGGAGTGGTGCAGGGCCATGAGCCAAGGAATGTGGGCAGCCTCTAGAAGCTGGAAAAGGCAGGAAAAGGGGTTGTCCCCAAAACCTTCAGAAGGAACACAGCGTTGATGACCCATTTAAGGTTTCTGACCTATAAAATTGTCAGATAATAAATATGTGTTGTTTTAAGTCACTAAGTTTGTGGTAATTTCTTACAGCAGTAAAAGAAAACTGATATAGTGACCAACTTTTCAAAATTCCAAACTATCAAAGTTCAATCTTTATAAAATTTATATGATAGCTTCCTTCCTGAAACATTTATTGAGTAGTCAAAGTGTGCAAAATTACCTTGTGATTATATGTAACATGGTGCTCAATTCTAGACTGAAATGATTATAAACAGGGTTTTCACTGTGTTACCAGGTCTTCAATTTTCTCCCTCTTTTATCCTTTCTCTTCTCTGCTCTCACCCACTTGCAGTTTTGGTTCACATTTCTTTTAGCTTCCATCCTGTTTTGAGGTCTCCTTTCCTTGTGACTTCACCTTCCCTTTGCAGATAGCCCTTCAAGATGTTTTCCACAAACGTGGTTCCCTCCCTAAGGCTGCCAGCTGTTAGAATTCTTGTTCGAGGACCATGCTCTTCTCTCAGCCTAAAATGACCTTCAGCTTCCAGTTCTTAGGTTTGATGCCTAGGGATCCTTCAAAACTTAATGGCATCATTTTCAGGCAGCTTCTTTGACCTCCAGTGTCTTGGGTAAGTCCTTCTCTTGGGTTTTCAATGGCCCCTGAACTTACTTATCTTTTATCTATGGCCTATTTTGTTGTTTCTATGTGCAGACACTGTGCAAAGCACTTTAGATATATTTTTATAATTTATATCGTACCAATCCTATGGGTTAGTTATTTTTCATCCCCATTTTACAGATGGGGAAACTGAGACTCAGAGAGTAAATATTTAAAATCTGAAGATTAAAAAAAAGGATTTTTGTTCTTAGAATCTTTTATGTTCACAAAAAATTAAATTTCAATGGATTACAATTAAAAGGATGAAATGTTTACAACTTTTTACTCATTAGTAATCATTTATTAGTCTTGTATATACAGAAAAAAGAGTTTCCAAACTATGCCCAAACTCTTGAGGATGCTTGCCTTTAGAGTGGGTGGTTGATTTACTTTACATACTTGTAGCATTTGAAGTTTTTACAGGGTCAATTAGTGGAGTCAAATTTATTGGGCTTCTGTGTATAAAATCTAAATTAAAAAAATTACAAAATAAATAAAAGTTTTTAATCATAGTTGATATCTTTTCTAGGCCAATTACTTGTTTTTATATATAATCTTTTGTGTATAGGTACAAATTTAATTCATTCACATATTAATTTGTTCTATACTTACTTATTGAGTGTCACTATGAGCCAGGTTCTGTTCTAGGCCCTGGGGATATGGCAGTGAATAAGAAAGACCGTGGAGCTCACATTCTAGTAGGGAATGTATTCAACACTACATTGGGTGGCCATAGTACTAAGAAGAAAATGAAAGCAGGATAAGGTGATAGAAAGTGGTAGGGAGTTCCATTACATAGTCAGGGAAGGCCTCTCTGAGGGGCTGTTATGTGAGCATCGGCCTCAAATAAGGGGGAAAGCCATGTGAATATCTGGTGAAATATGTTCCAGAATGTAATTTGCAATTTTTGTGCAATAGTTTGGGTTTTATTTTGAAACCAGAGTTAATTGTATCAAAAGTACTTATTGAGCATGTCCTAGGTGCTTGGTGGGTGAGGTGGACTCTTGGATAATAGGGAAATACAAGATCTGACCTTGGCCCCCTGGTTTACAACCTTGATGGGAATCAAAAACAACACACATAAAAATATCAAATGGTAAAACAGTATGGAATTATTTGGTGCTAAATTGTGTGACACAAATTCCAGGTTTGGGGGGAACTCCATTGGGTCTTATATCTTCAGAAGTAAAAGTCTAATTTTGCTAAATTCAAACTTTTTTAAGGACAAGGCAGTAGACTGAAACAAGAAGGTGAGAAAAATATTCTTTAATGGAACCGACTCCTATAGGAATTTCCTTCTCTTAGGAGCTATTTATGGAATCTATGAAATATGATTCTAATTGGGGATAGGAAACCCTATTGGGAATCCGAAAGATCGATTTACCATCTATGGCATCCTAAGCAGTGGTAGCTTTCCTTGGACCCAGACTCCCAAGTCACTGAAGTATGGTGGGAAGGGGAGCAAATACATTCTTTTTTCCTCCTTCTCTTCCCTGTTGTTCCCCTGTGCTATGAACAAGTGAAAGTTGTGATCTTGATTTAGACTTATAATCAAATTGATACTGTCCGTTGTCTAGCACAGATCTCTCAATGGTGGTTCCCATTTTGGGCTCTCAGTAAATGATTCATGACTTGACTATGAATGTGCTAATAGTATTTATGCTAGTGGAATTATGACATTTTTGGTATTTTCCAAGTTTTCTACTTTCCACAAATCCCAAACATTCATAGCACAGTTTCTGATTAAACTTCAGTTTCTGATTATATTACTGTTGAAATTAAAAAAACAGGGAAACATAATAATCCAAAGAAGTCATTTATTACGTTAATGTGTGCTTGTTCAGTTTGCACAATAGACTTTTCTTTGCTAAGTTTAATTTTTTGCTTCAAAGATTTCATGCCTGAATCGACTTTTTCTTTTACTTTAATCATGAGTATTATTGCAAGCATTAATTGTAATACCTTGTATTCACACTATGATTCTCATTCCAAAATGTAGAAACATATTTTTAAATTCAGAAATCCCTTAGGCTTAAGCCTACGCAGAAGACAGGCAGCAAATATTTGCATTTTATAGAAGGGCTTGGAGGTTGGGAGACTAAATCCACAACAACAACAAATCATATACATTTTTCTTTGACCTGATTGGAAATATACTTTTTTTGCAAAGCTGCCTGGGCTGTTTCTAAAGCTCTTCCTAAGGATGCTAGTGAGAAGGTTTTCTGAAATACATGTAAGTGCAGCTACAAACCTGAGTCCGAAGGCTTTCCCTGTGATTTTGATTTATAATTACATTAGCTGCAAAATCAAAGGCTAGATTGCCCCTCGTTTTGTTCTCTGGTGTTAGAATTCCAGGCAATGATCTTGGCGTGCTGCTTCCCACATGGGGCCTTTGGTTGTTTGGGAAGATCTTTGTTGCTATGTGTAGTATGTCAACGTGCGGGTCCTGGTGCTGTTTGCTTGTGCATGCCTTCCTTGCCCTTCCTCTGCTCTGCTCCCCGTGATGGAGAATCGAACCTGGTAGGCTGGATTGATTCCCAGACTCCTCCGTGTCTGTTGGTCTCTGGCAGGGGTCAACCAACGTAGGGCACTGCAGGGTGGAGGGTGGAAGAAGCCAGGGCATCAGCTCCTCCGGGGGACCCCAGCTGCTGCCTCCTCCCATGATCCCTCTAGCCTAGGCTGGTCATGGCTTTCTGATGTTGCTAATCTCTGAGCTGCCTCACTTTCCTGTTTGGCTTCTCAATAGCTCTTCCGTTGCCTGTGTCACCAATTCTGTTATCAAAGTCCCTGTTTTAGGTATGTAAAGTGGTTTCTGATTTCCAATTAGCCCTTGACTGACACAGCTATCAGTTCTCAGAGGTGATTGCCAACAGAATGAACCATTGTCCTTGTGCGAATTTTTGGAAAATTAAAATTTATAAAATTTACCTCATTTCAGACCCCAAGGAAGAGAATAATATGGGAAAACTGAGATAATACCTCTATCATTTTGTAGGCAGTTACTTCTGAGCTGATGAATTAATTTTATATACTGCTGTAAAATGAGACATGTTAATTACATCAACCTGTGAGTTTCTTTATTGTTCACCTTGGATTTGTAACATTTTGTAAGTAGTGAATGACATAATGTGGTATAAAGTGATGCTGCTTAAATATATTAATTGAAATATTTAAAAGTTTATACCTAAAAGCACAATGTTTTTGTCCTTATTTGAGGCAGATGCAGTTCTTAGTAGTATTACTAGATGATAGACTGGGAAATAATTTTACATGATTTTTCTGAGAGAAGGAGAAAATGATGAATTACCGGCATTAATAAGTAAGGGGCTAGTATGTAGTGTCTTCTGCATTTCTTTAACCATGTGGTGTTCTGTAATGGGGAAACCACTGGACTAGGAATCATAAATTGTAGATCTTATCTTGGGTTGGGTTTGCTACAGACAGGGATGGGGAAGTGATTTATTGAGTGAAGGATCTATAAGGAAGCGAGGGAACAGGACAGGGCAGAGGAATAAGATAAGCAGAGATATGTTTCAGCTCAAGTCTAGCCTCACCCTGATCATTTGGGGAACTCTGGGGCTTGAATGACACCACAGACAGCTCCCACCTTGAGACAGGGTGACTGGGCTTTGGTATCCCTGTATCAGTCAGTCATGCAGTGTGGTGGCCCCTGGCTGGGGTAAAAGGACATAACCTCCATGGAGGGCAATTCTCTGGAGGAAGGTGTAGCTGTGAGCTCTTAGCAGCAACACCCACAGCAGCTGAGAGATGGATAAACTGACCTAATAAAGGAGATGTGTGTGGGGCACCCACAGCATCTACTATAGATATCAATACACATGGTACCCTGTCTCCACCACTTATGAACACTTTGCCCCTGGACAAAACACATAACCTCTCCAAGCCTCAGGTTCCTTATCTGTTTAAGAAATGAAAAAGACAGGGAACAACAACAACCCCATCACTTTCCCTATCACTCATAAACGTGCCTTGAAAGAAATAAAGTGCTGTGGAAGTATTACTCCCTCAAGTAGCTAGTCTGTGCAAGGGGAGAGGGCAAGGTTATAAAACTAGTTTGAAAACTCTGGTTTAAACATGATCCTGGTCTTCGCTTGGATTTCTCTGAGAACATAGTCTGAAACGAGGACTTGGGTAAAGGTAGTTTATTTTGGAGGTGATCCTAGCAGGCAGGAGTGAGAGTGGGAAGAGAGTGAGACAGAAACGGAGGAAAAGCCAATAAACAGGTATGCCGCTGGGGTTTCTGCAGCGGTGTGGGTAGGGCTCAGTCATGTGCACTTGAGGCGAGCTGTTATCAGCAGGAAGCAAGTCAAGGCCTGAATGGCATCGTTTATCCCAGCGCCAAAAGTGTCCCTGTCTGTTCTACCACACTCTTGGATCTTCTCAGATCCATCAGTGCTCTTCATTAATTCCATTCTGTCACTGATTCTTCAAAGAAGTGGCTGACCCCACCTCTAAGAAAAGATTTAACAGTGCAACAAGCTCCAGTTCCCCTTGCTGCAGCCGATTCTGAGGCCACACTTGATATCCATCATCTCTCTCCTCCACTATCCACTCTAGACTTCCCTCACCCTCAGCCAGCACTTCTGAGGTTGATTGGTCAGTAGATGACCCAGACCCTCACCCCTGAGGGATCTGGGACTGGTTGACTGACTTCCTGCAATTGCCTGTTTCCTGTGATCAGTGGGTATAAAAACACCAAGAGATGCCCCAGTAAATCCCCAGATATCCAGACTTACTTATCATTTTACCCATTGTGTAGCCACTATGCTATCTCCTAGGATTATCACAATCAGTTTCTCTGCCAATATAGAAACTTCATTCTTTGCCCATGGTCCACTGGCATGAAGAGCTGGAGTGATCAGGTGGATTCACAACTTCAGGCTGAGTGTCCCATGGAGAAGTATTGCCCTCCAAGAACCAGGACCTCTATTCTAGCAAAGGTTAAAGTTGTGGAGACAAGAAGTCCAAGTTAAGCAATTGTGTCACTGGGAGTGATGATGGGAGGAGTCAACCATACTTGCACCCCTTGGTGCCCAGACCTTTGTTTTCCAGCTTTGGGGTACACAGCACCATGTAATGGCTATTGTTTCAATGCATATAATGCATCCTGGAGAATAGCACCCCAACCCTGCAGGTTGTAGACATGAGTTGATGCCATATCTGAGCCAATATGACACCATTCTAATATTCTATCAGGCAGAGTCCTTCTGTGTGATGCGATATACGATAGGACTAGTGGATCCTGGGGCCATGTGTCCACTGTTGCATCTTCTCTAGGAGAGAGGTGGTCACCATAAAGTGAGTCCAACTCACACAAATATCCACCCCAGCCATGGCCGAAATTAGAGGTGAGCCCAAAAAATGTCAGTCAGGGCACCAGGTTATTTGCTACAGTTACTATCACAGATCTTGTGTGAGATTCCTCCTTGCATGTGGTGCTGGGCTAGGAGCTGTACCCAGGAAGTGCACAGACACTGGCTCTGCCCTCCTTGATCTTCTCCCCTGTTCACATAGTCATTCAGGAAACAGTGGGTAACTGTTATGTGCCAGACTCCATGTTACAGACACAAATATGAGTAAGTTTCTGTCCTTTGGGAACTTACCCCCACCACAGGAAATAGATGTACAAATAGTGAACTATATTTTTTAATTGATGTTTTTAATATAGGGGGCACAAAAAAGAGAGTAATGAATCCTGTTTGGAAAAGTCTGGAAAGGCTTAATTGGGGAGGTGACCATTAAACGATGAATATGAGTTTTCAAAATAGACACTGGTAGACAGAAGGCATGCTTGGTAGAGAAAACAGCATCAGCAAAGGCATTGAGACATGAAGGAACGTGGCATGAGTAGGGAATGACAAGAGCTTTAGGGACTAAAGCAAAGGGTGTGTGTTGCTGGGATGGGGTGGGGAGAATTAGAGAGGGATAGATGTGAGGAGGAGGGAAAAGTTGAACCAGCCAAATTGAAAGGCCCTGTATCATATTCTAAGGAATTTGGGCCTGATAGACATCTCCACCGTAGAGGTATGAGTATAGACAATGCAGTTAGCATAGTGGAAATATTAAACCAGACGTGCATGGGTAGACAAGGCAGTGTTGGAGTGAAACTCTCAGAGCCTGTGCCACAGCACTACCGGAAGGTTGGAGGTAGAAGGAGCCTTCCCCACCATCCTATAGTGGAAGTCAACATGGTCTAATAAAGTCAGAGCTGTTCTGACTGAAGCAACAAAGGCAGTGGGATAAGGAAGTCTGAAGGGAAAAGGCCCTGGGACCTATCTGAATATCCCTTTGCTCTTTGTTTACCAGGCGAAAAAATGAAAAGTCATGTGAAATCTTATATGACTTATCTTAGGCTAGAACATGAATCTTTGAGAGTCTGAAACCCTTTCTCCTTATGGTTATATTCTTCAGATATCAAAATGTTGTAGACAGGATCTCAAATGACATATGTGATATTTTATTTCATAAAATGTTTGGTGGTAATAAGAGTCCAATCAATATTGGCTATTCTTCTTATTTTAGTAACCAAAGCACTGAAACAAGTATGTTTTGGAAGCAGGTAAGGGGAAAGGTGAGGGAGAAATGGGGTAAGAATGTGCTGAGTCCTTGCTTGGATGGGGACTGGGGAAGGGAAATGGGGTCCCTAGTGATGGAAATGTTGTCAAAAGTTGTCTCAGACGTGCCACCTTCCCTCTTTCTGAAATTATTCCACAGTCTCAACGTTAAGCTAGGAAAATTAGCACAATTGGAACTGGAGGTGGTGGAGGCAAGTTAAAAATACTCTGTCTCTGCATTGCTCTGAGCTCTTGTCTTTGGCCCTATGGTGGCACCCATTTTCTTAATTTGATCCCTAAACTAGTTATCTCTGTTGGATGCGAGGAACAAAGTGGGGAGGGAAAGGGAGAGGAGGAAACATGCCCATGAGTGGAGGGTAGCAGGACATAGGGGCCTGCTAGAATTACCTATGGGATTTGTTCAAACTACCCACATCTGTTCCTCCACTAGTAGAAATGCTAATAATGCCCCCCTGTGGAAGAGGGGAGGTGAATAGCTAGTCTAAGTCACAACAGAGTATGTCCTATCCCTCAGGCATGTTGGGGGGAAACGAGGTTCAAATTTAACCGTTGCTCTTGCCTTATCCTTCTGAGAAATTCTGGAGAGAATCCTTTCTAATTTCATGTTCTTCATGACATTAGAAAATTGCTAGCTCTCGGTATTTGTTTATTACAGACATTAGAGTTTATAATTAATCCTAATTAATGATAGCATGATAAAAATGATAACTATTACTGCTAAAAGTCTTAGGCTCACATGGTAGATAGTTCAGGACAAATGTCTGCATTTCTTTCATGTTTTAGCGATGGAGAACGGAGTAAGAGGGAGGAGGTGCCATGTGTTTATTGTGATACTCTGCCATAAAGACATTCCCAGTGTTCTGAGTCACTTTTAAACACCTACAGCTGTGAATGAGTAATAATCACATGAAAAAGAAAGATGACTGCAAAGAGCTTTGTATTTTGGTAATTTGTGGGCCGTAGGGGTGGATGAGGAGGAGGAATGAATACTTTATAACCAAATCTTTGAAATAAAATAAGTTTAGTACAAATGCATAGCTTAGTTCCATTAATGTAAAAGGTTTTTATTTCCTCCATGTATTTTAGAAATACTTAAGTTGTAGAAAGAAAGGGCACAGGGTTAACTGGACTATAATTTCATCCAATTTTTTTTACTTACATATTTTTTGTTTATCACATAAATACGTGCATGTGGTTTTTTAAAAGTCAAATGATGCTAAAAGACTTATATATAAAAAAAATAGCTGTGATCCCCTCCCTCACTCAATGCCACTCTCCGGAGGCAAGTACCTGCTTACAACTCTTTTCTTGTTCTATGACTTCCTATTTTGTGAAGCCAGAATTTTAGTCTCATACCCTATCATCTCACTTCCTGTATCCTTTCAATATAGTGCTTTCACAGTTTTTGTTAATTTCATATTCATGGGTTTTATTACTTTACTAGGTAAATATTATTTATTGCTGAGCCAAATGGTAGGTCATGATTACATTTGCTTTATTTTATAACCTTTTTTTCCCCCAGGAATTAATCATTGCTCATTCATTGTTTTTATTTGCTTCATTGCCTTTGCATCTCTGGTCCAACTCTTCCCATACCCTCCAACAGTTTTGTAAAGTGTCTTTCTTAAAATTTTTCTCATAGTCAAACCTATCAAATAATCTATCATATCCTGTGCCCCTTCCCCCCGCCCCGCCTTTTAAGACATATCTTCTGTAGCCATCAGTTACTGTGTTCTACCCTAGATTGGTTGTTCCCTGGACCTGCTGCCTAACTGCCATCCTTCATCTCGTTCACTTTGCTTCTCTCTCTTGTGTCCAGGATTCGTGTCATTTTCTTAGTTTATTTCTTCATTCTCTATAGCTTCCTGAAAAGCTATGGGAGGTAAATTTTCTGAGACTTTATATGTTTGAAAAAGAGTATTTATTCTACTTTTACACTTGATTGATAGTTTGGCTAAATCTAGAATCCTTGGTTGCAGATTATTTTCTTTCAGAATTTTTGAAGCTATTACTACATTGACTTCTAGCTTATAATGTTGCTTTTGAGAAGATGGATGTTTTCTTATTTCTGATCCTTTGCCTGTGACCAGTTTTTTCTTGCTGAAAACCTTCAGGATCTCTTTATCTTTAGTATTCTCAAATTTTACGATGCTATCCTCAATATAGGTTCCTTTTTCATTCATTTTGCTATCTTATAAGCAAGAAATTCATGTCTTTCATTTCTGGTAAATTTCCTTGAGTTGTTTCTTTGGGAATTTCTTCATCACTGATTTCTCTGTTCGCTCCTTCTGGAACTTCTCTTGGTGGGATTGAACCTCTAGCCTTCTTAAGTTTCTTTGTCCTGTTTTCCATCTCTTTGTCCTTCTGTCCTATTTTGTGGGTGAACTCCTTGACCTAATTTGCTGTCCTTTCACTGTTTCTTATTTTTTTAATTTTAGCAGTCTTTTTAATATCTAAAAGAATTTCCTGGTTTTTAATGTTTATTTTTATAATATCACCTTTTATTTCATGGAGGTAGTTTAAAATTATTTTAATAATATTTCTTTTTCTTTTTTGGTGAGGAAGATTAGCCCTGAACTAACAACTGTTGCCAATCCTCTTCTTTTTGCTAAGGAAGATTGGCCTTGGGCTAACATCTGTGCCCATCTTCCTCTATTTTATGTGGGACGCCTGCCACAGCATGGCTTGATGAGCGGTGTGTAGGTCCCTGCCTGGGATCCAAACCTGCAAACCATGGGTTGCTGAAGCAGAGTGCGCAAACTTAACCACTATGCCCCTGGGCCAGCTCCCATTAATAATAATTTTAATAGTAATTTTTAAAACTACCTTTCTTATTTCTGTTCCTCCACTAGTAGAGATGCTAATATGCCTCCCTTGCAGGAGGAGAGGAAGGGACTATTAAACCTTTTAGCCAGGATTATGTCATATCTGTTAGGCACGTTGGGAGAAAAGTTTCCAAACCCCTGAGAATATTGAATAGAATGTCTTTGAAGTTTTCTTTTTCTTCCTGCATTGTATCAGTTTCTTCTGAGTTCTTTTAATTTTCTCATTGTTTGTTTGTCTCACTTTAATATTGCAGACTTTTCTCAAATGCTTGGGGTCCTTGGCTGTCCATTCATGTTTATGAGTGAATCTTTGGAAGGCTGATTGGAAATTCTGTGTCTATTCATTGGACTTTTCAATGGGCGGACTTCACTGTAGGGTCATTAGGAGACACGGCTTTTTTATTGGGGACCTTCAAATGTTGGAATCTGTACTATTCTGTCTGGGAGTTGTTCAGTTTTTCTAGAGAAGTTTCCTTCAATCTGCTGGGCATTTTCTCTGTTCCATCTGCAGAATTTCACTTAATCTCCCTGTTTTCATTTGGGTGCCTCACTTCCACTCTCCCTTCTACCTCTTGTCTCTGAGTCTGGACCCTCACTTTCTCCTCCAGGGGTGGAGGAGGGGCAGTCAGACTCAGCCTTACCTCACCTTCTGAGGTACTTGCACTCCTAGCCTGTCTGGATTCTGTAAATATTTTTAATTTGCTTCTCATCATTATCTTCCTTTGCGAGCATTTAGGTATATTCTTCCTTCTCTCTGGCAAGTCATTTATTTCTCTATTGCTTTCCACCATCTTATAATTTAGTTCAGAATTAAAATTGTCTCCTAGACTGATCAAAGATTAAATTTCTATTTCTGATTTTTATTTCCTTGAGTATTAGGGTGATTTTTAAGAAGAGAGAGGTTAGAAATGTCTACCTTCTTGAAACTGAAAATCCAGTAATCATCACTTTAATTAAAATAGAGAATAATTGGGGGTACCTATGGGAAGACTTTTTTTTCCTCTTAAATTTCCCTTCTGCTGAGAGCTGAAACACTGATCTTATGAAAACAATCTTTTTCTTAAATTTGTGAGGGTACATGGGGAAACAATGGAAGTGATTGATTATGGCTGAAAATCACATTGCAGTATTTTTTCCATCATTGATAGGGTGGGGGTTTCTTCCTTTCTTCTCACAGAAATTCATACTTTCAGATCACACCGAGGCTAGAACACAATGGAAGGAAATTGTGAATTTCCAGGTGGTCTGTAGTACTCTGCATTTTTGCACAGAAGTCCCAAGTACAGTCTTAACCTGTGGGAAGAGTGTTCAGTATTCTGGTATCATCTAAACTGATGCATCCTGTTTAAAGTAACGGAAAGAGGAAAAGAGTCAAACAGTTGGATTCGGTTGGGAGAAGGATGTTAAAGTGTTTCCTGAGAGAGTGGTTTTGTGGGAACGATACAAATAGGAACTAGATGATAGGTGGTCAAAGAGGGCGGTGGGGGGCTGGCCCAGTGGCTTAGCAGTTAAATTCGGTGTTCAGCTTCAGTGGCCGGGGGTTCACCGGTCCGGATCCTGGACATGGACCTATTTACTGCTCATCAAGCCATGCAGAGGTGGCATCCTATATAAGAACTATAACTCTACAACTGTGATATACAAGTATGTACTGGGGCTTTGGGGAGAAAAAAAAAAGAGGGTGGTGGATGATAACTGACGCTGAGCACTTATTACATGGCAGAGACTGTGCTTGGAAATGCTTTATGTACATTGTGTCATTTAATCCTCATAATAACCCTATGCGGAAAATACTGTTACCTCTATTTCACGGGTTAGGAAGCAGACAATGAAGTGACTTTCCCAAATTTATACAGAACCAGGATTCAATCCCTGGCAGTCTGACCCTGGAGCCTCTGCTCCTAACCTGCTGTGTAGCGTTGAAGGGACTGTGGACACAGTGAGTACAAAAATGGGAGGCAGCAGTATAGACAAAGGAAGAGCCTGTATTGACAACATTCAAGGAAACTGTGCCCCAGGGGTCTTGTGAGTATTGCTGAGAAGAGCGGGTGAGGAAAGGAAGTGTGTAAACATTTGCTTCTGCTTGAATGTGTACCTCCCAGCACCCCTCCACCAATTAAGAGAGACATCTTGAAGAATGCTGCCTCAGCTTCTGAAAAGAAGACCCCAGGACATACATTAATGAGAGGAGGGGGAGTCACAGCTGACAGAAAAATAAAGCTCTCAGCGGGAGCCCCGGGCCCCCAGTGAGCCTGGAACTTGTTGACTGAGCAGCAAGAGACCCCTGCTGCTGGGCTCCCCCTGAATCCTAGCCTCCCTGCTGCATCTTGGAAGAGCGCTGTCTCCCCTTGGGACTCGCCTTATCTGGGACAATTGATGAGCAGTGTGATGACAGGAGACACCTCTCCATATTGTTCATAGCTTGGGCCTGTGTTGAGACAATTTGCCATTGCCCTCCTGGTTCCATTAGAGGAGAAGTGCCTTTTCAGCAGTTTGCAGAATTAGGTTGCAAAAGCAAAGCGCACAGAGTTCAGTCCGTCACATCTCTCATTTATTTAGTCAACTGCTTTTGGGAGAAGCGTGGATTTAGGAGGATGGTCTATTTTGTTCTGAGATGTAATCACTGTTTAGTCAATATTAGGAGGCCTATTAGAATTACTTTGGAGAAGCGACTGGATTCTGTTACCCACTAATTCAATACAAAAGGAAATCCCTTAAAGTAGAGTTTTTGAAGGGCTTTCTTCTACTTAACCTGTTTTGATTCTAAGAGGAAGGTGTCATTATCCCCTTTCTGTAGATGGGGAAACTGAGGCTCAGATGTATGTAAGTGCTATGCCCAAGGCCACACAGGGGTTGAAATAGAAGTGGAACTAAAATTGACTTGCTTATAATTCTAGGCTCTTTCCTCAGCGCCAAGTAGAGTCACCTGTTGCTTCAAGTTTGCTAAAGCTAATAACTCTTTAAGACTTTAAAAGCCCTCTTGTCCTGAGGCCCCAGAGATCATCCAGGAGGAGTCAGTTAGTCGCTGGTTAGGCTTTTCTTTTTTGATTATATAAGCGCTCAGTACATTTCTAGGCACATAGAGAAAAAAATCAGGTCATGTTTTATATCTTTAAAGAGTTTTCAATCACATTGGAAGAAGAGGAATATAACCAAAATACTTAGGAACAATTAAGTTCTTAATTACAACTGAATGGTAAATGTAGAGTTGCTTACAAAAGGGAAAGAGATGGCATGGGCTGGAATACTTGGGGAATGGAGTGGGTTGTATGTGAGTGGATGTGGAGGGATGGATTGGGTGGGAAAGATGGATGAGACATAGGAGGGCAATGCAAGGTTTTTTTGTGTGAGGAAGATTAGCCCTGAGCTAACATCCATCTCCAATCCTCCTCCTTTTTGCTGAGGAAGATTGGCCCTGGGCCAACATCCATGCCTATCATCCTCTACTTTACATGTGGGACGCCTGGCTTGATAAGCCAGTGTGTAGGTCTGTGCCCGGGATCCGAACCTGCGAACCCTGGGCCCCCGAAGCGGAGTGTGCAAACCCAACCACTACGCCACTGGACCAGTCCAAGGTAAGGTTTTTTCCTACCAATAGAAACAGAATTAGAATAGGGAAGGGAATGTTCTGGGCCAGCTTCGGAGTTTGGGGTAAAGGTGTAATGGTGGAAGGAGTGAGGAATGTGTGCATGTGTAGATAGACATTTCTTTGATCTCTTCTGCTCTACTTGGTTTTCTTCCTCTCAACAGAATGCATAATTTAAAGTGAGATCAAGAAAGAAAAAAACCCACTTTTTCTTGCACCTATACTTATTGTATTTCTTAGTATATCCATTTTACCAACTAATTTTTGAAGGCAGAAGACAAAAGTGCCCAGCACTCAAAAAATTATTTTCAGGAGGGCTACTAGTAATCACTGCATATATTGCCTAACTTTAAATTCAAACCACCACTCCCCCCTCCTCCCGTGGAATTGATTTCAGGGATTTTTTACTTTTTTCAAAACAAGTTTCTATGTTTATCAGAATATCCACATGAGAAGAATTTGTATTAACGTAATAAATTTAGAAAAGTTAAGTAAAAATAAGATTGCCTTGTAAATGACAGTGTGTATCCAGAGGAGAAACTCCATAAATGAGACCAGGCAGAGCCCGTCATTCCCTCTCAATATTTCTGTAGTGTTGTGAATAAATCTCTTTTCTTCACTACACCGTGAGCTCCTAGAAGGAAGAGACTATGTCACATGCAACTTTACATCCCTAGTGTCTGATATATTCCTAACTGGTGGAGGTTACTCAAACAACCTCTACCATTCATTTAGTTGAATGAATAAGTGAATATATAAATGGAGGTCTAGCTTTCATCTTGTGTACTAATTAGGCTAATGCTAGCTGCCATGACAAGTAAGCCCCCAAATTTGAGTTTTGCACAACAGAATTGTAGTTATCACTCATAATAGTCTAATGTGGTGTCCATGGTTGTTGGGTGGTTTTCCTCTACTTGGTGCTTCAGGGACCTGGGCTACTTCCATTCATGGCTCTGCTTTCCACTGGGGCTTCAGAGCCCACTGCATATAGTGGGCAGACAGGGAAGAGAACATGAAGAGGACACAAGTGACACACATCACTTCTGCTCACATTTATTTAATTAGAACTAGCCACATGACCCTATCTAGGAACAAGGTGGGCAAGAACATGTGGTCCCTGGCTGGTCAGCTTTCTCAAAGAGACACTCAACATCGTGGACGAGAAGTATAGATTTTAGTGGATAGTTGGCCATGTCTACCACTTCTGGCCTTTAGCACTTCTGGGCTGTGTGATCTTAGGCAAGTTTATAGCCTCTCTAGGTCTCAGTTCCTTACTTGTAAATGGGAATAATATATTTATCCTGTAAGGTTGTAAATATTAAATGACACATGTACTTCAAGTAGCTGAAGTAGTGCTTAACATATGCTTAATATATGAGAACATTTGCTTAATATATGAGAGCTATTATAATATTGTTGTTTTTCGTATTTCAATTCAATTAAGATAATTATTGTGTTAACATTTGTTTTCCTTCAACCATGATCATGGCACATACAAAACTAGGGCAACCTGAGGAGACTATGTAGTTGCATGTCTTAAGGCAGAAGAAGAGGTGGAGAATTTTAGATTAATAACTCCTGCTGGGGCCATGGCACATACTAAGGCTAGGGTAACATATAGTACCTGTTGGGTAGTATGGACCTTAGATAAAAAGGAGAATTTTATCTTGAAAACTTACGACAGATCTGCTAAGAGAAGGTCATATTGTCAGTGTGAAAGTCTGATTGGCTTGTATATACTCATCCCATCCTGATGGAGCTAGAAGGAATGGAATTATTGCAAAATTGTCCCATAGACCAAAGAAAACAAGAGGACAGAAGAAACAAAGGAGAACAATGATGTGTAAGGATTCAGGGCCATGGGGAGAGAAGAGAAGGGAAAGAAAGGGAAGGGTTCAGAGAGGAAGAGAAAGGAAGTGGAGCTGTGGTGGGCCACCTGGATCTCCCCTTCAGGACTGAATTACTCATTCTGTGACTGCTGGGAGTATGTTGGCTGCTAAGGGCTTATAGCTGAGGCCCCTCCCAGAAATTGTCCTTCGTTAAAGGGAGGTGCCTAGCCCAAGGTAACAACCCCACCAGTCAAGGTGGCAATACTAAGACCCATTGCAGGCTCTCTGAAGGGCCATCCAGCTTTGCAGTTCCCAGTGGGGTGGGCTGAGACCTCGATTGCAACTGAGTTCAACTCCTTCTGCCCAGTTCTGATTCCCACATCCCTTCACAGCTGTGGTTCCCAGGAAATTTCCTGCACAGGACTCTGCATCTCAGAGTGTTTCCTGGGAAACTGGACTCACGAGTAGAGAGAGTAGACAAGGGAATGGGGAAGGAATGAAAGCAAAAGGAAGGGGAGGGGACCCACAAGAGGGAATTTTTCCTTATGGATGGTCATAGGCAGCAGTCCCTGAAGGCATCAATATAAAAGGACTCCTTCCTGTTTACCTCCGGAAAAGCTCAGTGCAGTTAGACAATGTGACTCCAACTTTGAGGAAAGGACTCTGTGTACATTCTTCTGGATCCCCTCGCAATGTTTGCCCAGCTATCAGTGAGTTTGTTTAATCATGGATTGTTCTGCTCACTTTCCACTGTCAATGGCCAGTACCGATGTTATATAGTAATTCTGTGTACAGAATGTGCTTTTTACAAAATCTTTCTCCCTCTCTACTTCCCACCAAACATAGTCTAACATATCCACTTCTGCTCTGAACAGAAAAACAAGGTAGCTCCCAAATCCATCTGTTAGAAGAAAAAGGAAAAGGTCTACTTATGGCTTCTATAGTGAGGGATTTCACCAAGAGGGTCGATGCTGCTGTTCTCTCCTGCAGTGGGGTACAGAAGTGGATTTCGTGGTCTTCTGTGCCAAGCATGCAACGGGCCTGCAAAAAAGTACATTTTAAAGTGAATTGCACTGAGTCTGTAATCAGTGTGATCTCACTAGCTAGGGTGAAAGGGATCCCCTGGAAACCTGGCCCCCCTGAGACAGCCATTCACCTTCAGGCATCTCAGTCAGCCTTATCTATTTGCTGCCTTTTTATGGATTTGTTTCATAACAAGAGCTCCTGCTTCAAGGATACTGTGAACATTCTAAAATTTCCCTTTATTTCAAGTGGTTCTGTTTTCTTTAAGGGTGGATTTGCCACCATGAGATTCAATTTCCCTGACAGAAGAGTGCTTTCCGGCCTCCCTTGTGTGATTAATTCAGAGGAAGCATTTATCTGTTGTGATCTAAATGTGTATTTGTTTTACCCTTGGCCAACAAGACAATTACAAATGTTGTCTCGCTTGCAACTAGAGGCTTGAAAATGCAGTTGTCACAGTGAAAGCCACAAAGCATATGAGTTGCAGGCTTTGTGCTGACACTTGACTAGCTGGATACATGCAGGAGCCAGAAAGTGGAAAATTTTTTATGGGAGGTGATGAATGCTTTCCTGCTCCACAGAGCTGGCAATGGGCTTTGCTCGGGCTTCAATTTGACCCAGAGTTGTTCCTGAAAGTGTGCAGAGTGACATGACTGATTTCCTTACGATACCATATGCCCATGGGTACTCTGAGAATAGTAATTGTGTGAACTGTCCTGCCTTCCTTCTCCTGCCTCAGGGTTCTCAGTGACTCCAAAAGCTCTGGTGGGTCCCAGCATCTGGGACAGACTCTGACTGGAACTTGAGCACGTGGCTCCTTCTGTATTCAAGGACTGGGATAGGGCTGCTGCTCACACGGGAGAACTCAGGGATGGAGCGTCTCCACTGCTATCCTGGAGGAGGCGGAGTCCGCTGGACCATAAGTCCACATCTCTCCTACTTGTTTGCCTAAAACCCATTAGTCCTCTACTGTCACATGCTTAACATTCATAGTAAATACTTTTCTGCCCATGGTTCAAAAGATAGATAATGAAAATATACTGATAACTATGCTGTCTTTGTTATTACAGCTGAAAAAAAAATATGACTTAGGTGGTTCCCTTCCTACTGACAAGCCTGAGTAAGTATTTGATGCTTGCTATCTTGAGATGGTTCCTTAGGGAGCAGTTTTATGTCATTTTCTTGTAACTGTCACTCTAATGTGCTGAAGGGAAGTTTTATTATCATTTGCATATTCTGAAAGTTTACTGAATTTTAAAAGATATGTGCCTGAAAAGTAACTTGTCTTGATATATTTAGGGATTTGGATTTTTTTTCCTTGGTTGGAACTGCCAAGCTTGGCTACTACTCTAATCATTTATTTAGTTTAGCTCTATGTGGATTTAGTCCAAGTACTTGGGATTTAAAGAGGTCTGAGCCATAATTCCCAACCATAGTAAAATGAGGGAGTCATACATGTAAGCAAGTGCTTGGAGTCCAGAACTCTCACTAGAGCTACGTAACGAGTGCTCTGAGGGTAGAGAGTAGAGAGGAAGGAGGAGGGAAGAGCCGACCAACTCAACTTGGGATACTTTCACAGTGGAAGTGGCATTGAACTGGGTTTTGAAGAATAAGCAGAAGTTTGGAGGATGGGGAAAGATTGAAGACCACCCCAGCAAAGGGCAAAGCATGAAAAGGCAAGGTGATATAACACAATGAGGGATGCTTGTGGATTTGAAGAGTGTTCCGTGGGCCAGAAGGCAGATAGAGACTCTGAATAAGCTTTATATGTTAGTCTGAGGGATTTGAAACTTGGGCAGGTGGAGCCATGGAAGGCTTTTAGGCAGGAGAATGAGGGTAAGAGTGGGCAACAGTCAACTACCGCATGGAGGGTGAGTAAGATGAGAATTGAGATGAGGCTGTAAACAGATCAGTCAAGTGCCCTGGTAACCTTTGAGGGAGCAGTTTCAGTGTCGCGGTGCTAATGGATCCAGGCTGCAAAGAATTACAGAGTAGGTTGAAGGTCAAGAATATTAGCAATAAGAGAAAGGGAGAGTGTGGTGTGGAATGGTAGAGAGAGGCTGAAGGATGATTAAGGGAAGGTGTATTTTTTAGGATGGTGAAGATTTGTGTAAGAGTCACCACCTTTATGAACTATTTATTTGTATGTTCTTCCAGACTTGGATGTGTTTGACCACCCTAACCTCCAGGTAGAAATGAGCATTGCTTGGACTTTCTTCTTGGTTTCTGAAATACTAGAGAAAACTTGTCTCCTTACATATTTACCTTCCCTTACTAGACGATAAGCAGTTTGAGGGCAGGGATTGTGTTTTATTAATATTTGTATCCCCCACACCTGGCACTTAGTAGGTGATCAATTGGGATTTGTTGAAGGGTAATTGAATGATGACATAAATGTTATAGGTGAAGGGAAGGAAACTATAGAAACGGAGAAGTTGTAGATAACAGAGAAAAGGGAGATATTGATAAGAGGAAATTTCAGAGGGTGGAAAGGGATAGATCCCCCAGAACAGAGGTCAACAAACTTTTCTGTAAAGGACAGGATAGTAAATATTTTATGCTTTGTGGGCCAGATCGTCTCTGTTACTCACCTCTGCTGTCACAGTGTGAGAGCAGCCACAGACAGATAAGAATGGGTATGGCTGTGTTCCAGTGAAACTTTGCTTATAAAAACAGGCCCTGACCCATGCTCTAGAAGATCTAGAAGGGGAGAGAGACTGGCACTAGCTTGAAAACGTGTAGGAAACTTCTGCCCCAGAGAAGGTGGGAGAAGGCGGGGGCAGGGGAGGGGGTTGAAGCAGTTCATATGCGAAAGGCTATGTTGAGAAAGCAAGGAGTCAGAAGTGGGGGAACAGAGTT